>LR738714.1:814081370-814150568 GCA_902687465.1 Secale cereale
GGGGGGGGGGGGGCACCAAGGCTCCAGGCGTCCTGGTGGCGCGCCCCCCCTGGCCGCGCCGGGGGGGCGCCTGGGCCCCCCGAGCCTCGTCTGATGCCCCCCTTTGGCATATATTTATATCGTGTCCCGAAACCCTCGAGACGGGAACTCTTTTTCGCGATCTCATCTCTGTTCCGCCGCCGCCGCCACTTCCAAAATCGGGAGCACCAGGAGAACTCTTCCCGGCACCCTGCCGGAGGGGAGGATCACCACTGGGAGCCTCTCCACCACCATGGACGCCTCCCGGATGAGTTGTGAGTAGTCTCCCTTGGACCATGGGTCCATGACCAGTAGCTATGCGATGTTCTCCTCCCGTTCTTGTGCTTCACTAATTAGTCCTCGTGAGCTGCCCTACATGATCGAGGCACATATGTAATCCTTATGCTGTTGCTATGTTGAGTTTGCTGGGATCCGATGGATTGTGAGATTATGTTCAGATTGTGTTTGAGTAATATATTTGATCTACCTCTTTTATATTTATGTTTGTAAGTAATTCTTGCATGTTCTCCGTTGTTATTTATTGCTTTAGCCAAGTAGTAGGTAGTGACTCCAAGAGGGAACGTTATGCTTGATTGTGGGTTCATGCCCCTCGATGACTAGCTTGAGTGACAGAAACATGAGTCTAGGGGATGTGCTGTTGCCACAAGGGGGAAAACAACGGTGCTTGTGCCCGCGGGTGCAAGGATTGTTTACTTTACGCAAAGTTCTTTTAATGCAGTTGTCTGTTGCTTTGAGTTTACACTATGGGTGGGACTCGCAACTTAATACCAGCGAGATGTTCTGGATAGATATCTCAAGGTGGATGATTAGTAGTAGATGCAGATGGATTTCGGTCTACTTGCCTTGGCGTACCGCCCATGCTTTGAACCTCTACCTTTCTTGCAACATAGTTAGCATTGGTTTGCGCACATAATTCTGTCAATTGCCCAGTTGTAATTCGTTTACCTCACATAGCTGTTTTATCGTCTTTTGGGAGAGAGACATCACTAGTGAACATCATGGGACTCCGGTCCATATTACCATCATTGATCACATCCGCTATTTACTTTACGCTTTTACTTACTATTTGCAGCAAAACCTAACACTATTATCACTTGCGTTTAATCCTTTGTAAACGACAAGGCCGGAGGGATTGACAACCTCTCTGTACTCGTTGGGAGCAAAGTTATTTGTATCTGTGTGCAGGTCCACGTTGATTGCTAATATCTGGCGCCGTTAGCAGCTAACACCTTCTTGTTGAAACTGAGAGTCTCAGGGGAAATCGATCCTTGGTATCTTTGCCAAGGGAAAACTTCCGCTACACTGCATCTCAAACCTTCCACTTGGGGTAACCAACGAGGGGCGAGAAGACATCAAGCAAAGTTTTCTGGCGCCGTTGCCGGGGACTCCAATCTTCAGGATAGGGGAGTTGCACGCTATCTTTTACCTTTGCTTTTTAGTCTTGTTAGTTTACCTTTCAGTTTTTGCTTTAGTATCTTTTATCGAAAATCACAAAAATAGTTATCTTGCTTGCTTGCTGCTATGGGTTCCACCAAAAACACTAAATGGGAGGAGTACACCCCTTCTTTCATTACGCCAATCACCACTGTCGGGATCTACAAAAGTAATAAACCTTGTGATTATGTTAGTCTTGATGGAGAGTTATGCCCATGGCATGGTCTTCCAGGAAAAGAGTATGAGCCTCAGTTTAAAATTGCTCCTATGCTTCCCCAAACTTGGGAATACGTTCAAACTCTTATAATAGAGATCAATTCAAACAAAGAAGATGACACTACAATTTTGCCCAATAATGATAAAACTAATTTTGATAATTGTAGTGTCTCAGAAGTTGTCACCTTTCTACAAAGAATGGCTAAAGATCCCCACACTAGCACGCTTAACCTTGCCTTCACAGAGCATATCACTAATGCTCTCATCAAAGCTAGGGAGGAGAAACTTAGAGTAGAAGCCTCCATACCTAGAAAGCTAGAAGATGGTTGGGATCCTATGATTAAAATTAAGATAAACAACTTCTCTTGATATGCCTTATGTGATATTGTAGCTAGTACCTCTGTTATGCCCAAAAGACTATATGATATGCTTAAATTGAAACCTTTTGATTCTTGTTCTTTTGATGTTCGTCTCGTTGATTCTTCCATAAAGAAACCTTTGGGGAGGATCGACGATGTTCTTATCATTGTCAATGACAATTATGTTCCCGTTGATTTTACTATTATGGATATTGAATGTGAACCTTCTTGTCCAATTATTTTGGGACGCCCGTTTCTACGCACCGTTGGTGCTACCATTGACATGAAAGAGAGGAATATAAAATTTCAGTTTCCTCTCAAGAAAGGGATGGAACACTTCCCTCGAAAGAAGATTAAGTTACCTTTTGAGTCCGTTATATGGGCTAGCTATTCTTTTAATCTTGATAAAACTTGATCTCTTTGCATTATGCCTAGCTTAAAGGCATAAAAGAAAGCGCTTTTGGGAGGCAGCCCAATGAATAAATTTTTATTTTGCTTTTGTTGTGTCATGATGTTGTTTACTACAGTAGCATCATCATTGTATCTTTGCTTTTCAATTTTGTGCCAAGTGTAGCCTCTGATTGCAAGGAAGTTCAAAAGTTGTGACGTGCTGTCCAGGAAACAGATTCTGTCCTTGGATAGAAAAATTCGTATAAAATCACCAGATCATCTTTTTGGTCTGATTATTTTCGACAGCGTGCTCTATATAATTGTCTTTCGTGCTTCTGTTCTGAGTTTTTTGATTAGAGTTGCAGAAGTGCCCCGAAAAAATCATTTACTACCTGCTGTTCTGTTTTTCACAGATTCTGTCCTGTTTTGCCTTTCTCTCATTTTGCAAACCTAGAGCTTGCTTTTTCTTTGCAAAAACCTTTTGGCAATCTTGAGAAACAGTAGACCTTCAAGAATATCTTTATTTCCAGCAAAGAACAATTATTTTATTAAGGGTACTAACCTCGCTAATCATATTATGATGAGTTATGTATGAAGGGAGTTTTCAAGTATGCGAGGGAAGATGATAAAAAGATTCAGGAGTGTCAAACACTCAAGCTTGGGGATGCCCCCGTGCACCCCCAAGAAATATTCAAGGAGAATCAAGCGTCTAAGCTTGGGGATGCCCCCCGTGCATTCCCTTCTCCATCAACATTATCAGTTCGTCTTTCGTTCCACTATATTTTTATCACTTCATGTGTTATGTGCTATGCTTGGAGCGTCTTGCTTTTAGTTTTCCTTTTTAGTTTTCTTTAGCTTTTCACAACGAGTCGGAACCCGGCTTTCTTTATGTAGGAGAGAAACACGCTCCACTTCTACCTAGAACATAACATATAATTTTCATGTCTATCTTTGCTGTGTATGTTCTTGGTCTATCAATAGCTACTATCATGCTTAGCTTTTAGTTTTCATGCTTATCTTTTTAAAGAGATTTTGTTTAGTTGGTTGCTTGAACTCTCTTTAGTTATCATGCTTAGCTTATTAAGAGAGTTTGCTTCTGTTGCATTGGTTGATATGTCTATGATAAAGATGCTACGTGCATAATGGTGCTTAGTAGTTCATGTTCTCTTATGGTTAGTCTCAAATAGCTGGGGGGTTCCCAATATGTTATTGGAGTACCAACATGATTTGTTTGCCTATGATGTGGTATGGCTTAGTAATATCTTCCTTCGAGAATTTATTTTGATTGACTTGGCGTATGCTCACGCATATTTAAGACTGTAAAGAAAGTCTGTCAAGCCTTGATGATCTTTTGTTTCTGAGTAGCGATATAACTTCCATGCCTGATTCAATGTTGCTTTGTCGCTCTGCATGATTATGACCGTCATTGCTCTCTTAGTTGGTCGCTCCCAGTATTTTGCTAACCTCCACCTGTACTAAGCGGACTGACTGCTTGTGCATCCAAATTCTTTTAAACCAGTTATGCCATATGAGTCCACCATACCTTCCTACATGGTATTTACCTGCCATTCCTAACGGAGACTTGCATGTACCACCTCGAAATTATTCAAAAAAAATGCATTCCTATTTTGTGCCTCTGTTTTAAGTCCATGAGGAAGTAGTAGTTAATTCATGATCTTTTTAAGTTGGACAAGCTTCACCCCGGGATTGCATGTATAATGTGCAAACCCATAATACGAGAAGGAACTGGCATTGAGTGCGGCCAGCTCAAAAAATTAATATAACAAACAAACCCTCCTTCACGCTTTGTTCATGGGAAATCAGAAACTTTGGCAGTGATAAACAAAGGAGATTAAGAGGATGTGATCGTCCTCATTCGGGAGCCGTTCCTCGAAACTTGTCCATCTCAAGAAATGATTGAGTTGTCTGCTAGCATTCGTTGACGAAACATGCATGATCTAAAAAAATAATTATTACCTCTGTTTTTAAAACCAAGAGCTTTGGTACATGTTTTGTCTTTGTTTCCTACTACGGGTTTTCAACCTTGCCAACAAAAGCCACGGTTCGAGAGTCTCCACCTTCTTTTAAAAGCACCAACTACTGAGAGCATGATTGTCATTCTGAGTGTAATGTGCATTATCCCAAAGTAACATTGCCTTTTGCATGATTGTGATATCGTTTATTCTGAAATCATTGTATCTAGTCATCACTTAAACCTTGGAGGTGCCCCTGCATTTATGTTTTTCTTCACTAAAGGGGGCAAGCGAGATATCACTTTATCATATTTGCACATCATGCTCATTACAAATCTATTTGATGTTTCAGTATCATATTGTGAAACTTTCAGTTCTTTGTGATTTTCTCATGAGGCAACTTAAATACTATAGATTCATTGTCTCAGTAAGCTTTTGTCATGTGACTATGAAAAATCCTTATATGGTTAATAGCATGTCACCACAGAAATTATTCTTGTTATCATTTACCTACTCGAGGACGAGCAGGAATTAAGCTTGGGGATGTTGATACGTCCAAAACGTATCTATAATTTCTGCTTGCTCCATGCCACTTTTGGGTGATATTGCTATGATATTTATACACTTCCATACACTTTTGATCATATTTGGACTAACCTATTAACTCAGTGCACCCCAGTGCCAGTTTCTGTTTTCGACTGTTTTTGTATTTCAGGTTTTCCCATTACGAGAACTGTCGGAAAAATCCCGGAAAAATTATATAAAAAATCAGCGTTTCGGAAGCTTCCGGGTAGCCAAAGTACAGCCGGGGGGAGGGGGGGCACCAGGGCTCCAGGCGCCCTGGTGGTGCGGCCCCCCTGGCCGCGCCGGGGGGGCGCCTGGGCCCCCCGAGCCTCGTCTGATGCCCCCCTTTGGCATATATTTATATCGTGTCCCGAAACCCTCGAGACGGGAACTCTTTTTCGCGATCTCATCTCTGTTCCGCCGCCGCCGCCGCTTCCAAGATCGGGAGCACCAGGAGAACTCTTCCCGGCACCCTGCCGGAGGGGAGGATCACCACCGGGAGCCTCTCCACCACCATGGACGCCTCCCGGATGAGTTGTGAGTAGTCTCCCTTGGACCATGGGTCCATGACCAGTAGCTATGCGATGTTCTCCTCCCGTTCTTGTGCTTCACTAATTAGTCCTCGTGAGCTGCCCTACATGATCGAGGCACATATGTAATCCTTATGCTGTTGCTATGTTGAGTTTGCTGGGATCCGATGGATTGTGAGATTATGTTCAGATTGTGTTTGAGTAATATATTTGATCTACCTCTTTTATATTTATGTTCGTAAGTAATTCTTGCATGTTCTCCGTTGTTATTTATTGCTTTGGCCAAGTAGTAGGTAGTAACTCCAAGAGGGAACGTTATGCTTGATTGTGGGTTCATGCCCCTCGATGACTAGCTTGAGTGGCAGAAACATGAGTCTAGGGGATGTGCTGTTGCCACAAGGGGGAAAACAACGGTGCTTGTGCCCGCGGGTGCAAGGATTGTTTACTTTACGCAAAGTTCTTTTAATGCAGTTGTCTGTTGCTTTGAGTTTACACTATGGGTGGGACTCGCAACTTAATACCAGCGAGATGTTCTGGATAGATATCTCAAGGTGGATGATTAGTAGTAGATGCAGATGGATTTCGGTCTACTTGCCTTGGCGTACCGCCCATGCTTTGAACCTCTACCTTTCTTGCAACATAGTTAGCATTGGTTTGCGCACATAATTCTGTCAATTGCCCAGCTGTAATTCGTTTACCTCACATAGCTGTTTTATCGTCTTTTGGGAGAGAGACATCACTAGTGAACATCATGGGACTCCGGTCCATATTACCATCATTGATCACATCCGCTATTTACTTTACGCTTTTACTTACTATTTGCAGCAAAACCTATCACTATTATCACTTGCGTTTAATCCTTTGTAAACGACAAGGCTGGAGGGATTGACAACCTCTCTGTACTCGTTGGGAGCAAAGTTATTTGTATCTGTGTGCAGGTCCACGTTGATTGCTAATATCTAGCGCCGTTAGCAGTTAACACCTTCTTGTTGAAACTGGGAGTCTCAGGGGAAATCGATCCTTGGTATCTTTGCCAAGGGAAAACTTCCGCTACACTGCATCTAAAACCTTCCACTTGGGGTAACCAACGAGGGGTGAGAAGCCATCATGGACCTCATCAATTACTAGGCGGGGTTAGCATTCAAAAGAGAAGAGACGCGGTTTTTCCTCACGCCGCTCTCCATACACACCCCAAGGATTGGAACAAGTCTTGGTTCTATTGCCACGACACTTCACCTGAAGGAGAGAACCCACTACCTGGTTATCGCGAACATCGTCTTCCTGAAGATCACCCTCTGCCGCAGCGTCTTAGCTCCTCAGACCGGCCCCGATTCGCTTCTCAACTCGCCAAGCTCAAGGCCTTTATGGCCAACGGGTTAACCAGAGTTGATTTTATGCGTTGCTGGCTTGCCTGGAGTATCCTCCCTCTGAGCCCGCGCTCCAGCTTGATGTGTAAATATTCCAGAAAGCCGGATGATCCTCAACGGTTTTCCAAGGTAACGCTTTCTGAATCAGAAGTCATTGAATCTGCCAAGAAGATGCTCAACGTCTCTTTGGAAGAATGTAGCCAAACCGGATTGGCTCCATACTATAAGAAGAACAAGCTGCCTGCGGTAAGCCTTAATCTCTTATGTTCGCTTTTAATCCGTCCATTTAAATTATCTTCTATTTATCTTTCTTCTTGTATACAGGCCGATGATCCTTTTTGGAAGAGGAAACCTCAGGATAAGGCAGGCAAACAGCCGCGCCGGAAAACTTACGTTATTAAGAAGAAAAAGGCGGCTGCTGGCTCCGGTTCACATGCTGAAGAAGATGATCCGGACTCTGAGGTATGAGTTAATCCGGCTATGATTTGTTTACTTTTATCCAGACTTGTGTTAATGGTGTCTTTTCACAGGATTTGGCTGAAGGAGATAAAGCGGCAGAAACTGAGGTAATCACTCTTTCTTCAGATTCAGAACCGCCTCCACCAAAAATTCGTCGGGTAGTCCGGAAATATCAATTTTCTCATCCTTACGCTCAACTGGACCCCAATTTTCTTTTGAAGAAACAGCAACATGAAGCTCGCCGGGCTACACGCCATTGTGGCCTTGTAGTCGAGTCTTCCGGAATATCTCTTACTCCGGCTCGGAGGCGCCGCTATGAGGTTATACTTTCTCCAACTCTTCTTCATCCCAAGGTCGGGCTTATACGCAAACCACTTAAACCGTCTAACCCTAATTATCAGGAGACTCCTTTATCTTCTTCTGGCGAATCCACTGCCACACAAGTCCCGACTCTGAAGACTGTTGATGACCCACAACGATAAGGGATCTATTGCAGCGTTTTCGATAAGTAAGAGTGTCGAACCCAACGAGGAGTAGAAGGTATTGATAAGCGATTCTGAGCAAGAAATTACTGCAAGCACTGAAAGATAACTTTTTAGGGGTTTTCTTGATATAAGCAACAGGAAAGTAAAAGCAAGCAAAGTAAAAGGCACTAAGAGTAACAAGTGGCCCAATCCTTTCTGAGCAAAGGAGAGGCCTAACAACTGAACTTATAAAGGCTAAAGCGTTCCTGAGGACACACGGGAGAGGTAGACATGTGCTTTCGCCATATTCCGTATCGGTACTATGTTATGTGTTGATAAGTGTTGAGTGGGTGGATCTATGCTAGTACACTCTCTAGACTAAGATGAGTGCACTCTTATGATTAAACACCTTGCAAGCATCCACATATACAAGATAGAATTTAAGGCAAAAGCCTAACCATAGCAATACGATCGATGATCCATTGTTCCCTTGTGCAAAAGCGTGCGAACTGGGGTTCAGGTTTCTGTCACTCCGGCAACCCACCGTAAGCATTCTTTGTACACAATGTATTCCCCTAGGTCCTTAATAAGGCGAAGTGTTGAGTGTTCGACTGATACGTCCAAAACGTATCTATAATTTCTGCTTGCTCCATGCCTCTTTTGGGTGATATTGCTATGATATTTATACACTTCCATACACTTTTGATCATATTTGGACTAACCTATTAACTCAGTGCACCCCAGTGCCAGTTTCTGTTTTCTGCTGTTTTTGTATTTCAGGTTTTCCCATCACGTAAACTGCCAGAAAAATCCCGGAAAAATTATATAAAAAATCAGTGTTCCAGAAGCTTCCCGGCAGCCAAAGTAGAGCCGGAGGGGGGCCACCAGGGCTCCAGGCGCCCTGGTGGCGCGGCCCCCCTCCTGGCCGCGCCGGGGGGGGGGGGGGGCCTGGGCCCCCAGGCCTTCGCTGATGCCCCCCTTTGGCATATATTTATATCGTGTCCCGAAACCCTCAAGATGGGAACCCTTTTTCGCGATCTCATCTCTGTTCCGCCGCCGCCACGCTTCCAAGATCGGGAGCACCAGGAGAACTCTTCCCGGCACCCTGCCGGAGGGGAGGATCACCACCGGGAGCCTCTCCACCACCATGGACGCCTCCCGGATGAGTTGTGAGTAGTCTCCCTTGGACCATGGGTCCATGACCAGTAGCTATGTGACGTTCTCCTCCCCTTCTTGTGCTTCACTAATTAGACCTCGTGAGCTGCCCTACATGATCGAGGCACATATGTAATCCTTGTGCTGTTGCTATGATGAGTTTGCTGGGATCCGATGGATTGTGAGATTATGTTCAGATTGTGTTTGAGTAATATATTTGATTTACCTCTTTTATATTTATGTTCGTAAGTAATTCTTGCATGTTCTCCGTTGCTATTTATTGCTTTGGCCAAGTAGTAGGTAGTGACTCCATGTAACATCCCAAATTTTCAATTTGGATGTTTATAAATAGATCATTCATATGCATCCATGATTTATGCATTTTTGCCCCATTTGTATTATTTGATTCTGATCCAAGGAACTTTGAGCAACTCAAGGACCAAAAGAGAGAGTTGGAAGTTTCCCTAAAACCCACTTTTGAAATTTCAAAATTTGGAAATTGGATCAAACTTGGTTCCATAAAAAAAAAGATCATTTCCATTATTCCAAAAATAAAGAGAGAAGATAAAATGACTTCTTCAAAATCAGAGGGAAAATATTGGAATTTGAATTTGGAACCAAAATATATTTGTTGGGTTTTATTTGCAATTTATTTTACTAGTTTAACAAAAATGTTTTTTTTTAATTTGCATTATAGGCAGGATAAATGTTCACAAGGTCATATATAAGACCATATTATTATATGAACATTCTTTCTTCAGATCTAAATAATAATTCTGAGAGGAGCGAACATGACACTCCAAAAAGTCAGAAGAAAACAATGCCAAAAATTTTGAATTCAAATTTGAGTTTCATTTGGATTTTTTAGAAAAATGTTTTTTTATAAAGTTTTTATTTAGCCTCTGAAAAATAGTTCATCATGTAGGATTTATTTTTCTGAATTTTTTGATATATATATGTCCTATATTAAAATATTTTTATTTTCTATCTATATATATTTTTTTCTCTCTCTGTCAAAAAAAAAACAAAAAAAAAACGCAGCCCAGAAGGCCCATGCCCAGCGCTATCTTCTTCTTCCTCCTCGTTCGTGTACAGAGGAACACGAACGGAGGGACTACCATGCCGCCTCCACCTCTCTCTCCCCTCAACTCCCTTCCCCCGCACTCACTTACCCCCGGAATCGGTTCCCCTCGCCTTCCTCTACCCCTTCCCCTTCCTAGTGCGCCTTGGAGTCGCCTGTAATGGCCATTACGAGGCAGAGAAACAGCCACCATTAACACATCTCGCCCCACCCAACTTTAGACCTCCCCAAGCCCTATAAAAGGCACCCCGCGAGCCCCTCTCACCCCTCGCCCGAAGCCCTCTCCTTCTGGAGTTTTTCCCCCTCCCTAACCTCGCCAATTGCTCGCCGGAGTTCGTGAAGTCCGGCGACCTCTCACCGTGTGTACATGAAGCTATCTTCAACCAAAACTTGATCAAGAGGTTCACCACATCGTCCTCTACACCGTCCCGTACGCGTCCTTCGCCGAAACACACCGGAGCCACCTTCTTCCTCGACTCCGGCGACAAGTCCGGTGAACACCCTGTTCATTTTTTTTCTCTTTTATCAGTATATTTTCCAATTCAGATTCTTTACCAAATCTTGTTTCTAGTATATCTTTTAGTCTATAGATCCGATTTAGTTGATTCTTTTTCCTACGGTTTCGTAGAAATATCCTCTATCCAGAGAACCTAACGAAATACATTTTTGAAAATTTTAAAATTTGAATTCAAACAGATCTGAATTCAAACTTCGTTAGGCCATAACTTGAGTTTCGTAACACCGTTTTGGGTGATTCTTTTTGCAAATCGAAGCTTGTGACATGTACCTTCTGTTAAAACCAAAACCATTTATTTTTTGTTGCTGTGAAAATTATATTCTGTACAGAAACTTTATTTTGGTCTTTTTGGAGTTTTCGAAGTCTTTTATTTGTTTTCTTTTTGGATCTTTGCTTGTATGCTTATGTATGTTATTGCTTGCTTACGCTAGATCATCCGGAGTGCGAAGCTTGCTACTACGAATCTTTAGAGTTCAACGAACGTCAGCAAGGCAAGTTCACACTTTGATCATAAGTTTAAATACCCAGTTTTTACTATGCATTAGTTTCACCCTCAAGATTGCATGAGTAGGATTGGGAACATGTGGTTATGCTATGTAGTTCATTTGGTAAGAACCTATGACCTTTGATCACCCCGGGAATATTCGTTATGTCATATATTGCTTAGCCATGCTCGTAGACGGGGATTGGTATGTGAGATACATGCAAGTTGCGAGAGATAATAATTTATCGGGACAACATAAGGTGGCAACTTTAATACACATCTGGGTGGATTGTTTGGGGCACCTGGAGAAACCAGTTCTTGCCCAAGGGGAATCCCGGAGTACCCGTGTGATTACCCTAGGTCCGCCACCCAGGCTCAAAGGGATCATAAGATATTTCATGCCTAGAAACTTCCGTGTGCAGCCACAAGCCATTATGGGCTCTGGCATAGTTGAGTAAGTTGTGTGACCTCTTTCCGTGGTAGACTAGCTGATGTAGGGGAAAGTAGGTGTACCGGTCTACCCAGGGTTTGGAGGAAATACTTCAGAAAGACTATGTCTCGATCTTCCGATCATGGAGGTGGTCGAGTCTTGTGGGGAAAAGTGCGCAAACCTCTGCAGAGTGTACAAACTAATCATGATTAGCCGTGTCCCTGGTTATGGACAACTTGAGTATCTAGAAGTGAATTATTGGTTGATCTCATCACTCTTTTTAATGAAATCATTGGGTTACTAATAACTTGGGAATTTTGGGATTGAGTTGGAGGAACCTTCTCAATAATGGCATTTTTTTATTTAGTAGTAAATAAAAATTTATTCCTTTGTTGTAGGGTAAAATTGGCTTTATGCAAAAATTAAACTTAGAGCCTCCACCAGCTAAATTTGCATATAGAGATAGTATTTTCATTATTATTATTCTATGGTGTGACATTGCCAGCATATTCCATGTGCTGACCTACACGGCTGCAACGTCTCATGTTGCAGAGTTTTCCGACGAGGAGTAAAGGTGCGATAGGTCGTTGTTCTGCACTCAGTTTGCCGTGGAGTTGATGGACTCATTTTACTTTTGATGCTTCCGCAGTTATTTTATCCAGATGGCCTTTGGCCATATTATTGTAATAAATACTCTTTTGAGGACCTCGATGTAATAAAGTGTGTGATTGAACTCTGTTATAATTCATCGAGTACTGTGTGTGTCAGCATACCGATCCGGGGATGACACTTAAGCACAGAGACTTCGATCCATTTGGGTCGGGTCGCTACAAGATGGTATCAGAGCACACGCTGACTGTAGGACGCGACCACTAGGAAATGGAAAACCATAGGAAGAAAACTCTATTTTACCACTTCCTTATATATCCGTTGGTCTGTACTCTTCTCTATTCATTTCTATCTCTTCTCTACTTCAATTCAATAGTTGTTGAACCCCATGACCAAGTTGCTCAGCTGATGAGACCAAGACCCATGAAGACATCATTGACGAAGAAGAAGAAGTAGAGTTGACTTTGATTTGAGAAGATTTAGTTCAGACCACCACAACCAAATGTAGTCCAACGAATGATTGCGGTAGTATGAAGAGATCATATCTCTTGTGGATATGACCTTACCTGTAGGTTTTGCTTGTGTGGTGTGATCTGTGTGAATTGCTTGATTTCAAATTTTCTTGCTATCATAAGCATATGGGTAGTGATTTCTCTCACTAGGCCCTTATTCTATTCAAATTTCTCATCCACTCTAAACCGTACCGGATGCCCGCAAATGATCTGGAGGAAATTAAGAAGAAGATTAAGGAATTATTGGAGAAAGGTTATATTTGACCGAGTTCATCACCTTGGGGAGCCCTAGTGCTTCTAGTTGAGAAGAAGGATGGATCCTTGAGAATGTTTGTGGATTACCGTGCGTTGAATGAGGTGACGATCAAGAACAAGTACCCTCTGCCGATGATCAATGATTTGTTTGACCAGCTACAAGGAGCAAAAGTTTTCTCAAAAATCGATCTTCGATCTGGATATCACCAGCTGAAGATTCGAGAACAGGATATACCCAAGACAGCCTTTACCACGAGATATGGGCTTTATGAGTATACAGTCATGTCTTTTGGTTTGACTAATGCCCCTGCCTATTTTATGAATATGATGAATAAGGTATTCATGGAGTTCTTGGATAAGTTTGTTGTGGTATTCATTGATGATATATTGATTTACTCAAAGAATGAAGAAGAACACAAGGAACATTTGCGCTTGGTTCTTGAGAAGCTCAGGGAACATCAGTTATATGCAAAGTTCAGCAAGTGTGAATTCTGGTTGAAGGAAGTTGGATTTCTCGGACATGTTATATCAGGGGAAGGAATAGCAGTGGATCCTTCGAAAGTTGAAGCCGTCACCGAATGGAAGGCACCCACCTCAGTCGGAGAGATTCGCAGTTTCCTTGGACTCGTAGGATATTATCGGAGGTTTATTGAGAATTTCTCCAAGATCGCGAAGCCCATGACAGAGTTATTGAAGAAAGACACCAAATTTAATTGGACCGAGGAATGTGAGGCCAGTTTTCAGGAGTTGAAGAAACGTTTGGTCACAGCCCCAGTACTAATTCTTCCGAATATACGCAAGGATTTTCAGGTATATTGCGACGCTTCTCGTCAGGGACTTGGAGGTGTTCTTATGCAAGAAGGAAGAGTTGTTTCATATGCCTCACGTCAGCTTCGACCCCATGAGCGGAATTATGCCATGCATGATTTGGAGTTAGCAGCCGTAGTGCATGCGCTCAAGACCTGGAGGCATTTTCTTATTGGAAATCATTGTGATGTTTACACGGATCACAAGAGTTTGAAATACATCTTCACGCAAAAGGAGTTGAACCTCAGGCAGAGAAGATGGTTGGAGCTCATAAAAGATTATGACATGAAATTGCACTATCACCCAGGAAAGGCCAATGTTGTGGCAGATGCATTGAGCCGCAAGAGTTATGTCAATACCCTCACAGCAGGAGGATTACCTCAAGAGTTAATTGATGATCTCAGAGATCTCCGATTGGAGATAGTACCACGAGGTTTTGTTACCGCAATGGAAATTCAATCCACCTTGTTGGGAAAGATCCGAGAAGCCCGGAAGTTAGACAAAGGTATTGCGGAAATAAAGGAAAGGATGAACCAAGGAAAGGCAGAAGGATTTCGTGAGGATGAACACGGAACCATATAGTTTGAGCAGCGTATTTACGTGCCCAATGACACAGAGATCAGGAAGTTGATTCTTCAGGAGGCTCATGATTCGCCTTATTCGATACACCCAGGAAACACCAAGATGTATTTGGACTTGAAGGAAAGTTTCTGGTGGACAGGTATGAAAAAGGATATTGCTGAGTATGTCGCAGTATGTGATGTATGTCAAAGGGTTAAGGCAGAGCACCAGAAACCAGCAGGATTACTTCAACCTTTGTCGATACCGGATTGGAAGTGGGACAAGCTTGGTATGGACTTCATTACAGGATTACCCAGGACCCGATCAGGCTATGATTATATTTGGGTAGTAGTTGATCGCTTGACCAAGGTAGCTCACTTCATCCCCGTGAAAACCACATATACAAGTGCTAAGTTGGCCAAGATATATATGACCAGGATCGTATGTCTGCATGGAGTTCCGAGGACCATCGTATCAGATAGAGGAACACAATTTACCTCAAAGTTTTGGCATGAGTTACACGAAACTTTGGGTACCAGGCTAGAGTTCAGTACAACCTTTCATCCGCAGACAGATGGGCAGACCGAGAGAGTCAATCAGATTCTGGAGGACATGTTGACAGCTTGTGCGCTAGATTATGGATCTAGTTGGGATGATAATTTGCCATACGCAGAATTCTCATATAACAACAGCTATCAAGCTAGTTTGAAGATGGCCCCTTTCGAAGCTTTGTACGGAAGGAGGTGCAGGACACCATTAATGTGGGATGGAGTTGGAGACCGTAAATTATTTGGTTCCGACCTTATCAGAGATTCGGAGGAGAAAGTCAAGTTGATCCGTGACAGACTTAAGATAGCCCAATCCAGACAGAAGAGTTATGCCGATACTAAACGCAAGGAAGTAACTTATGAAGTCGGAGATAGAGCATATCTTCGTGTGTCTCCACTTCGAGGAGTTAAACGATTTGGAGTTAAAGGCAAACTAGCACTACGATTTGTGGGGCCATACAGAATTTTGGAACGCATGGGTGAAGTTGCCTACAAGTTGGAATTACCCAAATCCTTGTTAGGAGTTCATGATGTGTTTCACGTTTCCCAGTTGAAGAAGTGCCATGCAGAGATGGCTGATATTCCTTTGAGAGATACAGTGCCACTAGAGGCCATACAGTTGGATAGTGATCTGACCTATGAGGAGAAGCCCGTCAAGATTCTCGAAACAGCAAGCAGGGTTACCCGCAGCAAGGTCATCAAGTTTTGCAAGGTTCAGTGGAGTCATCATACTGAGGAAGAAGCCACCTGGGAACGCGAAGAAGATCTTCGACAAGATCACCCACACCTTTTTGCTAGCCAACCCGAATCTCGAGGGCGAGATTCATCTTAAGGGGGGTAGGTTTGTAACATCCCAAATTTTCAATTTGGATGTTTATAAATAGATCATTCATATGCATCCATGATTTATGCATTTTTGCCCCATTTGTATGATTTGATTCTGATCCAAGGAACTTTGAGCAACTCAAGGACCAAAAGAGAGAGTTGGAAGTTTCCCTAAAACCCACTTTTGAAATTTCAAAATTTGGAAATTGGATCAAACTTGGTTCCATAAAAAAAAAATCATTTCCATTATTCTAAAAATAAAGAGAGAAGATAAAATGACTTCTTCAAAATCAGAGGGAAAATATTGGAATTTGAATTTGGAACCAAAATATATTTGTTGGGTTTTATTTGCAATTTATTTTACTAGTTTAACAAAAATGTTTTTTTTAATTTGCATTATAGGCAGGATAAATGTTCACAAGGTCATATATAAGACCATATTATTATATGAACATTCTTTCTTCAGATCTAAATAATAATTCTGAGAGGAGCGAACTTGACACTCCAAAAAGTCAGAAGAAAACAATGCCAAAAATTTTGAATTCAAATTTGAGTTTCATTTGGATTTTTTAGAAAAATATTTTTTTATAAAGTTTTTATTTAGCCTCTGAAAAATAGTTCATCATGTAGGATTTATTTTTCTGATTTTTTTGATATATATATATGTCCTATATTAAAATATTCTTATTTTCTATCTATATATATTTTTTTCTCTCTCTGTCAAAAAAAAACAAAAAAAAAAAACGCAGCCCAGAAGGCCCATGCCCGTACAGAGGAACACGAACGGAGGGACTACCATGCCGCCTCCACCTCTCTCTCCCCTCAACTCCCTTCCCCCGCACTCACTAACCCCCGGAATCGGTTCCCCTCGCCTTCCTCTACCCCTTCCCCTTCCTAGTGCGCCTTGGAGTCGCCTGTAATGGCCATTACGAGGCAGAGAAACAGCCACCATTAACACATCTCGCCCCACCCAACTCTAGACCTCCCCAAGCCCTATAAAAGGCACCCCGCGAGCCCCTCTCACCCCTCGTCCGAAGCCCTCTCCTTCTGGAGCTTTTCCCCCTCCCTAACCTCGCCAATTGCTCGCCGGAGTTCGTGAAGTCCGGCGACCTCTCACCGTGTGTACATGAAGCTATCTTCAACCAAAACTTGATCAAGTGGTTCACCACATCGTCCTCTACACCGTCCCGTACGCGTCCTTCGCCGAAACACACCGGAGCCACCTTCTTCCTCGTCTCCGGCGACAAGTCCGGTGAACACCCTGTTCAATTTTTTTTCTCTTTTATCAGTATATTTTCCAATTCAGATTCTTTACCAAATCTTGTTTCTAGTATATCTTTTAGTCTATAGATCCGATTTAGTTGATTCTTTTTCCTACGGTTTCGTAGAAATATCCTCTATCCAGAGAAACTAACGAAATATATTTTTGAAAATTTTAAATTTTGAATTCAAACAGATCTGAATTCAAACTTCATTAGGTCATAACTTGAGTTTCGTAACTCCGTTTTGGGTGATTCTTTTTGCAAATCGGAGCTTGTGACATGTACCTTCTGTTAAAACCAAAACCATTTATTTTTGTTGCGGTAAAAATTATGTTCTGTACAGAAACATTATTTTGGTGTTTTTGGAGTTTTTCGAAATCTTTTATTCGTTTTCTTTTTGATTCTTTGCTTGTATGCTTATGTATGTTATTGCTTGCTTACGCTAGATCATCCGGAGTGTGAAGCTTGTTACTACGAATATTTAGAGTTCAACGAACGTCAGCAAGGCAAGTTCACACTTTGATCATAATTTTCAATACCCAGTTTTTACTATGCATTAGTTTCACCCTCAAAGATTGCATGAGTAGGATTGGGAACATGTGGTTATGCTATGTAGTTCATTTGGTAGGAACCTATGACCTTTTATCACCCCGGGAATATTCGTTATATCATATATTGCTTAGCCATGCTCGTAGACGGGGATTGGTATGTGTGATACATGCAAGTTGCGAGAGATAATAATTTTGGGACAACATAAGGTGGCAACTTTAATACACATCTGGGTGGATTGTTTGGGGCACCTGGAGAAACCAGTTCTTGCCCAAGGGGAAATCCCGGAGTACCCGTGTGATTACCCTAGGTCCGCCACCCAGGCTCAAAGGGATCATAAGATACTTCATGCCTAGAAACTTCCGTGTGCAGCCACAAGCCATTATGGGCTCTGGCATAGTTGAGTAAGTTGTGTGACCTCTTTCCGTGGTAGACTAGCTGATGTAGGGGAAAGTAGGTGTACCGGTCTACCCAGGGTTTGGAGGAAATACTTCAGAAAGACTATGTCTCGATCTTCCGATCATGGAGGTGGTCGAGTCTTGTGGGGAAAAGTGCGCAAACCTCTGCAGAGTGTAAAAACTAATCATGATTAGCCGTGTCCCCGGTTATGGACAACTTGAGTATCTAGAAGTGAATTATTGGTTGATCTCATCACTTTATTTAATGAAATCATTGGGTTACTAATAACTTGGGAATTTTGGGATTGAGTTGGAAGAACCTTCTCAATAATGGAATTTTAATTTTGTAGTAAATAAAAATTTATTCCTTTGTTGTAGGGTAAAATTGGCTTTATGCAAACATTAAACTTAGAGCCTCCACCAGCTAAATTTGCATATAGAGATAGTCTTTTTCTTTATTATTATTTCTATGGTGTGACATTGCCAGCATATTCCATGTGCTGACCTACACGGCTGCAACGTCTCATGTTGCAGAGTTTTTCGACGAGGAGTAAAGGTGCGATAGGTCGTTGTTCTGCACTCAGTTTGCCGTGGAGTTGATGGACTCATTTTACTTTTGATGCTTCCGCAGTTATTTTATCCAGATGGCCTTTGGCCATATTATTGTAATAAATACTCTTTTGAGGACCTCGATGTAATAAAGTGTGTGATTGAACTCTGTTATAATTCATCGAGTACTGTGTGTGTCAGCATACCGATCCAGGGATGACACTTAAGCACAGAGACTTCGATCCATTTGGGTCGGGTCGCTACAAGATGGTATCAGAGCACACGCTGACTGTAGGACGCGACCACTAGGAAATGGAAAACCTTAGGAAGAAAACTCTATTTTACCACTTCCTTATATATCCGTTGGTCTGTACTCTTCTCTATTCATTTCTATCTCTTCTCTACTTCAATTCGATAGTTGTTGAACCCCATGACCAAGTTGCTCAGCTGATGAGACCAAGACCCATGAAGACATCATTGACGAAGAAGAAGAAGCTAGAGTTGACTTTGATTTGAGAAGATTCAGTTCAGACCACCATGATGGGCCTCGAACCCCTCGTTGGTTACCCCAAGTGGAAGGTGTAAGATGCAGTAAGTAGAAGTGTTTTCCCCTAGCAAGATGCCAAGGATCGATTCCCCAGAGACTCCTAGGTTCAACAAGTAGGTGTCAACTGCTAACGGCGCAATTAGCAATCAACGTGGACCTGCACACAGATACAAATAACTTTGCTCCCAACGAGTACAGAGAGGTTGTCAATCTCTCCGGCCTTGTAGTTCATAAAGGGTTAAAAGCAATATGATAGTAGTGATAGATAGTTTTTGCAATAGTAAATAATAACGGAAAAGTAAATAGTGTATGTGATCAATGATGGTAATATGGACCGGAGTCTCATGATGTTCACTAGTGATGTCTCTCTCCCAAAAGACGATAAAACAGCTATGTGAGGTAACAAATTACAGCTGGGCAATTGACAGGACCACGAACGCAAACCAATGCTGACTACATTGCAAGAAAGGTTGAGGTTCAAAGCATGGGCGGTACGCCAAAGTAAGTAGACCGAAATCCATCAATATCTACTACTAATCATCCACCTTGAGATATCTATCCAGAACATCTCGCTGGTATTAAGTTGCGAGTCCCACCCATAGTGTAAACTCAATGCAACAGACAACTGTATTAAAAGAACTTTGCGTAAAGTAAACAATCCTTGCACCCGCGGGCACAAGCACCGTTGTTTTCCCCCTTGTGGCAACAGCACATCCCCTAGACTCATGTTTCTGTCACTCAAGCTAGTCATCGAGGGGCATGAACCCACAATCGAGCATAACGTTCCCTCTTGGAGTCACTACTTACTACTCGGCCAAAGCAATAAATAACAACGGAGAACATGCAAGAATTATGAAATAAAATATAAAAGAGGTGAATCAAATATATTACTCAAGATCAATCTGAACATAATCTCATAATCCATCGGATCCCAGCAAACTCAACATAGCAACAACATAAGGATTACATAGGTGCCTCGATCATGTAGGGCAGCTCACGAGGACTAATTAGTGAAGCACAAGAACGGGAGGAGAACATCACATAGCTACTGGTCATGGACTCATGGTCCAAGGGAGACTACTCACGAGTCATCCGGGAGGCGTCCATGGTGGTGGAGAAGCTCCTGGTGGTGATCCTCCCCTCCGGCAGGGTGCCGGGAAGAGTTCTCCTGGTGCTCCCGATCTTGGAAGCGGCGGCGGCGGCGGAACAGATTTGGGATCGCGAAAAGAAGTCCTCTTCTGAGGGTTACGGGGAACCCTTTAAATATATGCCAAAGTAGTGCACCGGGGGAGCCTCGGGGGGCCGAGGCGCCTCCCCGACGCGGCCCAGGGGGGGGCGCCCACAGGGCGCCTGGAGCCCCTGTGCCCCCCCAGGCTGCCCTTCGGACGTTGTGTTGTTTCCGGTTCGCTGATTTTTTATATAATTTTTCTGGATTTTTCTAGGCAGTTCTCGAAACGTGAAAACCTGAAATACAAAAATAGCCGAAAATAGAAACTGGCACTGGGGTGCACTGGATTAGTAAGTTAGTCCAAATATGATCAAAAGTGTATGGAAGTGTATGAATATCATAGCAATATCACCCAAAAGTGGCATGGAGCAAGCAGAAATTATAGATACGTTTTGGACGTATCAACATCCCCAAGCTTAATTCCTGCTCGTCCTCGAGTAGGTAAATGATAACAAGAATAATTTCTGTGGTGACATGCTATTAACCATATAGGACTTTCTCATAGTCATATGACAAAAGTTTAATGAGACAATGATTCTAAAGTAATTAAGTTGCCTCAAGAGAAAATCACAAATGACTGAAAGTTTTACAACATGAAACTGAAACATCTAAAAGATTTGCAATGAACATGATGTGCAAATATGATCAAGTGATATCTAGCTTGCCCCCTTTAGTGATGCAAAACATAAATGCAAGGGCACCTTCAAGGTTTAAGTGATGACTAGATACAATCATTTCAGAATAAACGATATCACAATCATGCAAAAGACAATGCTACTTTGGGACAATGCACATTACACTCAGAATGACAATCATGCTCTCAGTAGTTGGTGCTTGAAGTGCTAGAGCTTTTTATTTTGAAACATGGAAGCAATTGTGTCAACGGTAGTAGTACTTCATATGTGTCATGTATAAAACATCCTATAAGTTGCAAGCCTCATGCATCGAATACTAATAGTGCTCGCTCCTTGTCCTAATTAGCTCGGATCCCCATGGGTTATCATTGCATTGCATATGTTTTAACCAAGTGTCACAAAGGGGTAACTCTATGCCACCTGTACAAAGGTCCAAGGAGATAGATCGCATTTGATTTCTCGTTTTTGATAGATCTCAACTTGAGGACATCCATACCGGGACAACATAGAAAATAGATGATGGACTCCTCTTTAATGCATAAGCATATTCTCATGAGAGATTGAGGATTAAGGTCCAAGCTAAAACTTCCACCATGATGCATGGCTTTGGTTGGCGGCCCAATGTTCTTCTCTAACAATATGCATATTAATTCAACCCACGGTAAATCACCCTTACTTCAGACAAGACGAACATGCATAGCAACTCACATGATATTCAACAAAAGTGTGACAGTTGATGGCGTCCCCAGAAACATGGTTACCGCTCAGCAAGCAACTCATAAGAAATAAGATACATAGGCAACATATTCTTTACCACAATAGTTTTTAGGCTACTTTCCCATGAGCTATGTATTGCATGGTTAGTTTGCTTAGTACAGGTGGAGGTTAGCAAAAGACTGGGAGCGACCAACTAAGAGAGCAATGACGGTCATAATCATGCAGAGCGACAAAGCAATATTGAATCAGGCATGGAAGTTATATCGCTACTTAGAAACAAAAGATCATCAAGGCTTGACAGACTTTCTTTACAGTCTTGAATATGCGTGAGCATACGCCAAGTCAATCAAAATAAATTCTCGAAGGAAGATATTACTAAACCATACCATATCATAGGCAAACAAACCAAGTTGGTACTCCAATAACACATTGGAAACCCCCCAGCTATTTGAGACTAACCATAAGAAAACCTGAACTACTAAGCACCATCATGAAAGTAGCATCTTTATCATAGACACATTAACCAATGCAACGGAAGCAAACTCTCTTAATAAGGTGAGCGTGGTAATTAAAGAGAGTTCAAGCAACCAACTAAATAAAAGCTCTTGAAAAGATAAGCATGAATACTAAGAGCAGAGTATGATAGTAGCTATTAAAAGACAAAGAACACACACAGCATAGATAGACATGAAAATTCTATGTAATGTTCTAGGTAGAGGTGGAGCGTGTTTCTCTCCCACATAAAGGAATGCTGGGTTCCGACTCGTTATGAAAAACTAAAAAGAAAACTAAAAGCAAGACGCTCCAAACATAGCACATAACACATGAAGTGATAAAAATATAGCGAAACGAAAGACGAACTGATAATGTTGATGGAGAAGGGGATGCACGGGGGGCATCCCCAAGCTTAGACGCTTGAGTCTCCTTGAATATTTCTTGGGGGTGCACGGGGGCATCCCCAAGCTTGAGCGTTTGACACTCCTGAATCTTTTTATCATCTTCCCTCGCACACTTGAAAACTCCCTTCATACACAACTCATCATAATCTGATTAGCGAGGTTAGTACCCTTAATAAAATAATTATACCTTGCTGGAAATAAGGATATTCTTGAAGTTCTACTGTTTCTCAAGATTGCCAAAAGGTTTTTGCAAAGAAAAAGAAGTTCTTAATTTACAAAGTGAAGGTAAGGCAAAACAGGACAGAATCTGTGAAAAACAGAACAGCAGGCAGTAATTGACCTGTTCGGGATACTTCTGCAACTCAAATAAAAAAACTCAGAACTGACGCACGAAAGACAATTATATAGAGAACGCTGTCGAAAAAATTCAGACCAAAAAGATGATATGGTGATTTTATACGAATTTTTGTATCCAAGGACAGAATCTGTTTCCTGGACAGCACCTCACAACTTTTGAACTTTCTAGCAATCAGAGGCTATACTTGGCACAAATATGAAAAGCAAAGATACAATGATGATGCTACAGCAGTAAACAACATCAAGACACAACAAAAACAAAAATTTATTCATGTGGGCTGCCTCCCAAAAGCGCTTTCTTTTATGCCTTTAAGCTAGGCATAATGCATAGATCAAGTTTTATCAAGAGTAAAAGAATAGCTAGCCCGTACAACGGACTCAAAAGGTAACTTGACCTTCTTACGAGGGAAGTGTTCCATCCCTTTCTTGAGAGGAAACTGAAATTTTATATTACCCTCTTTCATGTCAATGACAGCACCAACGGTGCGCAAAAAGGGACGTCCCAAAATAATTGGACATGAAGGATCACATTCAATATCCATAATAGTGAAATCAACGGGCACATAATTATCATTGACAACAATAAGAACATCGTCGATCCACCCCAAAGGTTTCTTTATGGAAGAATCAACGAGACGAACACCAAAAGAACAAGAATCATAAGGTTTCAATTTAAGCATATCATATATCCTTTTGGGCATAACAGAGGTACTAGCACCAACATCACATAATGCATAACAAGAGAAGTCATTCAAATAATTTTTTATCATAGGATCCCAACCATCTTCTAGCTTTCTAGGTATGGAGGCTTCTACTCTAAGTTTCTCCTCCCTAGCTCTGATGAGAGCATTAGTGATATGCTCTGTGAAGGCAAGGTTAAGCGTGCTAGTGCGGGGATCTCTAGACATCTTGTGAAGGAAATCAATAACTTCGGTAAGAGTGCAATTATCAAAATCAAGGTCACGAGCATCAACTAAAGTAGTAGTGGTGTCCTTAAGGTTCACCTGTTTGGTAGTTTCTATAGCATCACCATTAATAGGTCCATTGGAACCAGGAGTACATTGGGTGCTAAGAGTGTGAACATCCTCAATAACTTGGATAGTAGCAACGGTATGGTGGGTAGGAAGGCTCTTAATTCTTTCCTCTTCCTCCCTTTCTCTAGCCCATCTTTCTTTTAGCTTAGCCATCATCCTAATATTTTCATTGATTTGTACTTGAGTAGCATTAATAGGGATGACTTCCCTCTCCTTAAGTGGAGAAGTTTCAATTTTTAGCAATTTTACCTCATTGGCTAAGTGGTCTACCTTAAAAGAAAGATCATCTAGTTTATGTAGTTTCTCTTCTACATTCTTATTAAAGGCTTTTTGGGTAGTGATGAAATCTCTAAGCATGGTCTCTAGTTCAGTATTGGAGTTCTTGGTACTAGGATAAGCATTGTTGTTCCCATAAGAGTTAGAGGGGAACGGTCTAGGATTGTTACCAAAGTTACTCCTATAAGCATTGTTGTTAAAGTTGTTTCTAGAGATAAAGTTAACATCTACTTGTTCTTGAGCAATCAAGGAATTTAAAGGAACATCACGAGGATCAACAGTAGATTGCTTCGAAAGTAGAGACATGATCAAGTCAACTTTTTCATTGAGGGAGGAAATCTCCTCGACAGAGTTTACCTTCCTACCTGTTGGAGCGCGTTCGGTGTGCCATTGGGAATAGTTGGTCATCATCTCATCGAGAAGCTTTGTGGCAGCACCAAGTGTAGTTGACATAAAAGTTCCTCCCACGGCCGAGTCTAACAAGTTCCGCGAGGTAAAGTTCAAGCCTGCATAAAAAGTTTGGATAACCATCCAAGTAGTCAAACCGTGAGTAGGGCAGTTCTTGATAAGAGATTTCATACGTTCCCAAGCTTGGGCAACGTGTTCATTATCCAATTGTTTAAAATTCATGATGTTACTTCTAAGTTGGATAATTTTAGCAGGTGGATAGTATTTTCCGATAAAAGCATCTTTGCACTTGTCCCATGAATCTATGCTATTTCTAGGCAAAGACTGAAACCAAATTTTAGCTCCTCCTCTCAAGGAGAAAGGAAAAAGCTTAAGCTTAACAATATTACCATCTATTTCTTGGTACTTTTGCATATCACAAAGTTCTACAAAGTTGTTCAAGTGTAAAGCAGCATCATCTCCAGCACCGGAGAATTGTTCTCTCATGACCAAGTTAAGTAAAGCAGGTTTAATTTCATATGAAGGTGCTGAAGTGGCAGGTGTAGTGATAGGTGTGCTGATAAAGTCATCGTTGTTGTGACTAGTAAAGTCACACAACTTGGTGTTCTCGGTGGAACCCATAGTAGCAAGCAAGCAAGATAACTATTTTTGTGATTTTCGATAAAAAAGGAATCAAAGCAAAAATGAAAGTAAACTAACAAGACTAAAAAGCAAATGTAAAAGATAGCATGCAACTCCCCTATCCTGAAGAGTGGAGTCCCCGGCAACGGCGCCAGAAAATACTCCTTGATGGGCCTCGAACCACTCGTTGGTTACCCCAAGTGGAAGGTGTAAGATGCAGTAAGTAGAAGTGTTTTCCCCTAGCAAAGATGCCAAGGATCGAATCCCCAGAGACTCCTAGGTTCAACAAGTAGGTGTCAATTGCTAACGGCGCAATTAGCAATCAACGTGGACCTGCACACAGATACAAATAACTTTGCTCCCAACGAGTACAGAGAGGTTGTCAATCTCTCCGGCCTTGTAGTTCACAAAGGGTTAAAAGCAATATGATAGTAGTGATAGATAGTGTTTTGCAATAGTAAGTAAATAGCGAAAAGTAAATAGTGAATGTGATCAATGATGGTAATATGGACCGGAGTCTCATGATGTTCACTAGTGATGTCTCTCTCCCAAAAGACGATAAAACAGCTATGTGAGGTAAACAAATTATAGCTGGGCAATTGACAGGACCACGAACGCAAACCAATGCTGATTACATTGCAAGAAAGGTTGAGGTTCAAAGCATGGGCGGTACGCCAAAGTAAGTAGACCGAAATCCATCAATATCTACTACTAATCATCCACCTTGAGATATCTATCCAGAACATCTCGCTGGTATTAAGTTGCGAGTCCCACCCATAGTGTAAACTCAATGCAACAGACAACTGCAATAAAAGAACTTTGCGTAAAGTAAACAATCCTTGCACCCGCGGGCACAAGCACCGTTGTTTTCCCCCTTGTGGCAACAGCACATCCCCTAGACTCATGTTTCTGTCACTCAAGCTAGTCATCGAGGGGCATGAACCCACAATCGAGCATAACGTTCCCTCTTGGAGTCACTACTTACTACTCGGCCAAAGCAATAAATAACAACGGAGAACATGCAAGAATTACTTATGAAATAAAATATAAAAGAGGTGAATCAAATATATTACTCAAGATCAATCTGAACATAATCTCATAATCCATCGGATCCCAGCAAACTCAACATAGCAACAGCATAAGGATTACATAGGTGCCTCGATCATGTAGGGCAGCTCACGAGGACTAATTAGTGAAGCACAAGAACGGGAGGAGAACATCACATAGCTACTGGTCATGGACTCATGGTCCAAGGGAGACTACTCACGAGTCATCCGGGAGGCGTCCATGGTGGTGGAGAAGCTCCTGGTGGTGATCCTCCCCTCCGGCAGGGTGCCGGGAAGAGTTCTCCTGGTGCTCCCGATCTTGGAAGCGGCGGCGGCGGCAGAACAGAGATGGGATCACGAAAAGAAGTCCTCTTCCGAGGGTTACGGGGAACCCTTTAAATATATGCCAAAGTAGGGCACCGGGGGAGCCTCGGGGGGCCGAGGCGCCCCCCCGGCGCGGCCCAGGGGGGGCGCGCCCACAGGGCGCCTGGAGCCCCTGTGCCCCCCCTAGGCTGCCCTTCGGACGCAGTGTTGTTTCCGGTTCGCTGATTTTTTATATAAGTTTTCTGGATTTTTCTAGGCAGTTCTCGAAACGTGAAAACCTGAAATACAAAAACAGCCGAAAACAGAAACTAGCACTGGGGTGCACTGGATTAGTAAGTTAGTCCAAATATGATCAAAAATGTATGGAAGTGTATGAATATCATAGCAATATCACCCAAAAGTGGCATGGAGCAAGCAGAAATTATAGATACGTTTTGGACGTATCACACCACAACCAAATGTAGTCTAACGAATGATTGCGGTAGTATGAAGAGATCATATCTCTTGTGGATATGACCTTACCTGTAGGTTTTGCTTGTGTGGCGTGTTTTGTGTGAATTGCTTGATTTGAAGTTTTATTGCTATCATAAGCATATGGGTAGTGATTTCTCTCATTAGGCCCTTATTCTATTCTAATTTCTCATCCACTCTAAACCTAACAGATGCCTCCGAGACGTGACCCGGAATTTCTGCCGGAACTTACCCAGTTGATCCAGAACCAGAATGCCCTCATGCAGCTACTCATCCAGAATCAGAACCAGAACAACAACAACAACCCACCGCCACCACCCCCGATCGACAACCTTACCCGTTTCCTGAGGTTGAACCCACCCGTGTTCTCTAGCAGCACGGAGCCGATCGTCGCAGATGACTGGCTCCGCAAGATCGGAAGGGAGCTGACCACCGCAGGATGTACTGACGCAGAGAAGGTGCGCTTTGCAGCACATCAACTGGATGGACCAGCAGCTTCGTGGTGGGAGAATTACACCACCACATTCCCCATAGCAAATGTGACTTGGGATCAGTTCCAACAGGCGTTTCGTACTGCACATGTTTCAGCCAGAGCTATGAGTCTGAAGAAGCGTGAGTTCCGCAACTTACGCCAGGGTAATCGTTCTGTTGGTGATTATGTGGAGGAATTCAGCAAGTTATCCAGGTATGCTCCCGGAGACGTGGCTGATGATGCCGCTAAGCAGGAGAAATTTCTTGAGGGACTAAATGATGATCTGGGACTTCAGTTGAGTGTGGCTACCTTTAACAATTATCAAGAGTTGGTTGACAAGGCTCTCATTCTGGAAGGCAAGCAGCAGCAGGTGGAAAACCGCAAGAGGAAGTACGGACAGGGAAAGTACAACTCTGGAGTTCAGCAGAAGCCCCGTTATACCCTGTACTCGGTAAATAATGGATCAGGATCTGGCAAGTATGGTGGACACACTCACCATAACCATGGAGGACATTCACATCATGGAGGGAATGGACACAACCATAGCCATAGGAATGGCAATGGAAACAGAGGAAACAACAATCAGCATCACTCCAACCCCGCTACACCGACAAAGAAGGATCTGAGCCACATTACCTGTTTCAAGTGCGGGAAGACCGGACACTACGCCACCAAATGTCCCGAGGTGAAGAACGGGAATGGCAATGGAAGCTCTGGAAAGAAGCCAAATCCTTTTACCAGAGGTCAGGTGAACCATGTCAATGTGGAGGAAGTTTATGACCAGCCTGACGCCGTTGTTGGTAAGTTCTTGATTAATTCATTTACAACCCTTGTTCTTTTTGACACTGGTCCATCGCATTCATTCATATCAAGGGGGTTTGTGGATAAGTTTAAGTTGCCAACCGTAGCCCTTAAAACACCAATGTTAGTGAGTTCCCCAGGAGTAGAGAACATGGCTAGTCGGGGATGTTTTCAGTTGCCCATGACCGTAGGGAGACACGTTTTCCTCACAGACCTCATCATCCTAGAATCACAAGGATTGGACGTAATTCTAGGCATGGACTAGCTATCCAAGTATGAAGGGAATATTGATTGTGCTAGTAAGTCGATTCTTCTCACCACCCCAGAGGGGAAACGGATAAAGTATGTGTCGAGGCATACGCCAAGGAGGACTCAAGTGAATTCTCTTTCGGGAGTTGTTCAGGAAGAAGTATCGGTTGTGAAGGATTATCCCGATGTTTTTCCGGAGGAACTACCAGGCATGCCACCGGATCGAGACATAGAGTTTTTTGATTGAATTGTTACCAGGCACTGGACCAATATCCAAGAGACCGTACCGGATGCCCGCAAATGACCTGGAGGAAATTAAGAAGCAGATTAAGGAATTATTGGAGAAAGGTTATATTCGACCGAGTTCATCACCTTGGGGAGCCCCAGTGCTTCTAGTTGAGAAGAAGGATGGATCCTTGAGAATGGTTGTGGATTACCGTACGTTGAATGAGGTGACGATCAAGAACATGTACCCTCTGCCGATGATCAATGATTTGTTTGACCAGCTACAAGGAGCAAAAGTTTTCTCAAAAATCGATTTTCGATCTGGATATCACCAGCTGAAGATTCGAGAACAGGATATACCCAAGATAGCCTTTACAACGAGATATGGGCTTTATGAGTATACAGTCATGTCTTTTGGTTTGACTAATGCCCCTGCCTATTTTATGAATATGATGAATAAGGTATTCATGGAGTTCTTGGATAAGTTTGTTGTGGTATTCATTGATGATATATTGATTTACTCGAAGAATGAAGAAGAACACAAGGAACATTTGCGCTTGGTTCTTGAGAAGCTCAGGGAACATCAGTTATATGCAAAGTTCAGCAAGTGTGAATTCTGGTTGAAGGAAGTTGGATTTCTCGGACATGTTATATCAGGGGAAGGAATAGCAGTGGATCCTTCGAAAGTTGAGGCCGTCACCGAATGGAAGGCACCCACCTCAGTCGGAGAGATTCGCAGTTTCCTTGGATTTGCAGGATATTACCGAAGATTTATTGAGAATTTCTCCAAGATCGCAAAGCCCATGACAGAGTTATTGAAGAAAGACACCAAGTTTAATTGGATCGAGGAATGTGAGGCCAGTTTTCAGGAGTTGAAGAAACGTTTGGTCATAGCCCCAGTACTAATTTTTCCGAATATACGCAAGGATTTTCAGGTATATTGCAACGCTACACGTCAGGGACTTGGAGGTGTTCTTATGCAAGAAGGAAGAGTTGTTTCATATGCCTCACGTCAACTTCGACCCCATGAGCGGAATTATGCCACACATGATTTGGAGTTAGCAGCCGTAGTGCATGCGCTCAAGACCTGGAGGCATTTTCTTATTGGAAATCATTGTGATGTTTACACGGATCACAAGAGTTTGAAATACATCTTCACGCAAAAGGAGTTGAACCTCAGGCAGAGAAGATGGTTGGAGCTCATAAAAGATTATGACATGAAATTGCACTATCACCCAGGAAAGGCCAATGTTGTGGCAGATGCATTGAGCCGCAAGAGTTATGTCAATACCCTCACAGCAGGAGGATTACCTCAAGAGTTAATTGATGATCTCAGAGATCTCCGATTGGAGATAGTACCACGAGGTTTTGTTACCGCAATGGAAATTCAATCCACCTTGTTGGGAAAGATTCGAGAAGCCCAGAAGTTAGACAAAGGTATTGCAGAAATAAAGGAAAGGATGAACCAAGGAAAGGCAGAAGGATTTCGTGAGGATGAACACGGAACCTTATGGTTTGAGCAGCGTATTTATGTGCCAAATGACACACAGATCAGGAAGTTGATTCTTCAGGAGGCTCATGATTCGCCTTATTCGATACACCCAGGAAACACCAAGATGTATTTGGACTTGAAGAAAAGTTTCTGGTGGACAGGTATGAAAAAGGATATTGCCGAGTATGTAGCAGTATGTGATGTATGTCAAAGGGTTAAGGCAGAGCACCAGAAACCAGCAGGATTACTTCAGCCTTTGCCGATACCGGATTGGAAGTGGGACAAGCTTGGCATGGACTTCATTACAGGATTACCCAGGACCCGATCAGGCTATGATTCTATTTGGGTAGTAGTTGATCGCTTGACCAAGGTAGCTCACTTCATCCTCGTGAAAACCACATATACAAGTGCTAAATTGGCCAAGATATATATGACCAGGATCGTATGTCTGCATGGAGTTCCGAGGACCATCGTATCAGATAGAGGAACACAATTTACCTCAAAGTTTTGGCATCAGTTACACGAAACTTTGGGTACCAGGCTAGAGTTCAGTACAGCCTTTCATCCGCAGACAGATGGGCAGACCGAGAGAGTCAATCAGATTCTGGAGGACATGTTGAGAGCTTGTGCGCTAGATTATGGATCTAGTTGGGATGATAATTTGCCATACGCAGAATTCTCATATAACAACAGCTATCAAGCTAGTTTGAAGATGGCCCCTTTCGAAGCTTTGTACGGAAGGAGGTGCAGGACACCATTAATGTGGGATGGAGTTGGAGACCGTAAATTATTTGGTCCCGACCTTATCAGAGATTCGGAGGAGAAAGTCAAGTTGATCCGTGACAGACTTAAGATAGCCCAATCCAGACAAAAGAGTTATGCCGATACTAAACGCAAGGAAGTAACTTATGAAGTCGGAGATAGAGCATATCTTCGTGTGTCTCCACTTCGAGGAGTTAAACGGTTTGGAGTTAAAGGCAAACTAGCACCACGATTTGTGGGGCCATACAAAATTTTGGAACGCAGAGGAGAAGTTGCATATCAGTTGGAGTTACCCGAAGCCTTGTCTGGAGTTCATAATGTGTTTCATGTTTCCCAGTTGAAGAAGTGCCATGCAGAGATGGCTGATATTCCTTTGAGAGATACAGTGCCACTAGAAGCCATACAGTTGGATAGTGATCTGACCTATGAGGAGAAGCCCGTCAAGATTCTCGAAACAGCAAGCAGGGTTACCCGCAGCAAGGTCATCAAGTTTTGCAAGGTTCAGTGGAGTCATCATACTGAGGAAGAAGCCACCTGGGAACGCGAAGAAGATCTTCGACAAGATCACCCACACCTTTTTGCTAGCCAACCCGAATCTCGAGGGCGAGATTCATCTTAAGGGGGGTAGGTTTGTAACATCCCAAATTTTCAATTTGGATGTTTATAAATAGATCATTCATATGCATCCATGATTTATGCATTTTTGCCCCATTTGTATTATTTGATTCTGATCCAAGGAACTTTGAGCAACTCAAGGACCAAAAGAGAGAGTTGGAAGTTTCCCTAAAACCCACTTTTGAAATTTCAAAATTTGGAAATTGGATCAAACTTGGTTCCATAAAAAAAAATCATTTCCATTATTCTAAAAATAAAGAGAGAAGATAAAATGACTTCTTCAAAATCAGAGGGAAAATATTGGAATTTGAATTTGGAACCAAAATATATTTGTTGGGTTTTATTTGCAATTTATTTTACTAGTTTAACAAAAATGTTTTTTTTAATTTGCATTATAGGCAGGATAAATGTTCACAAGGTCATATATAAGACCATATTATTATATGAACATTCTTTCTTCAGATCTAAATAATAATTCTGAGAGGAGCGAACTTGACACTCCAAAAAGTCAGAAGAAAACAATGCCAAAAATTTTGAATTCAAATTTGAGTTTCATTTGGATTTTTTAGAAAAATATTTTTTTATAAAGTTTTTATTTAGCCTCTGAAAAATAGTTCATCATGTAGGATTTATTTTTCTGAATTTTTTGATATATATATATATGTCCTATATTAAAATATTCTTATTTTCTATCTATATATATTTTTTTTCTCTCTCTGTCAAAAAAAAAAAACAAAAAAAAAAACGCAGCCCAGAAGGCCCATGCCCGTACAGAGGAACACGAACGGAGGGACTACCATGCCGCCTCCACCTCTCTCTCCCCTCAACTCCCTTCCCCCGCACTCACTAACCCCCGGAATCGGTTCCCCTCGCCTTCCTCTACCCCTTCCCCTTCCTAGTGCGCCTTGGAGTCGCCTGTAATGGCCATTACGAGGCAGAGAAACAGCCACCATTAACACATCTCGCCCCACCCAACTCTAGACCTCCCCAAGCCCTATAAAAGGCACCCCGCGAGCCCCTCTCACCCCTCGCCCGAAGCCCTCTCCTTCTGGAGTTTTTCCCCCTCCCTAACCTCGCCAATTGCTCGCCGGAGTTCGTGAAGTCCGGCGACCTCTCACCGTGTGTACATGAAGCTATCTTCAACCAAAACTTGATCAAGAGGTTCACCACATCGTCCTCTACACCGTCCTGTACGCGTCCTTCGCCGAAACACACCGGAGCCACCTTCTTCCTCGTCTCCGGCGACAAGTCTGGTGAACACCCTATTCATTTTTTTTCTCTTTTATTAGTATATTTTCCAATTCAGATTCTTTACCAAATCTTGTTTCTAGTATATCTTTTAGTCTATAGATCCGATTTAGTTGATTCTTTTTCCTACGGTTTCGTAGAAATATCCTCTATCCAGAGAACCTAACGAAATATATTTTTGAAAATCTTAAAATTTGAATTCAAACAGATCTGAATTCAAACTTCGTTAGGCCATAACTTGAGTTTCGTAACACCGTTTTGGGTGATTCTTTTTGCAAATCGAAGCTTGTGACATGTACCTTCTGTTAAAACCAAAACCATTTATTTTTTGTTGCTGTGAAAATTATATTCTGTACAGAAACTTTATTTTGGTCTTTTTGGAGTTTTCGAAGTCTTTTATTTGTTTTCTTTTTGGATCTTTGCTTGTATGCTTATGTATGTTATTGCTTGCTTACGCTAGATCATCCGGAGTGCGAAGCTTGCTACTACGAATCTTTAGAGTTCAACGAACGTCAGCAAGGCAAGTTCACACTTTGATCATAAGTTTAAATACCCAGTTTTTACTATGCATTAGTTTCACCCTCAAGATTGCATGAGTAGGATTGGGAACATGTGGTTATGCTATGTAGTTCATTTGGTAAGAACCTATGACCTTTGATCACCCCGGGAATATTCGTTATGTCATATATTGCTTAGCCATGCTCGTAGACGGGGATTGGTATGTGAGATACATGCAAGTTGCGAGAGATAATAATTTATCGGGACAACATAAGGTGGCAACTTTAATACACATCTGGGTGGATTGTTTGGGGCACCTGGAGAAACCAGTTCTTGCCCAAGGGGAATCCCGGAGTACCCGTGTGATTACCCTAGGTCCGCCACCCAGGCTCAAAGGGATCATAAGATATTTCATGCCTAGAAACTTCCGTGTGCAGCCACAAGCCATTATGGGCTCTGGCATAGTTGAGTAAGTTGTGTGACCTCTTTCCGTGGTAGACTAGCTGATGTAGGGGAAAGTAGGTGTACCGGTCTACCCAGGGTTTGGAGGAAATACTTCAGAAAGACTATGTCTCGATCTTCCGATCATGGAGGTGGTCGAGTCTTGTGGGGAAAAGTGCGCAAACCTCTGCAGAGTGTACAAACTAATCATGATTAGCCGTGTCCCTGGTTATGGACAACTTGAGTATCTAGAAGTGAATTATTGGTTGATCTCATCACTCTTTTTAATGAAATCATTGGGTTACTAATAACTTGGGAATTTTGGGATTGAGTTGGAGGAACCTTCTCAATAATGGCATTTTTTTATTTAGTAGTAAATAAAAATTTATTCCTTTGTTGTAGGGTAAAATTGGCTTTATGCAAAAATTAAACTTAGAGCCTCCACCAGCTAAATTTGCATATAGAGATAGTATTTTCATTATTATTATTCTATGGTGTGACATTGCCAGCATATTCCATGTGCTGACCTACACGGCTGCAACGTCTCATGTTGCAGAGTTTTCCGACGAGGAGTAAAGGTGCGATAGGTCGTTGTTCTGCACTCAGTTTGCCGTGGAGTTGATGGACTCATTTTACTTTTGATGCTTCCGCAGTTATTTTATCCAGATGGCCTTTGGCCATATTATTGTAATAAATACTCTTTTGAGGACCTCGATGTAATAAAGTGTGTGATTGAACTCTGTTATAATTCATCGAGTACTGTGTGTGTCAGCATACCGATCCGGGGATGACACTTAAGCACAGAGACTTCGATCCATTTGGGTCGGGTCGCTACAAGATGGTATCAGAGCACACGCTGACTGTAGGACGCGACCACTAGGAAATGGAAAACCATAGGAAGAAAACTCTATTTTACCACTTCCTTATATATCCGTTGGTCTGTACTCTTCTCTATTCATTTCTATCTCTTCTCTACTTCAATTCAATAGTTGTTGAACCCCATGACCAAGTTGCTCAGCTGATGAGACCAAGACCCATGAAGACATCATTGACGAAGAAGAAGAAGTAGAGTTGACTTTGATTTGAGAAGATTTAGTTCAGACCACCACAACCAAATGTAGTCCAACGAATGATTGCGGTAGTATGAAGAGATCATATCTCTTGTGGATATGACCTTACCTGTAGGTTTTGCTTGTGTGGTGTGATTTGTGTGAATTGCTTGATTTGAAGTTTTATTGCTATCATAAGCATATGGGTAGTGATTTCTCTCATTAGGCCCTTATTCTATTCTAATTTCTCATCCACTCTAAACCTAACAGATGCCTCCGAGACGTGACCCGGAATTTCCGCCGGAACTTACCCAGTTGATCCAGAACCAGAATGCCCTCATGCAGCTACTCATCCAGAATCAGAACCAGAACAACAACAACCCACCACCGCCACCCCCGGTCGACAACCTTACCCGTTTCCTGAGGTTGAACCCACCCGTGTTCTCTAGCAGCACGGAGCCGATTGTCGCAGATGACTGGCTTCGCAAGATCGGAAGGGAGCTGACCACCGCAGGATGTACTGACGCAGAGAAGGTGCGCTTTGCCGCACATCAACTGGATGGACCAGCAGCTTCGTGGTGGGAGAATTACACCACCACATTCCCCATAGCAAATGTGACTTGGGATCAGTTCCAACAGGCGTTTCGTACTGCACATGTTTCAGCCGGAGCTATGAGTCTGAAGAAGCGTGAGTTCCGCAACTTACGCCAGGGTAATCGTTCTGTTGGTGATTATGTGGAAGAATTCAGCAAGTTATCCAGGTATGCTCCCGGAGACGTGGCTGATGATGCCGCTAAGCAGGAGAAATTTCTTGAGGGACTAAATGATGATCTGGGACTTCAGTTGACTGTGGCTACCTTTAACAATTATCAAGAGTTGGTTGACAAGGCTCTCATTCTGGAAGGCAAGCAGCAGCAGGTGGAAAACCGCAAGAGGAAGTACGGACAGGGAAAGTACAACTCTGGAGTTCAGCAGAAGCCCCGTTATACCCCTTACTCGGGAAATAATGGATCAGGATCCGGCAAGTATGGTGGACACACTCACCATAACCATGGAGGACATTCACATCATGGAGGGAATGGACACAACCATAATGGCCATAGGAATGGCAATGGAAACGGAGGAAACAACAATCAGCATCACTCCAACCCCGCTACACCGGCAAAGAAGGATCTGAGCCACATTACCTGTTTCAAGTGCGGGAAGACCGGACACTACGCCACCGAATGTCCCGAGGCGAAGAACGGGAATGGCAATGGAGGCTCTGGAAAGAAGCCAAATCCTTTTACCAGAGGTCAGGTGAACCATGTCAATGTGGAGGAAGTTTATGACCAGCCTGACGCCGTTGTTGGTAAGTTCTTGATTAATTCATTTACAGCCCTTGTTCTTTTTGACACTGGTGCATCGCATTCATTCATATCAAGGGGGTTTGTGGATAAGTTTAAGTTGCCGACCGTAGCCCTTAAAACACCAATGTTAGTGAGTTCCCCAGGAGCAGAGAACATGGCTAGTCAGGGATGTTTTCAGTTGCCATTGACCATAGGGAGACACGTTTTCCCCACAGACCTCATCATTCTAGAATCACAAGGATTGGACGTAATTCTAGGCATGGACTAGCTATCCAAGTATGAAGGGAATATTGATTGTGCTAGTAAGTCGATTCTTCTCACCACCCCAGAGGGGAAACGGATCAAGTATGTGTCGAGGCATACACCAAGGAGGACTCAAGTGAATTCTCTTTCGGGAGTTGTTCAGGAAGAAGTACCAGTTGTGAAGGATTATCCCGATGTTTTTCCGGAGGAACTACCAGGCATGCCACCGGATCGGGACATAGAGTTTTTGATTGAATTGTTACCAGGCACTGGACCAATATCCAAGAGACCATACCGGATGCCCGCAAATGACCTGGAGGAAATTAAGAAGCAAATTAAGGAATTATTGGAGAAAGGTTATATTCGACCGAGTTCATCACCTTGGGGAGCCCCAGTGCTTCTAGTTGAGAAGAAGGATGGATCCTTGAGAATGGTTGTGGATTACCGTGCGTTGAATGAGGTGACGATCAAGAACAAGTATCCTCTGCCGATGATCAATGATTTGTTTGACCAGCTACAAGGAGCAAAAGTTTTCTCAAAAATCGATCTTCGATCTGGATATCACCAGCTGAAGATTCGAGAACAGGATATACCCAAGACAGCCTTTACCACGAGATATGGGCTTTATGAGTATACAGTCATGTCTTTTGGTTTGACTAATGCCCCTGCCTATTTTATGAATATGATGAATAAGGTATTCATGGAGTTCTTGGATAAGTTTGTTGTGGTATTCATTGATGATATATTGATTTACTCAAAGAATGAAGAAGAACACAAGGAACATTTGCGCTTGGTTCTTGAGAAGCTCAGGGAACATCAGTTATATGCAAAGTTCAGCAAGTGTGAATTCTGGTTGAAGGAAGTTGGATTTCTCGGACATGTTATATCAGGGGAAGGAATAGCAGTGGATCCTTCGAAAGTTGAAGCCGTCACCGAATGGAAGGCACCCACCTCAGTCGGAGAGATTCGCAGTTTCCTTGGACTCGTAGGATATTATCGGAGGTTTATTGAGAATTTCTCCAAGATCGCGAAGCCCATGACAGAGTTATTGAAGAAAGACACCAAATTTAATTGGACCGAGGAATGTGAGGCCAGTTTTCAGGAGTTGAAGAAACGTTTGGTCACAGCCCCAGTACTAATTCTTCCGAATATACGCAAGGATTTTCAGGTATATTGCGACGCTTCTCGTCAGGGACTTGGAGGTGTTCTTATGCAAGAAGGAAGAGTTGTTTCATATGCCTCACGTCAGCTTCGACCCCATGAGCGGAATTATGCCATGCATGATTTGGAGTTAGCAGCCGTAGTGCATGCGCTCAAGACCTAGAGGCATTTTCTTATTGGAAATCATTGTGATGTTTACACGGATCACAAGAGTTTGAAATACATCTTCACGCAAAAGGAGTTGAACCTCAGGCAGAGAAGATGGTTGGAGCTCATAAAAGATTATGACATGAAATTGCACTATCACCCAGGAAAGGCCAATGTTGTGGCAGATGCATTGAGCCGCAAGAGTTATGTCAATACCCTCACAGCAGGAGGATTACCTCAAGAGTTAATTGATGATCTCAGAGATCTCCGATTGGAGATAGTACCACGAGGTTTTGTTACCGCAATGGAAATTCAATCCACCTTGTTGGGAAAGATCCGAGAAGCCCGGAAGTTAGACAAAGGTATTGCGGAAATAAAGGAAAGGATGAACCAAGGAAAGGCAGAAGGATTTCGTGAGGATGAACACGGAACCATATAGTTTGAGCAGCGTATTTACGTGCCCAATGACACAGAGATCAGGAAGTTGATTCTTCAGGAGGCTCATGATTCGCCTTATTCGATACACCCAAGAAACACCAAGATGTATTTGGACTTGAAGGAAAGTTTCTGGTGGACAGGTATGAAAAAGGATATTGCTGAGTATGTCGCAGTATGTGATGTATGTCAAAGGGTTAAGGCAGAGCACCAGAAACCAGCAGGATTACTTCAACCTTTGTCGATACCGGATTGGAAGTGGGACAAGCTTGGTATGGACTTCATTACAGGATTACCCAGGACCCGATCAGGCTATGATTATATTTGGGTAGTAGTTGATCGCTTGACCAAGGTAGCTCACTTCATCCCCGTGAAAACCACATATACAAGTGCTAAGTTGGCCAAGATATATATGACCAGGATCGTATGTCTGCATGGAGTTCCGAGGACCATCGTATCAGATAGAGGAACACAATTTACCTCAAAGTTTTGGCATGAGTTACACGAAACTTTGGGTACCAGGCTAGAGTTCAGTACAACCTTTCATCCGCAGACAGATGGGCAGACCGAGAGAGTCAATCAGATTCTGGAGGACATGTTGAGAGCTTGTGCGCTAGATTATGGATCTAGTTGGTATGATAATTTGCCATACGCAGAATTCTCATATAACAACAGCTATCAAGCTAGTTTGAAGATGGCCCCTTTCGAAGCTTTGTACGGAAGGAGGTGCAGGACACCATTAATGTGGGATGGAGTTGGAGACCGTAAATTATTTGGTTCCGACCTTATCAGAGATTCGGAGGAGAAAGTCAAGTTGATCCGTGACAGACTTAAGATAGCCCAATCCAGACAGAAGAGTTATGCCGATACTAAACGCAAGGAAGTAACTTATGAAGTCGGAGATAGAGCATATCTTCGTGTGTCTCCACTTCGAGGAGTTAAACGATTTGGAGTTAAAGGCAAACTAGCACTACGATTTGTGGGGCCATACAGAATTTTGGAACGCATGGGTGAAGTTGCCTACAAGTTGGAATTACCCAAATCCTTGTTAGGAGTTCATGATGTGTTTCACGTTTCCCAGTTGAAGAAGTGCCATGCAGAGATGGCTGATATTCCTTTGAGAGATACAGTGCCACTGGAGGCCATACAGTTGGATAGTGATCTGACCTATGAGGAGAAGCCCGTCAAGATTCTCGAAACAGCAAGCAGGGTTACCCGCAGCAAGGTCATCAAGTTTTGCAAGGTTCAGTGGAGTCATCATACTGAGGAAGAAGCCACCTGGGAACGCGAAGAAGATCTTCGACAAGATCACCCACACCTTTTTGCTAGCCAACCCGAATCTCGAGGGCGAGATTCATCTTAAGGGGGGTAGGTTTGTAACATCCCAAATTTTCAATTTGGATGTTTATAAATAGATCATTCATATGCATCCATGATTTATGCATTTTTGCCCCATTTGTATTATTTGATTCTGATCCAAGGAACTTTGAGCAACTCAAGGACCAAAAGAGAGAGTTGGAAGTTTCCCTAAAACCCACTTTTGAAATTTCAAAATTTGGAAATTGGATCAAACTTGGTTCCATAAAAAAAAATCATTTCCATTATTCTAAAAATAAAGAGAGAAGATAAAATGACTTCTTCAAAATCAGAGGGAAAATATTGGAATTTGAATTTGGAACCAAAATATATTTGTTGGGTTTTATTTGCAATTTATTTTACTAGTTTAACAAAAATGTTTTTTTTAATTTGCATTATAGGCAGGATAAATGTTCACAAGGTCATATATAAGACCATATTATTATATGAACATTCTTTCTTCAGATCTAAATAATAATTCTGAGAGGAGCGAACTTGACACTCCAAAAAGTCAGAAGAAAACAATGCCAAAAATTTTGAATTCAAATTTGAGTTTCATTTGGATTTTTTAGAAAAATATTTTTTTATAAAGTTTTTATTTAGCCTCTGAAAAATAGTTCATCATGTAGGATTTATTTTTCTGAATTTTTTGATATATATATATATGTCCTATATTAAAATATTCTTATTTTCTATCTATATATATTTTTTTTCTCTCTCTGTCAAAAAAAAAAAACAAAAAAAAAAACGCAGCCCAGAAGGCCCATGCCCGTACAGAGGAACACGAACGGAGGGACTACCATGCCGCCTCCACCTCTCTCTCCCCTCAACTCCCTTCCCCCGCACTCACTAACCCCCGGAATCGGTTCCCCTCGCCTTCCTCTACCCCTTCCCCTTCCTAGTGCGCCTTGGAGTCGCCTGTAATGGCCATTACGAGGCAGAGAAACAGCCACCATTAACACATCTCGCCCCACCCAACTCTAGACCTCCCCAAGCCCTATAAAAGGCACCCCGCGAGCCCCTCTCACCCCTCGCCCGAAGCCCTCTCCTTCTGGAGTTTTTCCCCCTCCCTAACCTCGCCAATTGCTCGCCGGAGTTCGTGAAGTCCGGCGACCTCTCACCGTGTGTACATGAAGCTATCTTCAACCAAAACTTGATCAAGAGGTTCACCACATCGTCCTCTACACCGTCCTGTACGCGTCCTTCGCCGAAACACACCGGAGCCACCTTCTTCCTCGTCTCCGGCGACAAGTCTGGTGAACACCCTATTCATTTTTTTTTCTCTTTTATCAGTATATTTTCCAATTCAGATTCTTTACCAAATCTTGTTTCTAGTATATCTTTTAGTCTATAGATCCGATTTAGTTGATTCTTTTTCCTACGGTTTCGTAGAAATATCCTCTATCCAGAGAACCTAACGAAATATATTTTTGAAAATCTTAAAATTTGAATTCAAACAGATCTGAATTCAAACTTCGTTAGGCCATAACTTGAGTTTCGTAACACCGTTTTGGGTGATTCTTTTTGCAAATCGAAGCTTGTGACATGTACCTTCTGTTAAAACCAAAACCATTTATTTTTTGTTGCTGTGAAAATTATATTCTGTACAGAAACTTTATTTTGGTCTTTTTGGAGTTTTCGAAGTCTTTTATTTGTTTTCTTTTTGGATCTTTGCTTGTATGCTTATGTATGTTATTGCTTGCTTACGCTAGATCATCCGGAGTGCGAAGCTTGCTACTACGAATCTTTAGAGTTCAACGAACGTCAGCAAGGCAAGTTCACACTTTGATCATAAGTTTAAATACCCAGTTTTTACTATGCATTAGTTTCACCCTCAAGATTGCATGAGTAGGATTGGGAACATGTGGTTATGCTATGTAGTTCATTTGGTAAGAACCTATGACCTTTGATCACCCCGGGAATATTCGTTATGTCATATATTGCTTAGCCATGCTCGTAGACGGGGATTGGTATGTGAGATACATGCAAGTTGCGAGAGATAATAATTTATCGGGACAACATAAGGTGGCAACTTTAATACACATCTGGGTGGATTGTTTGGGGCACCTGGAGAAACCAGTTCTTGCCCAAGGGGAATCCCGGAGTACCCGTGTGATTACCCTAGGTCCGCCACCCAGGCTCAAAGGGATCATAAGATATTTCATGCCTAGAAACTTCCGTGTGCAACCACAAGCCATTATGGGCTCTAGCATAGTTGAGTAAGTTGTGTGACCTCTTTCCGTGGTAGACTAGCTGATGTAGGGGAAAGTAGGTGTACCGGTCTACCCAGGGTTTGGAGGAAATACTTCAGAAAGACTATATCTCGATCTTCCGATCATGGAGGTGGTCGAGTCTTGTGGGGAAAAGTGCGCAAACCTCTGCAGAGTGTACAAACTAATCATGATTAGCCGTGTCCCCGGTTATGGACAACTTGAGTATCTAGAAGTGAATTATTGGTTGATCTCATCACTCTTTTTAATGAAATCATTGGGTTACTAATAACTTGGGAATTTTGGGGTTGAGTTGGAGGAACCTTCTCAATAATGGCATTTTTTTTATTTAGTAGTAAATAAAAATTTATTCCTTTGTTGTAGGGTAAAATTGGCTTTATGCAAAAATTAAACTTAGAGCCTCTACCAGCTAAATTTGCATATAGAGATAGTATTTTCATTATTATTATTCTATGGTGTGACATTGCCAGCATATTCCATGTGCTGACCTACACGGCTGCAACGTCTCATGTTGCAGAGTTTTCCGACGAGGAGTAAAGGTGCGATAGGTCGTTGTTCTGCACTCAGTTTGCCGTGGAGTTGATGGACTCATTTTACTTTTGATGCTTCCGCAGTTATTTTATCCAGATGGCCTTTGGCCATATTATTGTAATAACTACTCTTTTGAGGACCTCGATGTAATAAAGTGTGTGATTGAACTCTGTTATAATTCATCGAGTACTGTGTGTGTCAGCATACCGATCCAGGGATGACACTTAAGCACAGAGACTTCGATCCATTTGGGTCGGGTCGCTACACTCCAAGAGGGAACGTTATGCTTGATTGTGGGTTCATGCCCCTCGATGACTAGCTTGAGTGACAGAAACATGAGTCTAGGGGATGTGCTGTTGCCACAAGGGGGAAAACAACGGTGCTTGTGCCCGTGGGTGCAAGGATTGTTTACTTTACGCAAAGTTCTTTTAATGCAGTTGTCTGTTGCTTTGAGTTTACACTATGGGTGGGACTCGCAACTTAATACCAGCGAGATGTTCTGGATAGATATCTTAAGGTGGATGATTAGTAGTAGATGCAGATGGATTTCGGTCTACTTGCCTTGGCGTACCGCCCATGCTTTGAACCTCTACCTTTCTTGCAACATAGTTAGCATTGGTTTGCACACATAATTCTGTCAATTGCCCAGCTGTAATTCGTTTACCTCACATAGCTGTTTTATCGTCTTTGGGAGAGAGACATCACTAGTGAACATCATGGGACCCCGGTCCACATTACCATCACTGATCACATCCGCTATTTACTTTCTGTTTTTACTTACTATTTGCAGCAATACCTATCACTATTATCACTTGCGTTTAATCCTTTGTAAACGACAAGGCCGGAGGGATTGACAACCTCTCTGTACTCGTTGGGAGCAAAGTTATTTGTATCTGTGTGCAGGTCCACGTTGATTGCTAATATCTGGCGCCGTTAGCAGCTAACACCTTCTTGTTGAAACTGGGAGTCTCAGGGGAAATCGATCCTTGGTATCTTTGCCAAGGGAAAACTTCCGCTACACTGCATCTCAAACCTTCCACTTGGGGTAACCAACGAGTTGCGAGAAGCCATCAAGCAAAGTTTTCTGGCGCCATTGCCGGGGACTCCACTCTTCAAGATAGGGGAGTTGCACGCTATCTTTTACCTTTGTTTTTAGTCTTGTTAGTTTACCTTTCAGTTGTGCTTTAGTATCTTTTATCGAAAATCACAAAAATAGTTATCTTGCTTGCTTGCTACTATGGGTTCCACCGAGAACACCAAGTTGTGTGACTTCACTAGTCACAACAACGATGACTTTATTTGCACGCCTATCACTACACCTGCCACTTCTGCACCTTCGTATGAAATTAAACCTGCTTTACTGAACCTAGTCATGAAAGATCAATTCTCCAGTGCTGGAGATGATGCTGCTTTACACTTAAACAACTTTGTTGAACTTTGTGATATGCAAAAGTACCAAGAAATAGATGGTAATATTGTTAAGCTTAAGCTTTTTCCTTTCTCCTTGAGAGGAGGAGCTAAAATTTGGTTTCAATCTTTGCCTAGAAATAGCATAGATTCATGGGACAAGTGCAAAGATGCTTTTATTGGACGGTACTATCCACCTGCTAAAATTATCCAACTAAGAAGTAACATAATGAATTTTAAACAATTGGATAATGAACACGTTGCCCAAGCTTGGGAACGTATGAAATCTCTTATCAAGAACTGCCCTACTCATGGTTTGACTACTTGGATGGTTATCCAAACTTTTTATGCAGGCTTGAACTTTACCTCGCAAAACTTGTTAGATTCGGCCGCGGGAGGAACCTTTATGTCAACTACACTTGGTGCTGCCACGAAGCTTCTCGATGAGATGATGACCAACTATTCCCAATGGCACACCGAACGCGCTCCAACAGGTAGGAAGGTAAACTCTGTCGAGGAGATTTCCTCCCTAAATGAAAAAGTTGACTTGATCATGTCTCTACTTTCGAAGCAATCTTCTGTTGATCCTCGTGATGTTCCTTTAAATTCTTTGATTGCTCAAGAACAAGTAGATGTTAACTTTATCTCTAGAAACAATTTCAACAACAATGCTTATAGGAGTAATTTTGGTAGCAATCCTAGACCGTTCCCCTCTAATTCTTATGGGAACAACAATGCTTATCCTAGCACCAAGAACTCCACTACTAAACTAGAGATTATGCTTAAAGATTTCATCACTACCCAAAAAGCCTTTCATAAGAGTGTAGAAGAAAAACTAAACAAACTAGATTATCTCTCTTTGAAGGTAGACAATTTAGCCCATGAGGTAGAATTGCTTAAAATTAGAACTTCTCCTCTTGAGGAGTGGAAGGTCACTCCTATGAATGTTATTCAAGTGCAAATTAATGAAAACATTAGGATGTTGGATAAACTTAAAGAGAGATGGGCTAGAGAAAGGGAGGAAGAAGATAGAATTAAGAACCTTCCTACCCACCACACTGTTGCTACTATCCAAGTTGTTGAGGATATCCAAACTCTTAGCACCCAATGCACTCCTGGTCCCAATGGACCTATTAATGGTGATGCTATGACTATAGAAACTACCAAACAAGTGAACCTGAAGGACACCACTACCACCTTACTTGATAGTAGTGACCTTGATTTTGATAATTGCACTCTTACCGAAGTTATTGATTTCCTTCACAAGATGTCTAGAGACCCCCGCACTAGCACGATTAGCCTTGCCTTCACAAAGCATATCACTAATGCTCTCATCAAAGCTAGGGAGGAGAAACTTAGAGTAGAAGCCTCCATACCTAGAAAGCTAGAAGATGGTTGGGATCCTATGATTAAAATTAAGATAAATAACTTCTCGTGCTATGCTTTATGTGATGTTGGTGCTAGTACCTCTGTTATGCCCAAAAGAATATATGATATGCTTAAATTGAAACCTTTTGATTCTTGTTCTTTTGGTGTTCGTCTCGTTGATTCTTCCATAAAGAAACCTTTGGGGAGGATCGACGATGTTCTTATCATTGTCAATGACAATTATGTTCCCGTTGATTTTACTATTATGGATATTGAATGTGAACCTTCTTGTCCAATTATTTTGGGACGCCCGTTTCTACGCACCGTTGGTGCTATCATTGACATGAAAGAGGGGAATATAAAATTCCAGTTTCCTCTCAAGAAAGGGATGGAACACTTCCCTCGAAAGAAGATTAAGTTACCTTTTGAGTCCGTTATACGGGCTAGCTATTCTTTTACTCTTGATAAAACTTGATCTCTTTGCATTATGCCTAGCTTAAAGGCATAAAAGAAAGCGCTTTTGGGAGGCAGCCAAATGAATAAATTTTTATTTTGCTTTTTTTGTGTCTTGATATTGTTTACTACAGTAGCATCATCATTGTATCTTTGCTTTTCAATTTTGTGCCAAGTGTAGCCTCTGATTGCAAGGAAGTTCAAAAGTTGTGACGTGCTGTCCAGGAAACAGATTCTGTCCTTGGATAGAAATATTCGTATAAAATCACCAGATCATCTTTTTGGTCTGAATTTTTTCGACAGCGTGCTCTATATAATTGTCTTTCGTACGTCTGTTCTGAGTTTTTTTATTAGAGTTGCAGAAGTGCCCCGAAAAAATCATTTACTACCTGCTGTTCTGTTTTTCACAGATTCTGTCCTGTTTTGCCTTTCTCTCATTTTGCAAACCTAGAGCTTGCTTTTTATTTGCAAAAACCTTTTGGCAATCTTGAGAAACAGTAGACCTTCAACAATATCTTTATTTCCAGCAAGGAACAATTATTTTATTAAGGGTACTAACCTCGCTAATCAGATTATGATGAGTTATGTATGAAGGGAGTTTTCAAGTGTGCGAGGGAAGATGATAAAAAGATTCAGGAGTGTCAAACGCTCAAGCTTGGGGATGCCCCCGTGCACCCCCAAGAAATATTCAAGGAGACTCAAGCGTCTAAGCTTGGGGATGCCCCCGTGCATCCCCTTCTCCATCAACATTACCAGTTTGTCTTTCGTTCCACTATATTTTTATCACTTCATGTGTTATGTGCTATGCTTGGAGCGTCTTGCTTTTAGTTTTCCTTTTTAGTTTTCTTTAGCTTTTCACAATGAGTCGGAACCCAGCTTTCTTTATGTGGGAGAGAAACACACTCCATTTCTACCTAGAACATAACATAGAATTTTCATGTCTATCTTTGCTGTGTGTGTTCTTTGTCTTTCAATAGCTATTATCATGCTTAGCCTTTAGTTTTCATGCTTATATTTTTAAAGAGCTTTTGTTTAGTTGGTTGCTTGAACTCTCTTTAGTTATCATGCTTATCTTATTAAGAGAGTTTGCTTCTGTTGCATTGGTTGATATGTCTATGATAAAGATGCTACGTGCATAATGGTGCTTAGTAGTTCATGTTTTCTTATGGTTAGTCTCAAATAGCTGGGGGGTTCCCAATATGTTATTGGAGTACCAACATGATTTGTTTGCCTATGATGTGGTATGGTTTAGTAATATCTTCCTTCGAGAATTTATTTTGATTGACTTGGCGTATGCTCACGCATATTTAAGACTGTAAAGAAAGTCTGTCAAGCCTTGATGATCTTTTGTTTCTGAGTAGCGATATAACTACCATGCCTGATTCAATGTTGCTTTGTCGCTCTGCATGATTATGACCGTCATTGCTCTCTTAGTTGGTCGCTCCCAGTCTTTTGCTAACCTCCACCTGTACTAAGCGGACTGACTGCTTGTGCATCCAAATTCTTTTAAACCAGTTATGCCATATGAGTCCACCATACCTTCCTACATGGTATTTACCTGCCATTCCTAACGGAGACTTGCATGTACCACCTCGAAATTGTTCAAAAAGAAAAAAATGCATTCCTATTTTGTGCCTCTGTTTTAAGTCCATGAGGAAGTAGTAGTTAATTTATGATCTTTTAAAGTTGGACAAGCTTCACCCCGGGATTGCATGTATAATGTGCAAACCCATAATACGAGAAGGAACTGGCATTGAGTGCGCCCGACTCAAAAAAATTAATATAACAAACAAACCCTCCTTCACGCTTTGTTCATGAGAAATCAGAAAACTTTGGCAGTGATAAACAAAGGAGATTAAGAGGATGTGATCGTCCTCATTCGGGAGCCGTTCCTCGAAACTTGTCCATCTCAAGAAGTGATTGAGTTGTCTGCTAGCATTCGTTGACGAAACATGCATGATCTAAAAATAATAATTATTACCTCTGTTTTTAAAACCAAGAGCTCTGGTACATGTTTTGTCTTTGTTTCCGACTACGGGTTTTCAACCTTGCCAACAAAAGCCACGGTTCGAGAGTCTCCACCTCCTTTTAAAAGCACCAACTACTGAGAGCATGATTGTCATTCTGAGTGTAATGTGCATTGTCCCAAAGTAGCATTGTCTTTTGCATGATTGTGATATCGTTTATTCTGAAATCATTGTATCTAGTCATCACTTAAACCTTGGAGGTGCCCCTGCATTTGTGTTTTGCTTCACTAAAGGGGGCAAGCGAGATATCACTTTATCATATTTGAACATCATGCTCATTACAAATCTATTTGATGTTTCAGCATCATATTGTGAAACTTTCAGTTCTTTGTGATTTTCTCATGAGGCAACTTAATTACTATAGATTCATTGTCTCAGTAAGCTTTTGTCATGTGACTATGAAAAAATCCTTATATGGTTAATAGCATGTCACCACAGAAATTATTCTTGTTATCATTTACCTACTCGAGGACGAGCAGGAATTAAGCTTGGGGTTGTTGATACGTCCAAAACGTATCTATAATTTCTGCTTGCTCCATGCCTCTTTTGGGTGATATTGCTATGATATTTATACACTTCCATACACTTTTGATCATATTTGGACTAACCTATTAACTCAGTGCACCCCAGTGCCAGTTTCTGTTTTCGGCTGTTTTTGTATTTTAGGTTTTCCCATTACGAGAACTGCCGGAAAAATCCCGGAAAAATTATATAAAAAATCAGTGTTCCGGAAGTTTCCGGGTAGGCAAAGTACACCCGGGGTGGGGGGGGGGCACCAGGGCTCCAGGCGCCCTGGTGGCGCGCCCCCCCTGGCCGCGCCGGGGGGGTGCCTGGGCCCCCCGAGCCTCGTCTGATGCCCCCCTTTGGCATATATTTATATCGTGTCCCGAAACCCTCGAGACGGGAACTCTTTTTCGCGATGTCATCTCTGTTCCGCCGCCGCCGCCGCTTCCAAAATCGGGAGCACCAGGAGAACTCTTCCCGGCACCCTGCCGGAGGGGAGGATCACCACCGGGAGCCTCTCCACCGCCATGGAGGCCTCCCGGATGACTTGCGAGTAGTCTCCCTTGGACCATGGGTCCATGACCAGTAGCTATGTGATGTTCTCCTCCCGTTCTTGTGCTTCACTAATTAGTCCTCGTGAGCTGCCCTACATGATCGAGGCACATATGTAATCCTTATGCTGTTGCTATGTTGAGTTTGCTGGGATCCGATGGATTGTGAGATTATGTTCAGATTGTGTTTGAGTAATATATTTGATCTACCTCTTTTATATTTATGTTTGTAAGTAATTCTTGCATGTTCTCCGTTGTTATTTATTGCTTTGGCCAAGTAGTAGGTAGTGACTCCAAGAGGGAACGTTATGCTTGATTGTGGGTTCATGCCCCTCGATGACTAGCTTGAGTGACAGAAACATGAGTCTAGGGGATGTGCTGTTGCCATAAGGGGGAAACCAACGGTGCTTGTGCCTGCGGGTGCAAGGATTGTTTACTTTACGCAAAGTTCTTTTAATGCAGTTGTCTGTTGCTTTGAGTTTACACTATGGGTGGGACTCGCAACTTAATACCAGCGAGATGTTCTGGATAGATATCTCAAGGTGGATGATTAGTAGTAGATGCAGATGGATTTCGGTCTACTTGCCTTGGCGTACCGCCCATGCTTTGAACCTCTACCTATCTTGCAACATAGTTAGCATTGGTTTGCGCACATAATTCTGTCAATTGCCCAGCTGTAATTCGTTTACCTCACATAACTGTTTTATCGTCTTTTGGGAGAGAGACATCACTAGTGAACATCATGGGACTCCGGTCCATATTACCATCATTGATCACATCCGTTATTTACTTTCCGCTTTTACTTAATATTGCAGCAATACCTATCACTACTATCACTTGCGTTTGATCCTTTGTAAACGACAAGGCCGGAGGGATTGACAACCTCTCTGTACTCGTTGGGAGCAAAGTTATTTGTATCTGTGTGCAGGTACACGTTGATTGCTAATATCTGGCGCCGTTAGCAGTTGACACCTTCTTGTTGAAACTGGGAGTCTCAGGGAAATCGATCCTTGGTATCTTTGCCAAGGGAAAACTTCCGCTACACTGCATCTCAAACCTTCCACTTGGGGTAACCAACGAGGGGCGAGAAGCCATCAGCACCCAATGCACTCCTGGTCCCAATGGACCTATTAATGGTGATGCTATGACTATAGAAACTACCAAACAAGTGAACCTAAAGGACACCACTACCACCTTACTTGATAGTAGTGATCTTGATTTTGATAATTGCACTCTTACCGAAGTTATTGATTTCCTTCACAAGATGTCTAGAGATCCCCGCACTAGCACGCTTAACCTTGCCTTCACGGAGCATATCACTAATGCTCTCATCAAAGCTAGGGAGGAGAAACTTAGATTAGAAGCCTCCATACCTAGAAAGCTAGAAGATGGTTGGGATCCTATGATTAAAATTAAGTTGAATAACTTCTCTTGCTATGCTTTATGTGATGTTGGAGCTAGTACCTCTGTTATGCCCAAAAGAATATATGATATGCTTAAACTGAAACCTTTTGATTCTTGTTCTTTTGGTGTTCGTCTTGTTGATTCTTCCATAAAGAAACCTGTGGGGACGATCGACGATGTTCTTATCGTTGTCAATGACAATTATGTTCCCGTTGATTTTACTATTATGGATATTGAATGTGAACCTTCGTGTCCAATTATTTTGGGACGTCCTTTTCTACGCACCGTTGGTGCTATCATTGACATGAAAGAGGGGAATATAAAATTCCAGTTTCCTCTCAAGAAAGGGATGGAACACTTCCCTAGAAAGAAGATTAAGTTACCTTTTGAGTCCGTTATACTGGCTAGCTATTCTTTTACTCTTGATAAATCTTGATCTTTTTGCATTATGCCTAGCTTAAAGGCATAAAAGAAAGCGCTTTTGGGAGGCAGCCCACATGAATAAATTTTTATTTTGCTTTTGTTGTGTCTTGATGTTGTTACTACAGTTGCATCATCATTGTATCTTTGCTTTTCAACTTTGTGCCAAGTGTAGCCTCTGATTGCAAGAAAGTTCAAAAGTTGTGACGTGCTGTCCAGGAAACAGATTCTGTCCTTGGATAGAAAAATTCGTATAAAATCACCAGATCATCTTTTTGGTCTGAATTTTTTCGACAGCGTGCTCTATACAATTGTCTTACGTGCGTCTGTTCTGAGTTTTTTGATTAGAGTTGCAGAAGTGCCCCGAAAAAATCATTTACTACCTGCTGTTCTGTTTTTCATAGATTCTGTCCTGTTTTGTCTTTCCTTCATTTTGCAAACCTTGAGCTAGCTTTTTCTTTGCAAAAAACTTTTGGCAATCTTGAGATACAGTAGACTTTCAAGAATATCCTTATTTTCAGCAAGGAACGATTATTTTATTAAGGGTACTAACCTCGCTAATCAGATTATGATGAGTTATGTATGAAGGGAGTTTTCAAGTGTGCGAGGGAAGATGATAAAAAGATTCAGGAGTGTCAAACGCTCAAGCTTGGGGATGCCCCCATGCACCCCCAAGAAATATTCAAGGATACTCAAGCGTCTAAGCTTGGGGATGCCCCCGTGCATCCCCTTCTCCATCAACATTATCAGTTCGTCTTTCGTTCCACTATATTTTTATCACTTCATGTGTTATGTGCTATGCTTGGAGCGTCTTGCTTTTAGTTTCCTTTTTAGTTTTCTTTAGCTTTTCATAACGAGTCGGAACTCATCTTTCTTTGTGTGGGAGAGAAACACGCTCGACTTCTACCTAGAACATAACATAGAATTTTCATGTCTATCTTTGCTGTGTGTGTTCTTTGTCTTTCAATAGCTACTATCATGCTTAGCTCTTAGTTTTCATGTTTATCTTTTTAAAGAGCTTTTGTTTAGTTGGTTGCTTGAACTCTCTTTAGTTATCATGCTTATCTTATTAAGAGAGTTTGCTTCTGTTGCATTGGTTGATATGTCTATGATAAAAATGCTACGTGCATAATGGCGCTTAGTAGTTCATGTTTTCTTATGGTTAGTCTCAAATAGCTGGGGGGTTCCCAATGTGTTATTGGAGTACCAACATGATTTGTTTGCCTATGATGTGGTATGGTTTAGTAATATCTTCCTTCGAGAATTTATTTTGATTGACTTGGCGTATGCTCACGCATATTTAAGACTGTAAAGAAAGTCTGTCAAGCCTTGATGATCTTTTGTTTCTGAGTAGCGATATAACTTGCATGCCTGATTCAATGTTGCTTTGTCGCTCTGCACGATTATGACCGTCACTGCTCTCTTAGTTGGTCGCTCCCAGTCTTTTGCTAACCTCTACCTGTACTAAGCGGACTGACTGCTAGTGCATCCAAAATCCTTTAAACCAGTTATGCCATATGAGTCCACCATACCTTCCTATACATGGTATCTACCTGCCATTCCTAACGAAGACTTTCATGTACCATCTCGAAATTATTCAAAAAAAAGCATTTCTGTTTTGTGCCTCTGTTTTAAGTTCATGAGGAAGTAGTAGTTAATTCATGATCTTTTTAAGTTGGACAAGCTTCACCCCGGGATTGCATGTCTAATGTGCAAACCCATAATACGAGAAGGAACTGGCATTGAGTGCGCCCGGCTCAAAATTAATATAACAAACAAACCCTCCTTCACGCTTTGTTCATGTGAAATCAGAAAACTTTGGCAGTGATAAACAAAGGAGATTAAGAGGATGTGATCGTCCTCATTCGGGAGCCGTTCCTCGAAACTTGTCCATCTCAAGAAGTGATTGAGTTGTCTGCTAGCATTCGTTGACGAAACATGCATAATCTAAAAATAATAATTATTACCTCTGTTTTTAAAACCAAGAGCTCTGGTACATGCTTTGTCTTTGTTTCCGACCACGGGTTTTCAACCTTGCCAACAAAAGCCACGGTTCGAGAGTCTCCACCTTCTTTTAAAGCACCAACTACTGAGAGTATGATTGTCATTCTGAGTGTAATGTGCATTGTCCCAAAGTAGCATTGTCTTTTGCATGATTATGATATCGTTTATTCTGAAATCATTGTATCTAGTCATCACTTAAACCTTGGAGGTGCCCCTGCATTTATGTTTTTCTTCACTAAAGGGGGCAAGCGAGATATCACTTTATCATATTTGCACACCATGCTCATTACAAATCTATTTGATGTTTCAGTATCATATTGTAAAACTTTCAGTTCTTTGTGATTTTCTCATGAGGCAACTTAATTACTACAGATTCATTGTCTCAGTAAGCCTTTGTCATGTGACTATGAAAAAGTCCTATATGGTTAATAGCATGTCACCACAGAAATTATTCTTGTTACCATTTACCTACTCGAGGACGAGCAGGAATTAAGCTTGGGGATGTTGATACGTCCAAAACGTATCTATAATTTCTGCTTGCTCCATGCCTCTTTTGGGTGATATTGCTACGATATTTATACACTTCCATACACTTTTGATCATATTTGGACTAACCTATTAACTCAGTGCACCCCAGTGCCAGTTTCTGTTTTCTGCTGTTTTTGTATTTTAGGTTTTCCCATCACGTAAACTGCCAGAAAAATCCCGGAAAAATTAAATAAAAAATCAGCGTTCCAGAAGCTTCCCGGCAGCCAAAGTAGAGCCGGAGGGGGGCCACCAGGGCTCCAGGCGCGTCGGGGGGGGGCGCCTGGGCCCCCCAGGCCTCCGCTGATGCCCTCCTTTGGCATATATTTATATCGTGTCCCGAAACCCTCGAGACGGGATCCCTTTTTCGCGATCTCATCTCTGTTCCGCCGCCGCCGCGCTTTCAAGATCGGGAGTACCAGGAGAACTCTTCCCGGCACCCTGCCGGAGGGGAGGATCACCACCGGGAGCCTCTCCACCACCATGGATGCCTCCCGGATGAGTTGTGAGTAGTCTCCCTTGGACCATGGGTCCATGACCAGTAGCTATGTGATGTTCTCCTCCCCTTCTTGTGCTTCACTAATTAGACCTCGTGAGCTGCCCTACATGATCGAGGCACATATGTATGCTGTTGCTATGATGAGTTTGCTGGGATCCGATGGATTGTGAGATTATGTTCAGATTGTATTTGAGTAATATATTCGATTTACCTCTTCTATATTTATGTTTGTAAGTAATTCTTGCATATTCTTCGTTGCTATTTATTGCTTTGGCCAAGTAGTAGGTAGTAACTCCAAGAGGGAACGTTATGCTTGATTGTGGGTTCATGCCCCTCGATGACTAGCTTGAGTGGCAGAAACATGAGTCTAGGGGATGTGCTGTTGCCACAAGGGGGAAAACAACGGTGCTTGTGCCCGCGGGTGCAAGGATTGTTTACTTTGCGCAAAGTTCTTTTAATGCAGTTGTCTGTTGCTTTGAGTTTACACTATGGGTGGGACTCGCAACTTAATACCAGCGAGATGTTCTGGATAGATATCTCAAGGTGGATGATTAATAGTAGATGCAGATGGATTTCGGTCTACTTGCCTTGGCGTACCGCCCATGCTTTGAACCTCTACCTTTCTTGCAACATAGTTAGCATTGGTTTGCGCACATAATTCTGTCAATTGCCCAGCTGTAATTCGTTTACCTCACATAGCTGTTTTATCGTCTTTGGGAGAGAGACATCACTAGTGAATATCATGGGACCCCGGTCCACATTACCATCACTGATCACATCCGCTATTTACTTTCTGTTTTTACTTACTATTTGCAGCAATACCTATCACTATTATCACTTGCGTTTAATCCTTTGTAAACGACAAGGCCGGAGGGATTGACAACCTCTCTGTACTCGTTGGGAGCAAAGTTATTTGTATCTGTGTGCAGGTCCACGTTGATTGCTAATATCTGGCGCCGTTAGCAGTTGACACCTTCTTGTTGAAACTGGGAGTCTCACGGGAAATCGATCCGTGGTATCTTTGCCAAGGGAAAACTTCCGCTACACTGCATCTCAAACCTTCCACTTGGGGTAACCAACGAGGGGCGAGAAGCCATCATCGACTCACACACCACCACTAGTATCACTTAAGTATCAAACAACACATATTACTTCAACAGCATATGACTACTAACAACAAGACTTTTCCCATGTCCTCAAGAACTAAGGTAACTACTCACAAGACATAAAAGAGATCATGATCAGTGGAGATAAATGGATGATAAACAATCTGGACATAATGATATTTCTCCAACAAAACTCAATAGCATTCACCACAAAGTAGTAATCAACACCGATGGAGTAGAGAGGATAGGTAGTACGAGTTACAACACAAGTTGCAATTGTGAGATGAGATTTGGATGAAGATGGAGATGGTGCTGATGTTGGGGATGATGTTGATGATGATCTCGATGATGCCCGTGACGATGGTGATGACGATGGCGATGATCTCCCCTTCCGGGAGGTGATCTCCCCGGCGAAATCTTCCCGTCGGAGATGGCTTTTTCTTCTCTGTAGGTTTCCACCACGGAGCGGCGGCGGAACTCCGTAAAAACTCCCGTTTTTATGGTTTTTGGATAGCGGAGAGTATATAGCCAAAAGGGGGCAGCCGGAGGTGGGCCAGGGGCTCCAGGCGCCCCCCCGGCGCGGTCAGGGGGGCGCCCCCAGGGCGCCTGGACACCCTGTGGCCCCCTCTGGTTGCCCTTTTGCGTGCCTTCGTGATCCGTCTGGAAAATATCCCCCAACGATTTTTAGGTAATTTGGAGGTATTCTTCTTCAGCAACTCAGCGTCCACTTTTTACTGCTGAATCCTGCGTCTGCTGCTTCGACATCGGAAAGTTGCAAACTGTGTAAAATAGGCCAAAACAACATAAGAACATCATCGTAACGTGAAATATATCAATGAATAAGGACAAATTACGATATAAAATAGTGATGCATTTTGGACGTATCAACACCCCCAAGCTTAGACCTCGCTTGTCCCCAAGCGAATACTGAGCTCGGTAAACCTGTCCACAAGTTTAGAGAGTGAAGTGTCGATAAATAGAATACGGACAAGAAGCATCACAGCTTCTTCACCAACTCAAATATCCTCGACAGCAATCTTCAACTCATAAGGCCCTTATAAAGGAGTGGTAACACTTATATTCGAAAGTAGGGCTAAGGAAACTCATCAAATCATAGCAAACATGTCCTTTGGTCAAAGAACAACAAATAGCTTTAACTTTTGCTCTTTCTTATGTTTTGATGAGATTAATTGAAGCTTTTGAAAGAACATGTTATTAGGCAAGAAGTGAAAGTGTTAACACAAAGGAAGATATTTGCCTTAGCTGGGCTTAACAAACAACTTACTTATCAAATGATAATGTCAACAAGGATATGATATGACCAATCTTAATGCAACTTTATATGAATGAATCCTTGTCAACATCAAATGTCTGCTCTCTTTAATAATAGAAGGAAGTAGGAATAACTGACTCAACCTAAAATTAAAAGATAGGCCCTGCTCTAGGGAAGTAGGGAAAACTCATGTGCTATCCTTAAATCAAACAGAATGAAAACAAGTTTTGAGAGGTGCATGATTTGTCAACGAATGCTAATAGATAACTCAATTACTTCTCGAGCTGGACAAGTTTCGAGGAACGGCTCCCGCACGAGGACGATCACATCCTCTTAATCTCCTTTGTTTATCACTGCCAAAGTTTTCTGATTTCTCATGAACAAAGCGTGAAGGAGGGTTTGTTTGTTGTATATTTTTTTAATGAGCCGGGCGCACTCTTTGCCAGTTCCTTCTCGTATTAGGGGTTTGCATATTAGACATGCAATCCCGGGGTGAAACTTGTCCAACTCAAAAAGACCATGAATTAACTATTACTTCCTCATGAGCTGAAACAGAGGCACAAAATAAAAGATTTTGAACATTTAAGGATAACACATAAATTCTGTACTTTAGGAGGTGGTAGTGGAATACCACGAATAGGAAGGTATGGTGGACTCATATGGAAGGTATTGGTTTAAGGGTATGGATGCACAAGCAGAATTCCGCTTAGTACAGAGTTAGGCTAGCAAAGGTTTTGAGAGAACAGACACTTGATGATGACTAAGATGCAAAGCAATATAAAGCATAAACATTGAAGTAAGCATAACACATCAAGTTGTCTTCCTTGTCAGCATAACACTTCAAGCATAATAACATAAAGGTTTTGGCTATGTCGATACTTTAAGAAAATCATGCTTGTTGTTATGACCAAAGCTATGTTTGCCAAGATTAAATAAAGTTTTCACAGCCATACCTGATATAAGGTCAATACTCCTCATAAGAATCATCATATAAGGTCGATTGCGTGAAGAGAATACCGAGTGCAGCAAAGGAACCAATAGACTTCTCATTAACATTCCATCATAGACGACTCCACACTCACGGATACAATCTCTCCACCGAAGGAGTAATAGACCTCAATGCACACACCTATTTCATATAATAACCTCCCTAAACATGATATGACTCTACTTGACTCTAAAAGACAAAAGATAAAGATAAAGATACCGGGCACTCCCCCAAGCTTGGAACAAGCCAAGGGAATGCCATTACCCAAGGAGATTTCACTCCTCATTCTTGTTGGCGTTGATCACGTAGTCCTTGGCGAAGCGCTTCCATGGAAGGGGTTCTCCAGTCTCATATGAGAAGTTTGTCTCCTGAATCCTGCATGCAGCACCCATACCCATGCGCATAAACCTTAGTTCATACTCAAAGTTCTGATTATGTAGATCATAAATTTGCCCTTGGAGCTCTTTAATTCTTTCTTCAGATGCGGTGATGCTTTCCCACATCTTCTTCATCTCCTTCAGGAAGTAGGTCTTCAGCTCGTTGATGATGTCAAAGTTAGCTTCAACACCACGCTCGATCATCTTCTTGTACTTGAAGACTTCTTGCTCCACTTCTTCCAGCCTGGCCTGGATGCTCCCCTCCTTGATTGGTCCCTTCAGATCTTCTTGATGAAGGACACCGTCCTCCATCCGAACAACCTGAGGGTGCTTCTTCACCTCAGCGAGGTAAGGGTTGATGACGTTGACGACGAACTTGTCCTTGGGGGAACTTGGGGAAGCCATGGCACCTAGATTCAGCTGAAAGATTCCCTGGCAGAAACAGATCGAAAAGAAAACACACGAAATCGCAAGATATGTTGCCGGAACAATCCGGGCAAATATATAGCAAAAATTTATGCACAGAAAGGAAGGTAACAGGCTAAAGCGGGGTTGGAGACGGACTTTCGGGTGTCCAGGCGGCCTCTCGGCGCGGCCAGGAGGTAGGGCGTGCCAGGGGGGCGCCTGGACCCCCTGGAGCTCGTCTCCGGCTCCACTTAGGCTTAGAATTTTACTAGTTTTGCAAAAACTCGTAATATAGAACTTTTATGGTGGTTCGCGATGTTTCCTTACTGTAATACATACCTTTTCTTTATTCTGCTTCTGCTGGTGTCTGAAACAGGGCTGCAACATGTTCTTCGTGAGTTGTTGTGTATATCAAATTCACATCAACATTGACAGGATCTCCTGCTATGTAATGCTTAAGTCTTTGCCCATTCACAACTTGAGGTTTGGTGCCTTCAAAATTGTTAATCTTAATTGCACCAGACCGATAGACTTCTTCAATATGAAATGGCCCTTCCCACCTGGAAAGTAGTTTGCCTGGAGAAAACCTTAAACGGGATCTAAACAACAAAACTTTATCACCAACATTAAATTCACGTTTCAGAATCCTCCTATCATGCCACTTCTTTGCCTTTTCCTTGAACATTTTAGCGCTCTCGTAAGCTTCACTTCTCCATTCATCTAGAGAAGTCAAGTTCATGAGACGCTTCTCACCAGCTAATTTTGGGCAGCATTAAGCTCTCTAACAGCCCAGAAAGCTTTGTGCTCTAACTCTAATGGCAAATGGCAAGCCTTGCCATACACCATCTTATAGGGGGACATGCCCATGGGGTTTTTGTAAGCAGTTCTATACGCCCACAAAGCATCACCTAACTTATTTGACCAGTCCTTTCTATTTCTGTTTACTGTCTTCTGCAAGATCAACTTAATCTCTCTATTGGTGAGCTCAACTTGACCACTAGTTTGAGGATGATATGGTGAAGCAATTCTATGATTGACATCGTATTTGGCTAAAGCTTTTTTAAAAGCTCCGTGCGTGAAGTGTGATCCTCCATCAGTCATGAGATACCTAGGTACACCAAACCTAGGAAAAATTACATCCTTGAGCATTTTCAAAGATGTCTTGTGATCAGCACTTTCAGTGGGGATTGCTTCAACCCACTTGGTCACATAATCAACAGCTACTAAAATGTGCGTGTACTTGTGCGAAGAAGGAAAAGGACCCATAAAGTCAAAACCCCAGCAATCAAAAGGTTCAATCACTAGTGAGTAATTCATAGGCATCTCATTCCTTCTACTAATGTTACCAACTCTCTGACATTTATCACAGGCTAAAACATAATTTCTAGCATCCTTAAAGAGAGTAGGCCAATAAAAACCTAATTGAAGAACCTTATGTGCAGTCCTCTCACCGGCATGATGTCCTCCATAGGGACTATCATGACACTGTTTGAGAATGTCCTTTTGCTCATGTTCCGGTATGCATCTTCTCACGATCCCGTCGAGGCCTTCTTTGAAAAGATGTGGGTCATCCCAAAAGTAGTGCCTCAAATCATGAAAGAACTTCTTCCTTTGCTGAAATGTTAAACCTGGAGCAAAATACTTTGCAACAATAAAATTAGCATAATCTACAAACCAAGGATCGGAAAGAGATTGTACTTTTACAACGGCAAGTTGTTCGTCTGGAAAACTGTCGTTGACTGGGATGGGATCATGCGGTATATCTTCCATCCTTGAAAGATTTTCCGCCACCGGATTGTCTTCCCCTTTCCTATCAACAATCTGCAAATCAAATTCTTGAAGAAGGAGTACCCATCTGATAAGCCTTGGCTTGGCATCCTTCTTTGTCATAAGGTACTTAATGGCAGCATGATCAGTATGAATAATAACTTTGGAATCAACAATATACTGCCTAAACTTATCACAAGCAAATACTACAGCTAAGAATTCCTTCTCAGTAGTAGCATAATTCCTTTGAGCACTATCAAGGGTTTTACTAGCATAATGTATAACATTCAATTTCTTATCAACACTTTGTCCTAAAACAGCTCCAACAGCAAAATCACTAGCATCACACATAATCTCAAAAGGTAAATTCCAGTCAGGTGGTTGTACTATAGGAGCGGTTATTAAGGCTTTCTTAAGAACTTCAAAAGCTTCCTTACAATCCTCATCAAATACAAAAGGAACGTCCTTCTGGAGAAGATTAGTGAGGGGCCTCGAAGTCTTAGAAAAGTCTTTAATAAATCTTCTATAGAAACCAGCATGACCAAGAAAGCTGCGAATACCTTTGATGTCCCTTGGATAGGGCATCCTCTCAATAGCTTCGATCTTGGCCTCGTCCACTTCAATTCCCCTTTCGGAAATCTTGTGACCAAGAACAATTCCTTCGTTAACCATGAAGTGGCACTTCTCCCAGTTGAGTACCAAATTTGTCTCCTCACATCTCTGCAAAACTTTATTAAGGTTGTGGAGACAATGGTCAAAGGAAGTTCCATAGACGGAGAAATCGTCCATGAAGACTTCCATAATATCCCCACAGAAACCATGAAAGATAGCAGACATACACCTTTGAAAAGTAGCAGGGGCATTACATAAACCAAAAGGCATACACCTGTAAGCATAAGTACCAAAGGCACAAGTAAAAGTGGTCTTCTCTTGATCAGCAGTGTTAACATGAATTTGAGAGAAGCCAGAATAACCATCGAGATAACAAAAGTGGGTATTTTTGGATAACCTTTCAAGCATTTGGTCGATGAACGGCAACGGGTAGTGATCCTTCCTGGTTGCCTTGTTCAGCTTCCTGTAATCAATACACATTCTATATCCAATAATAATTCTCTGAGGTATTAGTTCATTCTTATCATTAGGAACCACAGTTGTACCTCCTTTCTTAGGAACACAATGTACCGGGCTTACCCACTTACTATCAGCTATAGGGTAGATAATACCTGCGGCTAGAAGCTTGAGAATTTCAGTTCTTACAACATCCATCATCTTCGTGTTCAACCATCGTTGATGATCAACAACTGGTTTAGCATCAGGCTCAAGGTTGATAGTATGTTGACAGATAGATGGACTAATCCCCTTAAGGTCATCAAGGGTATAGCCTATTGCGCCTCGGTGTTTACGAAGTACTTCCAATAATCGCTCTTCTTCATATCCTGAAAGGTTAGAGTTGATAATAACAAGATATACTTTCTTTTCATCTAAATAAGCATACTTGAGCGTATCGGGAAGAGGTTTAAGATCGAACACCGGGTCTTCTTTTGGTTTTGATAAAATTCCTAAAGGTTCAACCGGAAGGTTGTGCTTCAGGATAGCAGGTTGCCTCAAGAATATTTCATCTAGTTCATTTCTTTCCTGCATATGCAAATCATTCTCGTGGTCCTCCATATATTGCTGCAAGGGATCATTAGGGGGAATAGCAATAGAAGCAATACTTTCAATAATTTTATCATCACTAGGTAAATCGGTACCACGAGGCTACTTAGAGAACTTAGAAAAATTAAATTCATATGGCTCACCATTGAATTCAATAGAAACTTTACCTTTCTTGCAATCTATTATAGCTCCACAAGTTCTAAGAAAAGGTCTACCAAAGATAATAGGACAAAAATTGTCCCTCTCTGAACCAAGTACTAGAAAGTCGGTAGGGTATTTTACCTTTCCACATAGGACTTCAACGTCCCTCACAATTCCGATAGGAGAGATAGTTGTTCTGTTTGCAAGATGAATGGTAACATCAACTTCTTCAAGTTCACAAGGGGAAATCTCACCGATGATCTCTTCATAAAGTGAATAGGGGATAGCACTAGCACTCGATCCCAAATCGCATAGCCCATAATAATTGTGATCTCCTATTTTAACAGATACCATTGGGGTACCTGAAATTGGGCCTTTATTCTTGGCTGTGACAAGGTTAGTGGAAACAGCACAAAAATTCACATTGGAATCCAAAACATCATTAGTAACAAGGTATTTAATCAATGCAACTTGAGGATCGACCTTGATCTGGTCCTCAGGCTCATCAACTCTTCTCTCACTTTTATTTATTACGCCTGTCACAAGAGAGTGCTCCCTTATCCTTGCGGGAAAAGGAGGCTTTTCATATATAACTGCAGGCAAAATAGGGTCAGCAACATGAATATCAACAGGTAGCTCTTTAAAAGGTTCATGATGCTGGTCTCTTTTCTTTTTAAAAGAATCAACGTAGAGGCAAAATCCTTACAGAAATCAATCATTAGATGGGAATCAAGACCAATCTTAGAGCAAAAAGTATTGAAGTAATCAGTTTTCACATAGCTCTCAATATAATCATGTTCATAATTTATAGCGGGCTCAATACCTTTATCTATTTCCCAATCTTCGGTATTCCTCTGGATCCTTTCAATGAGATCCCACCTTTCTTCAACACTCTTCGTCTGAAATACCCCACTAGAGGAGGCATCCAGCATCTCCTTATCCTGACGAGAAAGCCTGGCATAAAAATTTGTAAGTATAATTTCCTTGGGGAGCTCATGAATAGGACATTTGAGCATTAGGGACTTAAATCTCCCCCAAGCTTGAGAAATGCTTTCTCCGTCACGAGACCTAAAGTTATAGATATAGTTCCTGTCTCGATGAATTTCATGAAGAGGATAAAACTTATTATAAAAGAGAGACATAAGCTCTTGCCAGTCAAGCAAGTGCGAGTTATCGAGAAGCCTATACCAATCTGAAGCTTTATCTATAAGTGATACGGCGAACAATTTCCTCATGACAAACTCCCTTGACACACCTGCAAGCTTAAATAATGAACATAGTTGTGACAGGTATAGCAAGTGTTCACCGGGATGTCTGTCTCCTGCATAACGATTAGCCAAAACATAATCGATAATACCAGCTGGTATTTTATAGGGAACAATTTCAGTAGGGGGGGGAGCAACCACCTGATGGGCCTCGAACCCCGCGTTGGTTACCCCAAGTGGAAGGTGTAAGATGCAGTAAGTAGAAGTGTTTTCCCCTAGCAAAGATGCCAAGGATCGATTCCCCAGAGACTCCTAGGTTCAACAAGTAGGTGTCAATTGCTACGACGCCAGATTAGTAGCAATCAACGTGGACCTGCACACAGATACAAATAACTTTGCTCCCAACGAGTACAGAGAGGTTGTCAATCTCTCCGGCCTTGTAGTTCACAAAGGATTAAAAGCAATGATAGTAGTGATAGATAGTTTTTGCAATAGTAAATAATAACGGAAAGTAAATAGTGGATGTGATCAATGATGGTAATATGGACCGGAGTCTCATGATGTTCACTAGTGATGTCTCTCTCCCAAAAGACGATAAAACAGCTATGTGAGGTAAACAAATTACAGCTGGGCAATTGACAGGACCACGAACGCAAACCAATGCTGACTACATTGCAAGAAAGGTTGAGCTTCAAAGCATGGGCGGTACGCCAAAGTAAGTAGACCGAAATCCATCAATATCTACTACTAATCATCCACCTTGAGATATCTATCCAGAACATCTCGCTGGTATTAAGTTGCGAGTCCCACCCATAGTGTAAACTCAATGCAACAGACAACTGCATTAAAAGAACTTTGCGTAAAGTAAACAATCCTTGCACCCGGGGCACAAGCACCGTTGTTTTCCCCCTTGTGGCAACAGCACATCCCCTAGACTCATGTTTCTGTCACTCAAGCTAGTCATCGAGGGGCATGAACCCACAATCAAGCATAACGTTCCCTCTTGGAGTCACTACCTACTACTCGGCCAAAGCAATAAGTAACAACGGAGAACATGCAAGAATTACTTATGAACTAAAATATAAAAGAGGTGAATCAAATATATTACTCAAGATCAATCTGAACATAATCTCATAATCCATCGGATCCCAGCAAACTCAACATAGCAATAGCATAAGGATTACATAGGTGCCTCGATCATGTAGGGCAGCTCACGAGGACTAATTAGTGAAGCACAAGAACGGGAGGAGAACATCACATAGCTACTGGTCATGGACTCATGGTCCAAGGGAGACTACTCACGAGTCATCCGGGAGGCGTCCAAGGTGGTGGAGAATCTCCCGGTGGTGATCCTCCCCTCCGGCAGGGTGCCGGGAAGAGTTCTCCTGGTGCTCCCGATCTTGGAAGCGGCGGCGGCGGAGGAACAGAGATGGGATCGCGAAAAGAATTCCTGTTCTGAGGGTTTCGGAGGTCCCTCTAAATATATGCCAAAGGGGGGCACCAGACGGGCTTCGGGGGGCCCAGGCGCCCCCCCGGCGCGGCCCAGGGGGGGCGCGCCGCCAGAGCGCCTGGAGCCCTGGTGGCCCCCCCAGGCTGCCCTTCGGACGCAGTGTTGTTTCCGGATCGCTGATTTTTTATATAATTTTTCTGGATTTTTCTGGGCAGTTCTCGGAACGTGAAAACCTGAAATACAAAAACAGCCGAAAACAGAAACTGGCACTGGGGTGCACTGGATTAGTAAGTTAGTCCAAATATGATCAAAAGTGTATGGAAGTGCATGAATATCATAGCAATATCACCCAAAAGTGGCATGGAGCAAGCAGACTTTATAGATACGTTTTGGACGTATCAACATCCCCAAGCTTAATTCCTGCTCGTCCTCGAGTAGGTAAATGATAACAAGAATAATTTCTGTGGTGACATGCTATTAACCATATAGGACTTTTTCATAGTCATATGACAAAAGCTTACTGAGACAATGATTCTAAAGTAATTAAGTTGCCTCAAGAGAAAATCACAAATGACTGAAAGTTTTACAACATGAAACTGAAACATCAAAAAGATTTGCAATGAACATGATGTGCAAATATGGCAAAGTGATATCTAGCTTGCCCCCTTTAGTGATGCAAAACATAAATGCAGGGGCACCTTCAAGGTTTAAGTAATGACTAGATACAATCATTTCAGAATAAACGATATCACAATCATGCAAAAGACAATGCTACTTTGGGATCCGCCACACCATGCCTCGATTCCGGCTGCTCACCTCCCAATTCACCATGCCAGAGCAACTCCTCAGAGACACGCCCGCGGGCTCCCGCTCCTCTCCTCTCCTTCCGCCGTCGCCCAAAGTCCAAAGTCGCACGCGCACCCCGCACGCGGATGAAACACTGCTTCTTGTATATATAATAAATAATAGCAGTAGAAGAGATGGTTGAGAGAATGAGGACGGCTGCAGCAGCACCTAGTTGGCCACACGAAAGGCTCTCCCATGGATCAATGAGGTGGCCCGACCTAGGCCCTCCATAGCTGACCAGTTTGTAACATATGACTTATCGTCCGAAACCCTGATATTTCGAAAGAGATTGTCCATTTTGTACACGAAGTGCATTCAGTTTTTATCGTAACCCTCCTACTTTTTTGCACATGCTATGTGGGTGAAATTATGATACCATGCCAACTTTTAACCTTTTCAGAGTTCATTTGAAGTGTTTTTTAATTTCAAGATCATTTAGCTGAAAAATTCAGTAAATGCATGAAAGAATTTGCACATAAAATTTCTTCGCGTTTCAAATGCCAAAACACATAAGTACCCTAACTATTACAAGGATTTCCTCCGGTGTCGAAGCGGGACTTTCCAGATATATAAGTCCGGAAACTCACTAGAGAAAAAAGTGATGACAGTGAAGCCGATCACATCCCTGAGTGGGATCTTTGGGTGTGAAACTTTTTCTTTGCGTGTGTCCCTTTGCGCCGTAACCATGTACAATCTTCGTCATTTAAATGGATGCTCGGGTCAATATTCAAGGCACAAGTCAGAGTAAGTAGTAGTTAAAAGGCATGAGGATTAAGGACTTACAACAGCGGCTTTGACTGGTGTAGTCATGCCCTTGTTCTTGCTGGTGTGAGGGCGGCCACCTGCAGTGCAAGGGCGGCCACCTGGCCTGCGGCGGGTGCGTGGCCCAGCAGCCCTCCGGCCAGTGCGCGGCGTGCACGGACGACTGCGGCTTCTTCGACCCTTGCCCCGCGCTGGACGCCGTCGTGTCCTCCACCAGGATCGAGTGTCCCAACGCCGGCTGCCAGAGGTACGTGACCTACCACGAGGCCGACGAGCACCGGAGCGCGTGCCTGCACGCGCCCTGCCGCTGCACGGAGCCCGGCTGCGTCTTCGTCGGCGCGGCGCCGGATCTCGCCGGCCACCTCAACGCCGTCCACGCCGTTGTAATGCCCAGGATGGAGTTATACCTCCTACGTGTCGAGGCACGACTTAAAGGCATAAATCCATCCTAGAATGATCTCAAGTTTGGTAATCTTTGCACAACTCATGTAAAAGAGGGATAGTAAACAGAAAATAGTTGGCTTACACTCGCCACGTCACAGAATTACAGTACAAGTCTCAAACATCATACATTAAGAACATCACAACCCTCTAAGGGCAAAAGCCAAATGTCAAAGTACCAAACTTAGATAAATAAACCACAGGCGGATCGAATCCTAGTAAGAGTCTCCACTACTGATCGTCCGGGTAGCGTACGTAGTACCGACTACGCTCCTCGTCGTACTCCCAATCCAGCTCGGTGCCATCACCTGGATAGCTCACAGCTGGACCTGCATCTGGTGTGTGAAGTAACTGTGAGCCACAGAGGACTCAGCAATCCCGTTCCCGGGTAACAAGACTATTTAAGCCTTTAGGTGAGGAAAAGGCTGAAGAAAGAATAAGTCTGCAGCAGCAACTAGCATCTAGCTTACGTAAGTGAGAGCGAGAAGAGAAGGCCTCGGCGAGAAGTGATCACGAAGTGATCCTAGCTACAAGCTCACAATCATAACCCCTCCGTGTTCAACTCCCGAATCCCTATTCGGAAATTGACAGTCACAGAACACACGCTGGTAGTGTATTAGTAACATTGTGTCAAGTTATCTACAACCGTAATTAACAAGCTCCCATCTGCCACATAACCGCGGGTACGGCTTTCGAAAGTTCAAACCCTGCAGGGGTGTTCCAACTTGACCCATTACAAGCCCACGATCCGCGGAGTCGCAACTCCAAAGTGGGAAGACCCGAGTATCCTCGAAATCCCGTGCTCAAGATATACCGAGCTAAGGTAAGGCTAATCCAGCAAATCCTCTCGGCGTGTCGACACCCTGATAGTAGCCGCGCGTATCTAAGTCTCAGGACACGACCGGATGGGTGATGCTACAGGTGTATGCCAGATACCTCGGGTTGCCCCAAGGCGGCCCTGCAGGACCCCCGTTTCGGACCAACACTCATGTGGAGCACTGGCCCGGGGTTGTTGATTAAGAAAGAGGGTTAATTACTCCCTATGCAAGTTTAGTTTGTTATTAGGCAAATAGTACCAATGTTGGGATTTGCTGGAAAAGACTTAGCACTTAGCGGTTATCGAGGGGGTCCCATACACCCCAACCGTGTTAGGAACGCATAATCAAGGAACATAATACCGGCTTATACGGATCCTAACGGCATGAGTGGAACAAATCACCAAGCAAAAGGCTTAGCCTTCCACCCTTGCCAATATATAGATGATTTCATTTTAAGCATTTATATAGTGTGATATAACCCAACCAAACTTCAACATGAAGCAAGCATCTTCGATCTTCACCTGCAACTAGCAATGCTATAAGAAGGGCTGAGCGAAGCGTACTTAGCCAAGCAATGGTTTGCATAGGTAGGTTGGTTAACATGGCAATTGGTTACAAGTAGGAGGCTGACAAGAAGATCATGGGCATCGAGGCAAAACTATAGATCGAGACTACTAGCAATAGGCAAAGATAGTAATGTTATCGGGGTTCGGTCATCTTGCCTGAAGAGAAGTCGTTCGGAACGTAAGAAGGGTCCTCGTGCTCAACCTCGTTGGAAACCTCGTGCTCAACCTCGAACTCAGACTCTGCTTCCGGCTCTAAACAAAACAATCACACCAAGCACCAATCAACAAGATGCAATGCGCACTCGGAAAATGAATGCATGATGGATGCACTAAGGATGCACACGGAGCACGGAAAATATCACTCAAGCAAAACACCTCAAAACATGACAACAATCTGCTATTATTAATCTACACAGAAAAACAATCAAGTTTGATATAAGATTCGCTGAAATCGGAGTTACGGGCTAAAAGTTATGCCCGAAACAAGATTTGAGCGAAAGCTGAAAATTACAGCAACATAGCAACTTCGGAGCTCAAAATAATTGAGCTACAGCATTTAAATAACATGGCAAAAGGCATGAACACAAACTAGACATATAGTACAGCAACTATGTCCAAGGTGCACCCCCAACGGAGCCACGGATCAATAGCAATGATCTTGGACATATTGAACTTGGCAATAAAATTCTGGCAGCAGAATTTTATTGAAACTTTAGAGCACAAGATAAACATGCTACAGCCACTCAAATGGACATGTGAGGAAATGGATGGAAATAAAACAATATATACTACAAGGAACAATCAAAATCCACTCCAAAACTATCATGCTTTGTCCTAGAACATCACACGAACATGGCATCGGAACGTTACAGATTTCAGACTTAGGGAAAAACCACTAAGTCCTAAAACAGCAATATCATCATAGCATCAAAAGGAGCATGTTTAAGTCACCTCGAAACTAATCATGGCAAAGGGTAAGCACCTCATCAAAATGCACATGAAGGTGATCCCGAAACACACAAGCATGCATCATTGGGGTGAACACAACGATTGCAACGAGCTCAACAAGAAGGCATATCATAACAAGTGAAACAACATCACATGAACATGGCACTTTGCAACGATGATAACAAGGAAATAATAAATCTACCATGCAACCTATCACAAGCAACACGTAGTTCGTGCAAGACGAACACGTGGACATGTCATTTGCATCATTCGGACCAACGAGCTAAAAGATATCACATGGCAAAGGTGGCATAAAAATAACACATAGCAGCAGTTTATATCATGATGCACTCTTACAACAGCAAAACAAGCACCTAGATGACCTCTAACATGCATGACTACAACAGATAAAACGTAGAGCACATCTCCACGAACGTCTGGACATATTACACGCGCAAAACGGAGCAGCAGGCAAAAAGTTATGCATGGTCAAACATAGCATTACAGATTAGAAAACCTGGTACTTAGAAGAAAAAGAAGGGGGGGAGGTCAACCTCACAACAGATCTGGATCTGATGGAAACGGAGTGGGCCGGTGGCTGGGATTCGGCCCGTGGAGGAAGAAGTGGCCTGGCGGCGGCCCGAACTGGCGGCGGCCCGCGGCGCGGCTTCTGGCGGAGGGAGGAGGCGGTTGGGCTCCGGCCCGAGTGGCGGCGCGGGGCGGCCCGGCTGCTGGCGAGCTGGAGGCGGACGGCCCGGGGAGGCGGGGCGCCTGGCGATCCGGCTGGGGAGCCCCGGGCCCCTTGCGGCTGGGCCGGCGTGCGGTGGAGGCGCGGGCCTCCGGAGCAGAGCGGTGGCGCGGCCCGGCGCCTGGGAGGCGGTGGCGCGGAGCCCGCCTGGCTGGCGCGGCTCGGCCTGGAAGGGAGCGGGTGCGGGCCTGGCGCGGTGGCGCTGTCGGCCCAGCCGAACGAAGCAACGCGCCGAGCGCTGCGGGAGGTTTTCCGCCGAAGTGGTCCCGAGCCTTCGGGCCGGAGGATCGGCTGGCTTGGTGCGGAGGCTTGGGCCGTGGCGTTGAGTTGGAAC
>LR738714.1:814150714-814213919 GCA_902687465.1 Secale cereale
GGAAGTGGTCCTGGCGAACGGGGAGAAGGGCCGGTCGGTCGGTCGACTCGATCGATCAGGAGGGAAGGCGCTCGTTCGGCTGAGCTTTGACCTTGGCGCCTGGGACGAAGGACCTGGTCGGAGCGATCAGATCTCAGGCGATCGATGGATCTGGCTGGTTCCCTCGGGAACTGGCCAGATGGAGAGGGGAAGAGCTAGATCCAGATTTTTGGGGAAGGGGAGGAAGAAGCTAGATGCCCAAATAGACTAGGGTCTATTATATAGCAGGTAGCTAGGGTTAGGGAGATTTAGGGGCGCTAGGATCCCTCCGATCGCGATCCGACGGATCCGATCGCGGGGATAGATTTAAAAGGCCTAGAAGGAGATAAAAGACTGCAGAAGGGGTGTTTCCGGGACACGAAGTTAAGGCACTTATGACCCACACGAGCAACGGATGGAAAAGCCAACGGAGTCCAAACGAGACGAGATTTGAGAGGCGGGTTGCACACAACAAAACAACAACACACACAACAACCTCGCGGCACACCGGTAACGTTAAACGCCCGAACAACAAAGTAGGCCTACGGGACGCCACGGACACGTGAGGGAGCTCCGGAACGCGAAACGGACAACGGGAAGGAACACCCGGAACCGGATGCAACCGACAACACAAATGCAATGCAACGCACATGTCTACATGATATGAATGAATGCCACACACTCACACAACAAAACGACGAAAACCCGAAAGACAAAGAACCCGGAATGGAAATAGATGAAGCCGGAGATATATTATATACCCAAAAGGGAAAGTATTACATCCGGGGCATTACAAACTCTCCTCTACTACAAAAAGATCTCGTCCCGAGATCTAGGACTGGAAAAAGGAAGGGTACTCGGAACGAAGATGATCTTCTCGTTCCCAGGTAGCTTCTCGGTCGGTGTGATGTGACCACTTGACTTTCAAGAATTTAATGGACTTGTTGCGGGTCTTGCGTTCGGTTTCTTCGAGAATTGCAACTGGATGCTCTCGGTAGGAAAGGTCTTGTTGGAGATCAATCTCCTCAAACGGAATCATGCGCTCGGGTGCCTTGAAGCATTTGCGAAGCTGAGACACATGGAAGACATCATGAACATTTGCAAAGTTGGGAGGAAGCTCAAGCTGATAGGCTAGGTCGCCTCTTTTGCCAAGAATCTTGAAAGGCCCGACGTATCTAGGAGCAAGTTTTCCTTTGATACCGAATCTTTGGGTTCCTTTCATCGGAGAAACTCGGAGATAGACATGATCACCGATGTCGAAAGCCAAATCACGATGCTTTCCGTCATAGTAACTCTTCTGACGCGACTGAGCGGCCTTGAGATTCTCACGTATGACTTTGCACATTTCTTCGGCTTCTGAGATCAAGTCATTGCCAAGATGTTGGCGTTCGCCTGTTTCAGACCAGTTGAGAGGGGTACGGCACTTTCTGCCATAGAGAATTTCAAACGGTGCTTTGCCTGCACTTGCTTGAAAGCTGTTGTTGTAAGAGAACTCGGCAAATGGAAGGCAGTCTTCCCATTTCATGCCAAAGGAGATGACACAGGCTCTGAGCATGTCTTCTAGAATCTGATTCACATGCTCGACTTGACCACTAGTCTGAGGGTGAAAGGCAGTGCTGAACCTGATCTTAGTGCCCATGGCGGACTGAAAGGAGTCCCAGAACCTTGATGTGAACAAGCTGCCACGGTCTAAGGATATCACTTGAGGAATGCCATGTAGGGACACAATTCTGGAAGTGTACAGCTCTGCAAGTTGAGCTGCATTGATTGATTCTTTGACTGGAAGAAAGTGAGTGACTTTGGTAAGCTTGTCAATCGCCACAAAGATAGCATCATTGCCTCGCTTGGATTTAGGAAAACCAGTGACGAAGTCCATTTCAATGTGGTCGAACTTCCACTCAGGAATAGGAAGAGGTTGGAGAAGACCGGCTAGACGTTGATGTTCTGCTTTCACTCTTCTGCATACATCACATTCATTCACGAATTGGGCAATCTCCCTTTTCATGCGTGTCCACCAGTAAGACTGCTTGAGATCTTGGTACATCTTGGAACTGCCAGGATGAATGGAAAGGAGAGAATCATGAGCTTCTTCCATTATGAGCTTCCTGAGATCACCTTTGGGAACAACGAGTCTGTCCTCGAAGAACAAGGTATCTCTCTCATCAACACGGAAGTACTTGTATTTTGGAGTGCCCTTTGCAATCCCATGTTTCACTTTCTTCACCATGGTATCACTGAGCTGGGCCTCACGGACTTGATCTTCCAAGGTAGGAGCAATTTGGAGATTTGCAAGAAAACCCTGCGGAACAACTTGAAGGTTGAGTTTCCTGAATGCTTCACAAAGCTCAGGCTGGTACGGCTTGATAAGAAGGCTGTTGCAATATGCCTTCCTGCTCAAAGCATCTGCAATCACATTCGCCTTGCCAGGAGTGTATTCGATGCTGGGGTTGTACTCTTGGATCATTTCAACCCAACGAGTCTGGCGGAGGTTCAGATGCGGCTGTGTGAAGATGTACTTCAAGCTCTTGTGATCGGTGAAGATGTCGACCTTTCTGCCCAACAACAGATGTCTCCACGTAATCAGAGCATGTACCACAGCTGCCAGCTCGAGATCATGTGTGGGATAGTTCTTCTCACTTGGCTTTAGCTGACGAGAAGTGTATGCCACAATTCTCTTATCTTGCATAAGCACACCACCAAGACCTTGAAGAGAAGCATCACAGAATACTTCATAGGGCTTGGTTTCATCCGGAGGAGTCAGTACTGGAGCAGAAACAAGCTTCTCTTTGAGGGTTTTGAATGCCACTTCACATTCGGGAGACCAAAAGTATTTGACATTCTTCTGAAGCAGGTTGGAAAGAGGCTTGGCAATCTTGGAGAAGTTTTCAACAAATCTTCTGCAATAGCTGGCAAGACCCAGAAAACTGCGGAGCTGCTTGACGTTCTGAGGAGCTTCCCAGTTGACAATTGCTTCAGCTTTCTCGGGATTAACCGCAATGCCGTCAGCTGAGATGATGTGGCCCAGGTACAAAACCTTGTCGAGCCAGAACTCGCACTTTGAGAACTTGGCATAGAATTTATGCTCTCGGAGTCGATCAAGAACCAGACGCAAGTGCTTTTCGTGATCTTCTTCATTCTTGGAAAACACCAGAATATCATCTAGATACACAAGCACAAATTCGCCAGTATAGGGGTTGAAGATGTAATGCATCATCCTTGAAAAGGTAGGAGGAGCATTGGCGAGACCGAAGGACATGACGGTATACTCGTATGAACCGTAGCTCGTTCTGAAGGCCGTCTTGGTAATGTCTTCCTCGCGAATGCGAATTTGATGATAGCCCATTCGGAGGTCAAGCTTAGAGAACACTTTAGCTCCTTTGAGCTGCTCAAAGAGTTCGTTGATGTTGGGGAGCGGATACTTGTTCTTAATCGTCTTCTTGTTCAATGGCCGGTAGTCAACACAGAGACGCTCCGTGCCATCTTTCTTCTTGACAAATAAGACACCACAGCCCCACTGAGATGTACTCGGTCTGATGAGACCCATACTCTCCTGCTTATCAAGCTGCTTCTTCAATTCCTTCAATTCATCCGGAGAGAGCTTGTATGGACGCCGGCAAGGAGGCTCAGTGCCCGGCTCGAGTTCAATGACAAACTCCACCTGACGGTGTGGAGGCATGCCTGGAAGTTCTTCTGGAAAGACGTCTTGATATTCGTTCACCACTGGAATTTGATCTATGGCATTAATTTCGCCCTTATCATTAAGAGAGAAAAGCCGGATAGTATTATCCCTGGAGGCGAAGATAATCACATCATCATCAGAATGAGTCATCTTGACTTCCTTTTGAGCACAATCAATGTGAGCATCGTGCTGAGAAAGCCAATCCATTCCGAGGATGAGGTCGATGTCAGAATTGCCGAGAATCACCGGAGAAGCCAAGAATCGATAATCGCCCATGCGAATAGAAACATTCGGAGCATATATACTGGAATGCATTCGTCTCCCCGGAGAAATAACTGATAACTCCCTTGGCAAGCTTTTGATATCAACATTATACTTGGATGCAAATGGTTGAGACATGAAAGAGCATGATGCACCCGAATCAAATAACACTTTAGCTGGAAAAGAGTTCACTGGAAGGTTACCCAAAATGACATCAGACGAAGCCTCCGCTTGTGCTGCATTCATCAGATTGACCCTTGCTGCCTTTGGATCATGCCTGACAATAGCTGAACTCACAGGCGGAGGAGGAGGAAGACGCTTCGGATTCGGACATCTGTTGGCATAATGACCCTTCTGGCCACACTTGTTGCACACCACTTCAGAGAGAGGACGGAAATGAGAGCCACTGGACTTGGAGCCTTGAGACTGAAACTGCTTCTTCGACTGGTTGCTCGGGTTGGGTGGATGGGAGAAACCACGACCACTAGAGTTCTTGTTGTTGGAGTTGTTGAAGTTGTTGGAGTTGTTGTATGGAGCTCGAATCACTGGAGGAGGAGGAAGCCAGAATTTCTGTTGTTTCGCAGCCAACTGAGACGATGAGGAAGAGTGAACAGCATCTCAAATTCTCTTCTTAGAAGCCTCCATCTTAAGCTGAGCTGCTTCTTGTTTCAAAGCCATGTTATAGAACTTGTCGAATTCATCCGGCTCGAACAAGGTGAGAGCAAGCTGAAGTTCATCTTTGAGACCTCCACGGAACTGATAGATTTTACTCTTGGCATCAGGAATGTCTTGCTTTGCATAGCGAGCGAGGTTTTGGAACTTGACATTATACTGATAGACTGACATGGAGCCCTGCTTGAGGTTGCGGAATTGCTCACGCATACCCTCGATGACACTTGTAGGAATGTGGTGCGAACGGAAATCCTTGCAGAAATTCTCCCAAGAGATCACTTGACCCGGCCTGGAGTCTTTGTACTGCTACCACCAGTCAGCTGCTTGATCTTTCAGTTGGAAGGCTGCAAACTTCACATAGTCATCTTCCTTCACGTTACTGCACTCAAAATGCTTCTTTATGTCGGTCAACCAATCCTCAGCATCAAGAGGGTCGACACAGTAACTGAAAGCTTTAGGATTGTTAGCCAGGAACTGGTTGAGGGTAGCATGGTGCTGCTGGAAGAAGTTGCCTTGGTTCACTGGAACACCCTGATTAGCTTGCATAGCTTGCATTTGCTGCATCATCTGCATCATCAACTGAGTGTTCTGAGCAGTAGTCTGCATAATTGCTCTCCAAGCCTCAGGCGGAGGAGGAGGGGAAGGAGGATGTTCTGGAACCTCTTCCACCTCTGGGTTAGCGTTTGGAACCTTTTTCGGAGCCATCCTGTAAGAGATGACCACGAATCAGCAATTGATTGACAAAAGGAATAAGTTGAATCAATGGAATGAATTGCAACAAGTCTTCACAATAATCATTCGAACAATAAGAACGAATGAATTCATCCGAACAAGAGGAACGAATGAAATTCTCAGTTAAATGATAACATCAGTCTTCACGAGAAGCCACATAGGGGACAAAAGGATAAAATAAGAAAAACAACAAGGTACAGACGGGAACAAACACAAGAGAGGAGTTTCGTTCTAACATCTTTGTGCTGAAAGCATATGAACGCGTTACGAAAAGGTTTTGCAATCCCCGGATCAGCATAGCCAAGGACCCTTTAAGATGCAACTCCTGATAGTAACATCGGTCATATAACCCCTTCACTCAATGTCGAACCCCGAACTCGCTAACCTGCATTCGTTGGAAGAATGCCTACGATCTACTGGATAAAACCCACCTATAGATTTCCGAAAGATTCCAGTTATGCAATCAGGTGTTGGGGATACACGGGAAGCACCGCGCAATCAACTCTAAACCTACATCCAGGTGTATCCATCCTTCAACACATAACCGGTCTTTCTCGGAAACTGTGTACCTCGGACCTTCGAAAAGCATCCACTATAACAAGCTATGGCAATACTCCCGAACTACCTCCCCAGTACTGGGTGATGTCGGGGTTATCTTGCCACTGGCCGTATAGGGGAGATTTTCGATGTCGGCCGTCTTAAGTATTTAGTACTGCCGCGATATGCTTGTGTCAATGATACCCCGAAGCTCAACTCCTCGGTAACAGGAGGCATCAAGAACAATATCCTTGTCACAAGAACATCGAAACAATCCCAGAATACTCGCGGGATTCCTAAAAAAAAATTTGTGCAAATTTTGAAGATAGGAGAGACAAGAGTAGACGTCAGGAGTCCTCACCAGAGAGAAAGGGGATGAGAAGCAAAGAAATCCTACTCTCCGATATAATATAGGACTCAAAAAGTTTTCAGTGTGTGCCTAGACTCGACCATCAACGATTCGATCAAACAGTGGGGGCTCCTAGGTCGGAGAAGGCTCTGATACCAACTTGTAATGCCCAGGATGGAGTTATACCTCCTACGTGTCGAGGCACGACTTAAAGGCATAAATCCATCCTAGAATGATCTCAAGTTTGGTAATCTTCGCACAACTCATGTAAAAGAGGGATAGTAAACAGAAAATAGTTGGCTTACACTCGCCACGTCACAGAATTACAGTACAAGTCTCAAACATCATACATTAAGAACATCACAACCCTCTAAGGGCAAAAGCCAAATGTCAAAGTACCAAACTTAGATAAATAAACCACAGGCGGATCGAATCCTAGTAAGAGTCTCCACTACTGATCGTCCGGGTAGCGTACGTAGTACCGACTACGCTCCTCGTCGTACTCCCAATCCAGCTCGGTGCCATCACCTGGATAGCTCACAGCTGGACCTGCATCTGGTGTGTGAAGTAACTGTGAGCCACAGAGGACTCAGCAATCCCGTTCCCGGGTAACAAGACTATTTAAGCCTTTAGGTGAGGAAAAGGCTGAAGAAAGAATAAGTCTGCAGCAGCAACTAGCATCTAGCTTACGTAAGTGAGAGCGAGAAGAGAAGGCCTCGGCGAGAAGTGATCACGAAGTGATCCTAGCTACAAGCTCACAATCATAACCCCTCCGTGTTCAACTCCCGAATCCGTATTCGAAAATTGACAGTCACGGAACACACGCTGGTAGTGTATTAGTAACATTGTGTCAAGTTATCTACAACCAGAATTAACAAGCTCCCATCTGCCACATAACCGCGGGCACGGCTTTCGAAAGTTCAAACCCTGCAGGGGTGTTCCAACTTGACCCATTACAAGCCCACGATCCGCGGAGTCGCAACTCCAAAGTGGGAAGACCCGAGTATCCTCGGAATCCCGTGCTCAAGATATACCGAGCTAAGGTAAGGCTAATCCAGCAAATCCTCCCGGCGTGTCGACACCCTGATAGTAGCCGCGCGTATCTAAGTCTCAGGACACGACCGGATGGGTGATGCTACAGGTGTATGCCAGATACCTCGGGTTGCCCCAAGGCGGCCCTGCAGGACCCCCGTTTCGGACCAACACTCATGTGGAGCACTGGCCCGGGGTTGTTGATTAAGAAAGAGGGTTAATTACTCCCTATGCAAGTTTAGTTTGTTATTAGGCAAATAGTACCAATGTTGGGACTTGCTGGAAAAGACTTAGCACTTAGTGGTTTATCGAGGGGGTCCCATACACCCCAACCGTGTTAGGAACGCATAATCAAGGAACATAATACCGGCTTATACGGATCCTAACGGCATGAGTGGAACAAATCACCAAGCAAAAGGCTTAGCCTTCCACCCTTGCCAATATATAGATGATTTCATTTTAAGCATTTATATAGTGTGATATAACCCAACCAAACTTCAACATGAAGCAAGCATCTTCGATCTTCACCTGCAACTAGCAATGCTATAAGAAGGGCTGAGCGAAGCGTACTTAGCCAAGCAACGGTTTGCATAGGTAGGTTGGTTAACATGGCAATTGGTTACAAGTAGGAGGCTGACAAGAAGATCATGGGCATCGAGGCAAAACTATAGATCGAGACTACTAGCAATAGGCAAAGATAGTAATGTTATCGGGGTTCGGTCATCTTGCCTGAAGAGAAGTCGTTCGGAACGTAAGAAGGGTCCTCGTGCTCAACCTCGTTGGAAACCTCGTGCTCAACCTCGAACTCAGACTCTGCTTCCGGCTCTAAACAAAACAATCACACCAAGCACCAATCAACAAGATGCAATGCGCACTCGGAAAATGAATGCATGATGGATGCACTAAGGATGCACACGGAGCACGGAAAATATCACTCAAGCAAAACACCTCAAAACATGACAACAATCTGCTATTAGTAATCTACACAGAAAAACAATCAAGTTTGATATAAGATTCGCTGAAATCGGAGTTACGGGCTAAAAGTTATGCCCGAAACAAGATTTGAGCGAAAGCTGAAAATTACAGCAACATAGCAACTTCGGAGCTCAAAATAATTGAGCTACAGCATTTAAATAACATGGCAAAAGGCATGAACACAAACTAGACATATAGTACAGCAACTATGTCCAAGGTGCACCCCCAACGGAGCCACGGATCAATAGCAATGATCTTGGACATATTGAACTTGGCAATAAAATTCTGGCAGCAGAATTTTATTGAAACTTTAGAGCACAAGATAAACATGCTACAGCCACTCAAATGGACATGTGAGGACATGGATGGAAAGACAACAATATATACTACAAGGAACAATCAAAATCCACTCCAAAACTATCATGCTTTGTCCTAGAACATCACACGAACATGGCATCGGAACGTTACAGATTTCAGACTTAGGGAAAAACCACTAAGTCCTAAAACAGCAATATCATCATAGCATCAAAAGGAGCATGTTTAAGTCACCTCGAAACTAATCATGGCAAAGGGTAAGCACCTCATCAAAATGCACATGAAGGTGATCCCGAAACACACAAGCATGCATCATTGGGGTGAACACAACGATTGCAACGAGCTCAACAAGAAGGCATATCATAACAAGTGAAACAACATCACATGAACATGGCACTTTGCAACGATGATAACAAGGAAATAATAAATCTACCATGCAACCTATCACAAGCAACACGTAGTTCGTGGCAAGACGAACACATGGACATGTCATTTGCATCATTCGGACCAACGAGCTAAAAGATATCACATGGCAAAGGTGGCATAAAAATAACACATAGCAGCAGTTTATATCATGATGCACTCTTGCAACAGCAAAACAAGCACCTAGATGACCTCTAACATGCATGACTACAACAGATAAAACGTAGAGCACATCTCCACGAACGTCTGGACATATTACACGCGCAAAACGGAGCAGCAGGCAAAAAGTTATGCATGGTCAAACATAGCATTACAGATTAGAAAACCTGGTACTTAGAAGAAAAAGAAGGGGGGGAGGTCAACCTCACAACAGATCTGGATCTGATGGAAACGGAGTGGGCCGGTGGCTGGGATTCGGCCCGCGGAGGAAGAAGTGGCCTGGCGGAGGAAGGAGGCGGTTGGGCTCCGGCCCGAGTGGCGGCGCGGGGCGGCCCGGCTGCTGGCGAGCTGGAGGCGGACGGCCTGGGGAGGCGGGGCGCCTGGCGATCCGGCTGGGGAGCCCCGGGCCCCTTGCGGCTGGGCCGGCGTGCGGTGGAGGCGCGGGCCTCTGGAGCAGAGCGGTGGCGCGGCCCGGCGCCTGGGAGGCGGTGGCGCGGAGCCCGCCTGGCTGGTGCGGCTCGGCCTGGAAGGGAGCGGGTGCGGGCCTGGCGCGCTGGCGCTGTCGGCCCAGCCGGACGAAGCAACGCGCCGAGCGCTGCGGGAGGTTTTCCGCCGAAGTGGTCCCGAGCCTTCGGGCCGGAGGATCGGCTGGCTTGGTGCGGAGGCTTGGGCCGCGGCGCTGAGTTGGAACGGGGGGGAAGTGGTCCTGGCGAACGAGGAGAAGGGCCGGTCGGTCGGTCGACTCGATCGATCAGGAGGGAAGGCGCTCGTTCGGCTGAGCGTTGACCTTGGCGCCTGGGACGAAGGACCTGGTCGGAGCGATCTGATCCCAGGCGATCGATGGATCTGGCTGGTTCCCTCGGGAACTGGCCAGATGGAGAGGGGAAGAGCTAGATCCAGATTTTTGGGGAAGGGGAGGAAGAAGCTAGATGCCCAAATAGACTAGGGTCTATTATATAGCACGTAGCTAGGGTTAGGGAGATTTTGGGGCGCTAGGATCCCTCCGATCGCGATCCGACGGATCCGATCGCGGGGATAGATTTAAAAGGCCTAGAAGGAGATAAAAGACTGCAGAAGGGGTGTTTCCGGGACACGAAGTTAAGGCACTTTGGACCCACACGAGCAACGGATGGAAAAGCCAACGGAGTCCAAACGAGACGAGATTTGAGAGGCGGGTTGCACACAACAAAACAACAACACACACAACAACCTCGCGGCACACCGGTAACGTTAAACGCACGAACAACAAAGTAGGCCTACGGGACGCCACGGACACGTGAGGGAGCTCCGGAACGCGAAACGGACAACGGGAAGGAACTCGCGGAACCGGATGCAACCGACAACACAAATGCAATGCAATGCACATGTCTACATGATATGAATGAATGCCACACACACTCACACAACAAAACGACGAAAACCCGAAAGACAAAGAACCCGGAATGGAAATAGATGAAGCCGGAGATATATTATATACCCAAAAGGGAAAGTATTACATCCGGGGCATTACAGCCGTGGCGGTGCGCACCATCCACTACGGCAAGGTGAGCCGGTTCCAGGTGCCCGTGTCGACGCTGCGGCTGCTGCTCGTGGGTGTTCGTGCTCACCGTGGGCGCGCTCGGCGCCGCCGTGTCCGTGGTGTGCGCCAGGGGGAGTGCGGCGACGCGGCCGCGGTTCAGGTGCAAGATGTGGGTGAACCTGGCGGCGGCAAGGCGGACATGGTGCTGGTGGAGATGCAGATGAGGAGCAGCACCTCGCCCGGCGCCGTGGTGGCCGCCGGCGAGCCGACGTTCCTCACGGTGCTGCCGGTGTACCTGGTCCCAGGAGCGGATGGGGCGGCATGGAGATGGAGATGCCCCTCAACGTCTGCATCGACAAGACTTTGCCTTGGTGATCCGACTGATTGATGGAGGTCCATCGTCCATGCCAATTGAAGCTTAGTATTCCATAGATGTGATTGAAGACATGTTACTGATCCACTTAAGAAATGACATAACCAGAGAAAACCTATGCTATTGAAGTATCGAGAGAAAACAAGATATATGGAGACGAAACCCACATCCACATGCCAAGCAGAGAAGAAGAAGCGTCGCAAAATCAACTCCAACTCCAAGAAGGAACAAGAAGACTCACCCGCAGGTCTGCAGCCAGATTTGCTTCGTCGAATCCGCCACACCATGCCTCGATTCCGGCTGCTCGCCTCCCAATTCACCATGCCAGAGCAACTCCTCAGAGACACGCCCGCGGGCTCCCGCTCCTCTCGCCGTCGCCCAAAGTCCAAAGTCGCACGCGCACCCCGCACGCGGATGAAACACCGCTTCTTGTATATATAATAAATAAGAGATGGTTGAGGCTGGTCACAATGGGGTGGAACTTAGGAGTAACATCACATATTTTAATACAACGTTGCTTATGTGGCACATATTTAATGAAGAGTGAGGTGCTTGTGGTAACTAGCTAAGTTACCGGAACATCACACACTTCAAGAAACAATGAGTCTATAAGCTAATAAATGCATCGTTGCATGACACTACCTACATGTTCCTACTCACTATGGAGGTAGTAACATAGTCTAGATAAGTGTGTATGTTACTACCTTATGTTCCTGCCCATTGTGACCAGCCTGAGAGAACAAGGACGGCTGCAGCAGCACCTAGTTGGCCACACGAAAGGCTCTCGCGTGGATCAATGAGGTGGCCCGACCTAGGCCCTCCATAGCTGACCAGTGGGTATCACCTCTAGGTGCATGCTTCGTTTAATCTACGCGAAAGGGAATTAAAGGGGCCCGGCGATCTAGGCGCACTGGCTAATGCAAATTCTAGGCTGCCTTCCGTTTGTGTTTGTGGTCCACGAGACTTCACCTACCCTGATTTGCATGCACATGCACATCATCCATACATGGATGGATAATTACTTTGTGCATGAGACGTACGTGGAGGGAGAAGATTAACAAAGCCGCATTGTTTTGTTACCAAAAGGAAGAAAATACGCATTGGATCCAAACACAAGGCACATTTAGTTAGAATCGCAATTTATACCTTGGAAATGGTCATTTGGTTCCTCCATTATTGAAAGGAAGCGTGAATTTTGCTTCCTCCATTATTGAGAGGAAGTGTGAATTTTGCGTGCTGATCGACTCAACTCCCGCCAGTCCGGAGGGAGCAAAGCAATTTGTTCGATTTGATTTGATTTGATTTGATCAAAAAAGAAGTAATTCGTTTGCTGGACATCATTCCAGTGCCAAGTTTGAAGTACATACACATAAAGGTCACTTGCTGCTACAGTAGAATTTTGTATCGAGGGCAAGTTTCTTTGTTTTCTACTCTCCTCCCCAATCCATATTATCTGTCGCTCTAGACGTTTTTCAATGTGTGTCAACAACATACATCCGATTCAGCGACAAATAATATGAATCAGACGAACCAGCAAACTTTCCAAGTCAGTTTCAAAGATTGATAATCACTTTTATAAGGCGTTTTATACATTCAGACACCGTACAAAACAGTATACAAAGCAAGCTGTCGGGATGAGTTGTGAGTAGTTGACCACAAACCTTCGGGTCCATAGTTATTAGCTAGATGGCTTCTTCTCTCTCTTTGGATCTCAATAGAAAGTTCTACTCGATCTTCGTGGAGATCTATTCGATGTAATTCTATTTGCGGTGTGTTTATCGAGATCCGATGAATTGTGGGTTTATGATCAAGATTGTCTATGAACATGTGGGATCCCATAAAAAGGAAAGGATATATGTGTAAGCACAAGGGACACGTGTAACCAAATAGTACAAAGGAGCACACAACGCATCACAACTTTTCACCCAGGTCACGACACATGCCGCCTTTCTCACTGTTATAGATAGACACATACGCCATGGCTTATGTTCTGGCTGCCAGCAGCAAATAACTGACCACAAGCCTCCAAAAGTTCCCTTAAATAGGGTACTGGATTTTGGACAACCCCAACGCCAAAAATGTTGATTAGCTGGTTGAATGTAATAGGAGAAATAACACCGCTAGTTGCATGTAGTAGGAGAAATAACCCCTTGATTTGCAGATGCCATCAAGAAGCAATGAGCAATCCATCGGTCACCACACCACACAACCACCTAGTCGAGAGACTTCCAAACAGGCATCCGTAGCTGGACGCTACAGAGACAAAGAAATGTCACCAAGCATCCAAATAAAAAAAATGGTTCAAATACTTGTAAACTGTGGCCCACTATTACAGTTTGGCATGATTCTCAATTCTCCATATGAAGAATCATCAAACCACCTAAACTAATGTCATCAATGTCAAACTTTTCTGTTACCTATAAAAGAATGGAAAGTTCAACTACAAACTTAGAATCGATATAACAAACCACCGAAATAATTTGGAACAATATTAACCAAAAAATGACCATCTTTAACTTTGCAATTACGTATTTCAAAATAATAATGCGCCATAGATGGAAGCATATTATAATTATACTAAGTCATGCAGCATTTTTAGAGTAAAACTAATTGAAGTGTATCCTAAAACATCAAGCAGCAGCATTGAACACCAAATCTGTAGACATCATCTCGAACAGAAATTATTATGAGCATCTTAAGCAGTGTACAGAGATAAGTTTCCCCCTTAGGAAGGAGATGGATTTGATTTATTCCTTAGGAAGACTCCGAAAGAAGCTTCACCTTGAGTTACTGGAGGGTTATATGCTTCATCAGCATAGGCAGTATCTTGTATGATGAATATTCAAGTTCATACATAGAGAGAAGAGTTATATTAGGAGATTTTTTGACAGAAGGCCTCCTTTCTTCCACACTATCCTCCAGTAAACCCGCATTAAGCATCACTTTGGTGGCATGGATAACATTTCTTGACATGAGATTGAGCTCTACTCTTGACTTGAGATAGATAGATTGCAACAAATGCAAATGAAATGCTTGCAAGTTGGAATGACATAACAACGGAAGAAGGTGCATTTCACAACATGATTAACACGAAGCATAATATCCTCCGATTTAAATACAGTACCCTACAATGACATTAAAGATGAACTGCATGTACTAATTAACATCAACGAAATAGTTTCAGCCGGATCTCCAAAATAAGTAAGCACGAACTTCCTTGAATGCATCATTTGTTTCCCATCACACCGATGCGTTGGACCAAGGGGAGAGCTTGTCGATGCGGATGTGCAGGGGAACTTCCATGGACATCCCGTCACCTGCTGCTGGCACCAGGTACATTGGCGGCACGGTCAGGAACGTGGGCTCGCCCGCGGTGACCACCGCGCCAGGCGACGAGCTGCTCCTCATGTGCATGGCCACCAGCAGCATGTCCTCCTTGCCGCGGTTCGCCGCAGCCGTGGGCGGCTCCAGGTTGACCCACATCTTACACGTGAATCGCGGCCGTGTTGCCGCCCTCGCCCTGGCGCACACCACAGACACGATGGTCACGCCGGCGACGAGTGCGCCCATGGTCAGGAGGAAAACGCAGTTGTCGTCGCCGAGGAGCACCACCCGCTGGGTCGACACCGGTAGCTGGAGTTGGCTGACCTTGCCATACTGCACGATGCGGATCGACACCGAGTGGACGGTGTTGAGGTGGCCGGCGAGTGCCTGCGGTGCACCTAAGTAGCCGCAGCCAGGCACCATGCATTGGCAGGGCGCGTGCGGGCACGCTTTCTGGTGCTCAGCAACCTCGTGGTAGGTCACGGTCCACTGGCAGCCGACGTTGGGGCACTCGATCCTGGTCGAAGACACGACGGCGTCCACCGCGGGGCAGGGGTCGAAGAAGCTGCCGCCGTCCACACACGTCCTGCACTGCATGTAGGGCAGCTGGGCCACGCAGCCGCTGCAGGCCAGGTGCCCCGCTTTGCACTGCAAGCAGGCACACAAATCAGAAATAGCCCAGAAATTAGCACGAAAGAATCGATCTTTCACCGGCCGGCCCCGCGACCCCGTTCCTCGACCAAGAGTCCCGGACAACCCGGATTCCTAGAAACTATGCCACCGAGTATGGAAGAGAGAAGGAAAGAGTTTAACCTGGAAGACGGGAGGCTTGAAGGGGAGGGTGCAGAGGGGGCAGTGGAGCACTTGCTTGTCGATCCTCACGGCGATCTCCACTCGCGGGCTGTACGTCGCAGCAGCCACCTCTTGCTTCACGTGGCCGTCGGGCAGGTCCAGCCGCGCCTTCTTGGCGCTCTCGTCGGCCTTGTCCGGTGAAGCCCCGCTCCTCCCCTCGGCGGGGGCGGCGCCGCCCTGCATCCTAGTTGGCCTTTGGGGAAAGAAAACCCCTGTGTATGTGTCTCACGCCTAACTTTTTCGAGGAGGTGGGAGAGGAGAAGAGCAGAGGTCTGAGAATAAAAGGTGCGGAGGCAACCACACTAAACTATAAATGCTTCCTCATTGTTATATGGTATAGATATAAGTCGTGCTCTTAATCAATTTCATTATTTCTAGTTTATCTATATATTAATGTTGTCTTTCTTTTAAGTACCTACTAGTGTGCGATAAAAGATTGACTATAGCAGATCCATATTATTCTAGAAAAACTAAGGAACATAAATATAAGCACATTGTATTTTTTGCGTAGTTTCGTGCTTAATTAATACACGGTGGAGTACTTTTGACTCCATCACCAGATTATAACACCATAAAACAGGTGGGATCCCATAAAAGAAAAGGATATATGTGTGAGCACAAGAGACACGTGTAACCAAATACTCCCTCCGTCCGGAAATACTTGTGGGAGGAATGGATGTATCTAGACGTATTTTAGTTCTAGATACATAGATTTTTATGCATTTCTTCGACAAGTATTTCCTGACGAAGGGAGTAGTACAAAGGAGCACACAACGCATCACAACTTTTCACCCAGATCACGACACATCCAGCCTTTCTCACTGTTATAGATAGACACATACGCCATGGCTTATGTGCTGGCTTCCAGCAGCAAATAACTGACCACAAGCCTCCAAAAGATCCCTGGGATAGGGTACTGGATTTTGGACACCCCCAACGCCAAAAATCTTGATTAGCTGGTTGCATGTAATAGGAGAAATAACACCACCGCTGGTTGCATGTAGTAGGAGATATAACCCCTTGATTGACGGATGCCATCAAGAAGCAATGAGCAATCCATCTGTCACCACACCACACAACCACCTAGTCCAGAGACTTCCAAACAGGCATCCGTAGCTGGACGCTACAGAGACAAAGGAAATCTCACTAAGCATCCAAATAAAAAAAATGGTTCAAATACTTGTAAACTGTGGCCCACTGTTACAGTTTGTCATGATTCCTAATTCTCCATATGAAGAATCATCAAACCACCGAAACTAATGTCATCAATGTCAAACTTTTCTGTTACCTATAAAAGAATGGAAAGTTCAACTACGAACTTACAATTGATATAACAAACCACCGAAATAATTTGGAACAACATTAACCAAAAAATGACCATCTTTAACTTTGCAATTATGTATTTCAAAATAATAATGTGCCATAGATGGAAGCATATTATAATAAATTAATAATACTAAATGATGCAGCATTTTTAGAGTAAAACTAATTGAAGCATATCCTAAAGCATCAAGCAGCTGCATTGAACACCAAATCTGTAGGCATCATCTCCAAAAGAAATTATTATGAGCATTTTAAGCAGTGTACAGAGATAAGTTTCCCCCTTAGGAGGGAGATGGATTTGATTTATTCCATAGGAAGACTCTGAAAGAAGCTTCACCACGAGTTACTGGAGGGTTATATGCTGCATCAGCATAGGCGGTATGTTGTATGATGAATATTCAAGTTCATAGAAGAGTTATATTAGTAAAAATTGCACTCTGGGGGCGAGCCGGTGATACAATCGGCTCTGGGGGCGAGCCGGTGATACAATCTGCTGATGCCCCCCTTTGGCATATATTTATATCGTGTCCCGAAACCCTCGAGACGGGAACCCTTTTTCGCGATCTCATCTCTGTTCCGCCGCCGCCGTGCTTTCAAGATCAGGAGCACCAGGAGAACTCTTCCCGGTACCCTGCCGGAGGGGAGGATCACCACCGGGAGCCTCTCCACCACCATGGACGCCTCCCGGATGAGTTGTGAGTAGTCTCCCTTGAACCATGGGTCCGTGACCAGTAGCTATGTGATGTTCTCCTCCCCTTCTTGTGCTTCACTAATTAGACCTCGTGAGCTGCCCTACATGATCGAGGCACATATGTAATCCTTATGCTGTTGCTATGATGAGTTTGCTGGGATCCGATGGATTGTGAGATTATGTTCAGATTGTGTTTGAGTAATATATTTGATTTACCTCTTTTATATTTATGTTCGTAAGTAATTCTTGCATGTTCTCCGTTGCTATTTATTGCTTTGGCCAAGTAGTAAGTAGTGACTCCAAGAGGGAACGTTATGCTTGATTGTGGGTTCATGCCCCTCGATGACTAGCTTGAGTGACAGAAACATGAGTCTAGGGGATGTGCTGTTGCCACAAGGGGGAAAACAACGGTGCTTGTGCCCGCGGGTGCAAGGATTGTTTACTTTGCGCAAAGTTCTTTTAATGAAGTTGTCTGTTGCTTTGAGTTTACACTATGGGTGGGACTCGCAACTTAATACCAGCGAGATGTTCTGGATAGATATCTCAAGGTGGATGATTAGTAGTAGATGCAGATGGATTTCGGTCTACTTGCCTTGGCGTACCGCCCATGCTTTGAACCTCTACCTTTCTTGCAACATAGTTAGCATTGGTTTGCGCACATAATTCTGTCAATTACCCAGCTGTAATTCGTTTACCTCACATAGTTGTTTTATCGTCTTTGGGAGAGAGACATCACTAGTGAACATCATGGGACCCCGGTCCACATTACCATCACTGATCACATCCGCTATTTACTTTCTGTTTTTACTTACTATTTGCAGCAATACCTATCACTATTATCACTTGCATTTAATCCTTTGTAAACGACAAGGCCGGAGGGATTGACAACCTCTCTGTACTCGTTGGGAGCAAAGTTATTTGTATCTGTGTGCAGGTCCACGTTGATTGCTAATATCTGGCGCCGTTAGCAGTTGACACCTTCTTGTTGAAACTGGGAGTCTCAGGGGAAATCGATCCGTGGTATCTTTGCCAAGGGAAAACTTTCGCTACACTGCATCTAAAACCTTCCACTTGGGGTAACCAACGAGGGGCGTGAAGCCATCATCGACTCACACAACACCACTAGTATCACTTAAGTATCAAACAACACATATTACTTCAACAGCATATGACTACTAACAACAAGACTTTTCCCATGTCCTCAAGAACTAAGGTAACTACTCACAAGACATAAAAGAGATCATGATTAGTGGAGATAAATGGATGATAAACAATCTGGACATAATGATATTTCTCCAACAAAACTCAATAGCATTCACCACAAAGTAGTAATCAACACCGATGGAGTAGAGAGGATAGGTAGTACGAGTTACAACACAAGTTGCAATTGTGAGATGAGATTTGGATGAAGATGGAGATGGTGCTGATGTTGGGGATGATGTTGATGATGATCTCGATGATGCCCGTGACGATGGTGATGACGATGGCGATGATCTCCCCTTCCGGGAGGTGATCTCCCCAGCGAAATCTGCCCGTCGGAGATGGCTTTTTCTTCTCTGTAGGTTTCCGCCACGGAGCGGCGGCGGAACTCCGTAAAAACTCCCGTTTTTAGGGTTTTTGGATAGCGGAGAGTATATAGGCAAAAGGGGGCAGCCGGAGGTGGGCCAGGGGCTCCAGGCGCCCCCCCGGCGCGGCCAGGGGGGGGGGCGCGCCCCCAGGGCGCCTGGACACCCTGTGGCCCCCCTCTGGTTGCCCTTTTGCGTGCCTTCGTGATCCGTCTGGAAAATATCCCCCGTCGATTTTCAGGTAATTTGGAGGTATTCTTCTTCAGCAACTCAGCGTCCACTTTTTACTAATGAATCCTGCGTCTGCTGCTTCGGCATCGGAAAGTTGCAAACTGTGTAAAATAGGCCAAAACAACATAGGAACATCATCGTAACGTGAAATATATCAATGAATAAGGATAAATTACGATATAAAATAGTGATGCATTTTGGACGTATCAACACCCCCAAGCTTAGACCTCGCTTGTCCCCAAGCGAATACTGAGCTCGGTAAACCTGTCCACAAGTTTAGAGAGTGAAGTGTCGATAAATAGAATACGGACAAGAAGCATCACAGCTTCTTCACCAACTCAAATATCCTCAACATCAATCTTCAACTCATAAGGCCCTTATAAAGGAGTGGTAACACTTATATTCGAAAGTAGGGCTAAGCAAACTCATCAAATCATAGCAAACATGTCCTTTGGTCAAAGAACAACAAATAGCTTTAACTTTTGCTCTTTCTTATGTTTTGATGAGATTAATTGAAGCTTTTGAAAGAACGTGTTATTAGGCAAGAAGTGAAAGTGTTAACACAAAGGAAGATATTTGCCTTAGCTGGGCTTGAGAAACAACTTACTTATCAAATGATAATGTCAACAAGGATATGATATGACCAATCTTAATGCAACTTTATATGAATGAATCCTTGTCAACATCAAATGTCTGCTCTCTTTAAGAATAGAAGGAAGTAGGAATAACTGACTCAACCTAAAATTAAAAGATAGGCCCTGCTCTAGGGAAGTAGGGAAAACTCATGTGCTATCCTTAAATCAAACAGAATGAAAACAAGTTTTGAGAGGTGCATGATTTGTCAACGAATGCTAATAGATAACTCAATTACTTCTCGAGCTGGACAAGTTTCGAGGAACGGCTCCCGCACGAGGACGATCACATCCTCTTAATCTCCTTTGTTTATCACTGCCAAAGTTTTCTGATTTCTCATGAACAAAGCGTGAAGGAGGGTTTGTTTGTTGTATATTTTTTTTTAATGAGCCGGGCGCACTCTTTGCCAGTTCCTTCTCGTATTAGGGGTTTGCAGATTAGACATGCAATCCCGGGGTGAAACTTGTCCAACTCAAAAAGACCATGAATTAACTATTACTTCCTCATGAGCTGAAACAGAGGCACAAAATAAAAGATTTTGAACATTTAAGGATAACACATAAATTCTGTACTTTAGGAGGTGGTAGTGGAATACCACGAATAGGAAGGTATGGTGGACTCATATGGAAGGTATTGGTTTAAGGGTATGGATGCACAAGCAGAATTCCGCTTAGTACAGAGTTAGGCTAGCAAAGGTTTTGAGAGAACAGACACTTGATGATGACTAAGATGCAAAGCAATATAAAGCATAAACATTGAAGTAAGCATAACACATCAAGTTGTCTTCCTTGTCAGCATAACACTTCAAGCATAATAACATAAAGGTTTTGGCTATGTCGATACTTTAAGAAAATCATGCTTGTTGTTATGACCAAAGCTATGTTTGCCAAGATTAAATAAAGTTTTCACAGCCATACCTGATATAAGGTCAATACTCCTCATAAGAATCATCATATAAGGTCGATTGCGTGAAGAGAATACCGAGTGCAGCAAAGGAACCAATAGACTTCTCATTAACATTCCATCATAGACGACTCCACACTCACGGATACAATCTCTCCACCGAAGGAGTAATAGACCTCAATGCACACACCTATTTCATATAATAACCTCCCTAAACATGATATGACTCTACTTGACTCTAAAAGACAAAAGATAAAGATAAAGATACCGGGCACTCCCCCAAGCTTGGAACAAGCCAAGGGAATGCCGTTACCCAAGGAGATTTCACTCCTCATTCTTGTTGGCGTTGATCACGTAGTCCTTGGCGAAGCGCTTCCATGGAAGGGGTTCTCCAGTCTCATATGAGAAGTTTGTCTCCTGAATCCTGCATGCAGCACCCATACCCATGCGCATAAACCTTAGTTCATACTCACAGTTCTGATTATGTAGATCATTAATTTGCCCTTGGAGCTCTTTAATTCTTTCTTCAGATGCGGTGATGCTTTCCCACATCTCCTTCATCTCCTTCAGGAAGTAGGTCTTCAGCTCGTTGATGATGTCAAAGTTAGCTTCAACACCACGCTCGATCATCTTCTTGTACTTGAAGACTTCTTGCTCCACTTCTTCCAGCCTGGCCTGGATGCTCCCCTCCTTGATAGGTCCCTTCAGATCTTCTTGATGAAGGACACCGTCCTCCATCCGAACAACCCGAGGGTGCTTCTTCACCTCAGCGAGGTAAGGGTTGATGACGTTGACGACGAACTTGTCCTTGGGGGAACTTGGGGAAGCCATGGCACCTAGATTCAGCTGAAAGATTCCCTGGCAGAAACAGATCGAAAAGAAAACACACGAAATCGCAAGATATGTTGCCGGAACAATCCGGGAAAATATATAGCAAAAATTTATGCACAGAAAGGAAGGTAACAGGCTAAAGCGGGGTCGGAGACGGACTTCCGGGTGTCCAGGCGGCCTCCCGGCGCGGCCAGGAGGTAGGGCGCGCCAGGGGGGCGCCTGGACCCCCTGGAGCTCGTCTCCGGCTCCACTTAGGCTTAGAATTTTACTAATTTTGCAAAAACTCGTAATATAGAACTTTTATGGTGGTTCGCGATGTTTCCTTACCGTAATACATACCTTTTCTTTATTCTGCTTCTGCTGGTGTCTGAAACAGGGCTGCAACATGTTCTTCGTGAGTTGTTGTGTATATCAAATTCACATCAACATTGACAGGATCTCCTGCTATGTAATGCGTAAGTCTTTGCCCATTCACAACTTGAGGTTTGGTGCCTTCAAAATTGTTAATCTTAATTGCACCAGACCGATAGACTTCTTCAATATGAAATGGCCCTTCCCACCTGGAAAGTAGTTTGCCTAGAGAAAACCTGAAACGGGATCTAAACAGCAAAACTTTATCACCAACATTAAATTCACGTTTCAGAATCCTCCTATCATGCCACTTCTTCACCTTTTCCTTGAACATTTTAGCGCTCTCGTAAGCTTCACTTCTCCATTCATCTAGAGAAGTCAAGTTCATGATACGCTTCTCACCAGCTAATTTTGGGTCAGCATTAAGCTCTCTAACAGCCCAGAAAGCTTTGTGCTCTAACTCTAATGGCAAATGGCAAGCCTTGCCATACACCATCTTATAGGGGGACATGCCCATGGGGTTTTTGTAAGCAGTTCTATACGCCCACAAAGCATCTCCTAACTTATTTGACCAGTCCTTTCTATTTCTGTTTACTGTCTTCTGCAAGATCAACTTAATCTCTCTATTGGTGAGCTCAACTTGCCCACTAGTTTGAGGATGATATGGTGAAGCAATTCTATGATTGACATCGTATTTGGTTAAAGCTTTTCTAAAAGCTCCGTGCGTGAAGTGTGATCCTCCATCAGTCATGAGATACCTAGGTACACCAAACATAGGAAAAATTACATCCTTGAGCATTTTCAAAGATGTCTTGTGATCAGCACTTTCAGTGGGGATTGCTTCAACCCACTTGGTCACATAATCAACAGCTACTAAAATGTGCGTGTACTTGTGCGAAGAAGGAAAAGGACCCATAAAGTCAAAACCCCAGCAATCAAAAGGTTCAATCACTCGTGAGTAATTCATAGGCATCTCATTCCTTCTACTAATGTTACCAACTCTCTGACATTTATCACAGGCTAAAACATAATTTCTAGCATCCTTAAAAAGAGTAGGCCAATAAAAACCTGATTGAAGAACCTTATGTGCAGTCCTCTCACCGGCATGATGTCCTCCATAGGGACTATCATGACACTGTTTGAGAATGTCCTTTTGCTCATGTTCCGGTATGCATCTTCTCACGATCCCGTCGGGGCCTTCTTTGAAAAGATGTGGGTCATCCCAAAAGTAGTGCCTCAAATCATGAAAGAACTTCTTCCTTTGCTGAAATGTTAAACCTGGAGGCAAATACTTTGCAACAATAAAATTAGCATAATCTGCAAACCAAGGATCGGAAAGAGATTGTACTTTTACAACGGCAAGTTGTTCGTCTGGAAAACTGTCGTTGACTGGGATGGGATCATGCGGTATATCTTCCATCCTTGAAAGATTGTCCGCCACCGGATTGTCTTCCCCTTTCCTATCAACAATCTGCAAATCAAATTCTTGAAGAAGGAGTACCCATCTGATAAGCCTTGGCTTGGCATCCTTCTTTGTCATAAGGTACTTAATGGCAGCATGATCAGTATGAATAATAACTTTGGAATCAACAATATACTGCCTAAACTTATCACAAGCAAATACTACAGCTAAGAATTCCTTCTCAGTAGTAGCATAATTCCTTTGAGCACTATCAAGGGTTTTACTAGCATAATGTATAACATTCAATATCTTATCAACTCTTTGTCCTAAAACAGCTCCAACAGCAAAATCACTAGCATCACACATAATCTCAAAAGGTAAATTCCAGTCAAGTGGTTGTACTATAGGAGCGGTTATTAAGGCTTTCTTAAGAACTTCAAAAGCTTCCTTACAATCCTCATCAAATACAAAAGGAACGTCCTTCTGGAGAAGATTAGTGAGGGGCCTCGAAGTCTTAGAAAAGTCTTTAATAAATCTTCTATAGAAACCAGCATGACCAAGAAAGCTGCAATACCTTTGATGTCCCTTGGATAGGGCATCCTCTCAATAGCTACGATCTTGGCCTTGTCCACTTCAATTCCCCTTTCGTAAATCTTGTGACCAAGAACAATTCCTTCGTTAACCATGAAGTGGCACTTGTCCCAGTTGAGTACCAAATTTGTCTCCTCACATCTCTGCAAAACTTTATTAAGGTTGTGGAGACAATGGTCAAAGGAAGTTCCATAGACGGAGAAATCGTCCATGAAGACTTCCATAATATCCCCACAGAAACCATGAAAGATAGCAGACATACACCTTTGAAAAGTAGCAGGGGCATTACATAAACCAAAAGGCATACGCCTGTAAGCATAAGTACCAAAGGCACAAGTAAAAGTGGTCTTCTCTTGATCAGCAATGTTAACATGAATTTGAGAGAAGCCAGAATAACCATCGAGATAACAAAAGTGGGTATTTTTGGATAACCTTTCAAGCATTTGGTCGATGAACGGCAACGGGTAGTGATCCTTCCTGGTTGCCTTGTTCAGCTTCCTGTAATCAATACACATTCTATATCCAATAATAATTCTCTGAGGTATTAGTTCATTCTTATCATTAGGAACCACAGTTGTACCTCCTTTCTTAGGAACACAATGTACCGGGCTTACCCACTTACTATCAGCTATAGGGTAGATAATACCTGCGGCTAGAAGCTTGAGAATTTCAGTTCTTACAACATCCATCATCTTCGGGTTCAACCATCGTTGATGATCAACAAATGGTTTAGCATCAGGCTCAAGGTTGATAGTATGTTGACAGATAGATGGACTAATCCCCTTAAGGTCATCAAGGGTATAGCCTATTGCGCCTCGGTGTTTACGAAGTACTTCCAATAATCGCTCTTCTTCATATCCTGAAAGGTTAGAGTTGATAATAACAGGATATACTTTCTTTTCATCTAAATAAGCATACTTGAGCGTATCGGGAAGAGGTTTAAGATCGAACACCGGGTCTTCTTTTGGTTTTGATAAAATTCCTAAAGGTTCAACCGGAAGGTTGTGCTTCAGGATAGCAGGTTGCCTCAAGAATATTTCATCTAGTTCATTTCTTTCCTGCATATGCAAATCATTCTCGTGGTCCTCCATATATTGCTGCAAGGGATCATTAGGGGGAATAGCAATAGAAGCAATACTTTCAATAATTTTATCATCACTAGGTAAATCGGTACCACGAGGCTACTTAGAGAACTTAGAAAAATTAAATTCATATGGCTCACCATTGAATTCAATAGAAACTTTACCTTTCTTGCAATCTATTATAGCTCCACAAGTTCTAAGAAAAGGTCTACCAAAGATAATAGGACAAAAATTGTCCCTCTCTGAACCAAGTACTAGAAAGTCGGTAGGGTATTTTACCTTTCCACATAGGACTTCAACGTCCCTCACAATTCCGATAGGAGAGATAGTTGTTCTGTTTGCAAGATGAATGGTAACATCAACTTCTTCAAGTTCACAAGGGGAAATCTCACCGATGATCTCTTCATAAAGTGAATAGGGGATAGCACTAGCACTCGATCCCAAATCGCATAGCCCATAATAATTGTGATCTCCTATTTTAACAGATACCACTGGGGTACCTGAAATTGGGCCTTTATTCTTGGCTGTGACAAGGTTAGTGGAAACAGCACAAAAATTCACATTGGAATCCAAAACATCATTAGTAACAAGGTCTTTAATCAATGCAACTTGAGGATCGACCTTGATCTGGTCCTCAGGCTCATCAACTCTTCTCTCACTTTTATTTATTACGCCTGTCACAAGAGAGTGCTCCCTTATCCTTGCAGGAAAAGGAGGCTTTTCATATATAACTGCAGGCAAAATAGGGTCAGCAACATGAATATCAACAGGTAGCTCTTTAAAAGGTTCATGATGCTGGTCTCTTTTCTTTTTAAAAGAATCAACGTAGAGGCAAAATCCTTACAGAAATCAATCATTAGATGGGAATCAAGACCAATCTTAGAGCAAAAAGTATTGAAGTAATCAGTTTTCACATAGCTCTCAATATAATCATGTTCATAATTTATAGCGGGTTCAATACCTTTTTCTATTTCCCAATCTTCGGTATTCCTCTGGATCCTTTCAATGAGATCCCACATTTCTTCAACACTCTTCGTCTGAAATACCCCACTAGAGGAGGCATCCAGCATCTCCTTATCCTGACGAGAAAGCCTGGCATAAAAATTTGTAAGTATAATTTCCTTGGGGAGCTCATGAATAGGACATTTGAGCATTAGGGACTTAAATCTCCCCCAAGCTTGAGCAATGCTTTCTCCGTCACGAGACCTAAAGTTATAGATATAGTTCCTGTCTCGATGAATTTCATGAAGAGGATAAAACTTATTATAAAAGAGAGACATAAGCTCTTGCCAGTCAAGCAAGTGCGAGTTATCGAGAAGCCTATACCAATCTGAAGCTTTATCTATAAGTAATACGGCGAACAATTTCCTCATGACAAACTCCCTTGACACACCTGCAAGCTTAAATAATGAACATAGTTGTGACAGATATAGCAAGTGTTCACCGGGATGTCTGTCTCCTCCATAACGATTAGCCAAAACATAATCGATAATACCAGCTGGTATATTATAGGGCACAATTTCAGTAGGGGGGGGGGAGCAACCACCTGATGGGCCTCGAACCCCTCGTTGGTTACCCCAAGTGGAAGGTGTAAGATGCAGTAAGTAGAAGTGTTTTCCCCTAGCAAAGATGCCAAGGATCGATTCCCCAGAGACTCCTAGGTTCAACAAGTAGGTGTCAATTGCTACGGCGCCAGATTAGTAGCAATCAACGTGGACCTGCACACAGATACAAATAACTTTGCTCCCAACGAGTACAGAGAGGTTGTCAATCTCTCCGGCCTTGTAGTTCACAAAGGATTAAAAGCAATGATAGTAGTGATAGATAGTTTTTGCAATAGTAAATAATAAAGGAAAGTAAATAGTGGATGTGATCAATGATGGTAATATGGACCGGAGTCTCATGATGTTCACTAGTGATGTCTCTCTCCCAAAAGACGATAAAACAGCTATGTGAGGTAAACAAATTACAGTTGGGCAATTGACAGGACCACGAACGCAAACCAATGCTGACTACATTGCAAGAAAGGTTGAGGTTCAAAGCATGGGCGGTACGCCAAAGTAAGTAGACCGAAATCCATCAATATCTACTACTAATCATCCACCTTGAGATATCAATCCAGAACATCTCGCTGGTATTAAGTTGCGAGTCCCACCCATAGTGTAAACTCAATGCAACAGACAACTGCATTAAAAGAACTTTGCGTAAAGTAAACAATCCTTGCACCCGCGGGCACAAGCACCGTTGTTTTCCCCCTTGTGGCAACAGCACATCCCCTAGACTCATGTTTCTGTCACTCAAGCTAGTCATCGAGGGGCATGAACCCACAATCAAGCATAACGTTCCCTCTTGGAGTCACTACCTACTACTCGGCCAAAGCAATAAGTAACAACGGAGAACATGCAAGAATTACTTACGAACTAAAATATAAAAGAGGTGAATCAAATATATTACTCAAGATCAATCTGAACATAATCTCATAATCCATCGGATCCCAGCAAACTCAACATAGCAACAGCATAAGGATTACATAGGTGCCTCGATCATGTAGGCCAGCTCACGAGGACTAATTAGTGAAGCACAAGAACGGGAGGAGAACATCACATAGCTACTAGTCATGGACTCATGGTCCAAGGGAGACTACTCACGAGTCATCCGGGAGGCGTCCATGGTGGTGGAGAAGCCCCCGGTTGTGATCCTCCCCTCCGGCAGGGTGCCGGGAAGAGTTCTCCTGGTGCTCCCGATCTTGGAAGCGGCGGCGGCGGCGGAACAGAGATGGGATCGCGAAAAGAGTTCCTGTTCTGAGGGTTTCGGAGGTCCCTCTAAATATTTGCCAAAGGGGGGCACCGGACGGGCTTCGGGGGGCCCAGGCGCCCCCCCCCCCCGGCGCAGCCCGGGGGGGCGCGCCGCCAGGGCGCCTGGAGCCCTGGTGGCCCCCCCAGGCTGCCCTTCGGACGCAGTGTTGTTTCCGGATCGCTGATTTTTTATATAATTTTTCTGGATTTTTCTGGGCAGTTCTCGAAACGTGAAAACCTGAAATACAAAAACAGCCGAAAACAGAAACTGGCACTGGGGTGCACTGGATTAGTAAGTTAGTCCAAATATGATCAAAAGTGTATGGAAGTGCATGAATATCATAGCAATATCACCCAAAAGTGGCATGGAGCAAGCAGAAATTATAGATACGTTTTGGACGTATCAACATCCCCAAGCTTAATTCCTGCTCGTCCTCGAGTAGGTAAATGATAACAAGAATAATTTCTGTGGTGACATGCTATTAACCATATAGGACTTTTTCATAGTCATATGACAAAAGCTTACTGAGACAATGATTCTAAAGTAATTAAGTTGCCTCAAGAGAAAATCACAAATGACTGAAAGTTTTACAACATGAAACTGAAACATCAAAAAGATTTGCAATGAACATGATGTGCAAATATGGCAAAGTGATATCTAGCTTGCCCCCTTTAGTGATGCAAAACATAAATGCAGGGGCACCTTCAAGGTTTAAGTGATGACTAGATACAATCATTTCAGAATAAACGATATCACAATCATGCAAAAGACAATGCTACTTTGGGACAATGCACATTACACTCAGAATGACAATCATGCTCTCAGTAGTTGGTGCTTCAACATAAAGGTAAAAGAAAGGTTAAGTGCTAGAGCTTTTTATTTTGAAAACATGGAAGCAATTGTGTCAACGGTAGTAGTACTTCATATGTGTCATGCATAAAACATCTTATAAGTTGCAAGCCTCATGCATCGTATACCAATAGTGCTCGCTCCTTGTCCTAATTAGCTCGGATCCCCATGGATTATCATTGCATTACATATGTTTTAACCAAGTGTCACAAAGGGGTACCTCTATGCCACATGTACAAAGGTCCAAGGAGATAAATCGCATTTGATTTCTCGTTTTTGATAGATCTCAACTTGAGGACATCCATACCGGGACAACATAGAAAATAGATGACGGACTCCTCTTTAATACATAGGCATATTCTCATGAGAGATTGAGGATTAAGGTCCAAGCTAAAACTTCCACCATGATGCATGGCTTTGGTTGGCGGCCCAATGTTCTTCTCTAACAATATGCATAGTCATTCAACCCACGGTAAATCACCCTTACTTCAGACAAGACGAACATGCATAGCAACTCACATGATATTCAACAAAAGTGTGACAGTTGATGGCGTCCCCAGAAACATGGTTACCGCTCAGCAAGCAACTTATAAGAAATAAGATACATAAGCAACATATTCTTTACCACAATAGTTTTTAGGCTACTTTCCCATGAGCTATGTATTGCATGGTTAGTTTGCTTAGTACATGTGGAGGTTAGCAAAAAGACTGTGAGCGACCAACTAAGAGAGCAATGACGGTCATAATCATGCAGAGCGACAAAGCAATATTGAATCAGGCATGGTAGTTATATCGCTACTTAGAAATAAAAGATCATCAAGGCTTGACAGACTTTCTTTATAGTCATAAATATGCGTGAGCATATGCCAAGTCAATCAAAATAAATTCTCGAAGGAAGATATTACTAAACCATACCATATCATAGGCAAACAAATCAAGTTGGTACTCCAATAACACATTGGGAACCTCCCAGCTATTTGAGATTAACCATAAGAAAACCTGAACTACTAAGCACCATCATGCAAGTAGCATCTTTATCATAGACACATTAACCAATGCAATGGAAGCAAACTCTCTTAATAAGGTGAGCATGATAATTAAAGAGAGTTCAAGCAACCAACTAAATAAAAGCTCTTGAAAAAGATAGGCATGAATACTAAGAGCGGAGCATGATAGTAGCTATTAAAAGACAAAGAACACACACATCATAGATAGACATGAAAATTCTATGTAATGTTCTAGGTAGAGGTGGAGCGTGTTTCTCTCCCACATAAAGGAATGCTGGGTTCCGACTCGTTATGAAAAACTAAAAAGAAAACTAAAAGCAAGACGCTCCAAGCATAGCACATAACACATGAAGTGATAAAAATATAGCGAAACGAAAGACGAACTGATAATGTTGATGGAGAAGGGGATGCACGGGGGCATCCCCAAGCTTAGACGCTTGAGTCTCCTTGAATATTTCTTGGGGGTGCACGGGGGCATCCCCAAGCTTGAGCGCTTGACACTCCTGAATCTTTTCATCATCTTCCCTCGCACACTTGAAAACTCCCTTCATACACAACTCATCATAATCTGATTAGCGAGGTTAGTACCCTTAATAAAATAATTATACCTTGCTGGAAATAAGGATATTCTTGAAGTTCTACTGTTTCTCAAGATTGCCAAAAGGTTTTTGCAAAGAAAAAGCAAGTTCTTGATTTGCAAAGTGAAGGTAAGGCAAAACAGGACAGAATCTGTGAAAAACAGAACAGCAGGCAGTAATTGATCTGTTCGGGATACTTCTGCAACTCAAATAAAAAAACTCAGAACAGACGCACGAAAGAAAATTATATAGAGAACGCTGTCGAGAAAATTCAGACCAAAAAGATGATCTGGTGATTTTATACGAATTTTTCTATCCAAGGACAGAATCTGTTTCCTGGACAGCACCTCACAACTTTTGAACTTTCTAGCAATCGGAGGCTATACTTGGCACAAATATGAAAAGCAAAGATACAATGATGATGCTACAGCAGTAAACAATATCAAGACACAACAAAAGTAAAAAAATTATTCATGTGGGCTGCCTCCCAAAAGCGCTTTCTTTTATGCCTTTAAGCTAGGCATAATGCATAGATCAAGTTGTATCAATTGAACCATCATCAAGATCATCAAAAAGCTCTTCAATAATACAACTAGTCTTAAGAGGACTCTCAAACAAAGGCCTCATAGAGATACTTCTAGGTAGAAGACCAAAAGGATAAAAGTCAAGGGAAGATTCATTTATAAATTCATCACATAAAGGTGTTTCTTCCAAAGTCTTTACAGTTTCAACCCCTTTGGCAATAGATGGGTTACTTTTAGAACGGGGAGCCTTTGGAACGTGAACGAACTTAGGCTCCCGCTTTGCCGGAGTTTCTACCTTTTTGGTTTTGATCAAGGAGAAAGTAGTTCCTAGAGTATGAAATATTTCCTCAATCTTATCTACCCTAAAAGAGTCCAAGTCATGGAATTTGACGGTCTCCAAAATTTTGAAAATTTTATGCATGGAGCTATCAAGTCTATTCAAATTCCCTTGGATCTTACGATCCAACTCATTCATCTTATTAATGCTTGGCATCTCTAGCTCTATCCTTTCGAGTTTTTTCATAATGTGAGCTAGGGTGATGTCCTCTTGAATGCTAACAACAGGGGGACTCCCAACAAGATTTTCAATAATACTAAGAGACTCCCAAACTGGGGCCTCCAGGAAATTCCCATTGATAGCAATATCTAGAATAAACCTATTCCAAGAAGTAATTCCAACATAAAAATTTCTAAGTAAGATAGTAGTAGGTTGCTTCTTGGTGGCTCTTTTTTGTGAATCATTAATTCTATACCAAGCATCTTTCAAACTTTCCCCACCTCTTTGTTTAAAGGTGAGAACTTCTGCCTCGTCAAAGACAAAAGGACCCGACATAATGACAACTTAAGGAACAAGATAACTATTTTTGTGATTTTCGATAAAAAGGTACTAAAGCAAAAACGAAAGGTAAACTAACAAGACTAAAAAGCAAAGGTAAAAGATAGCATGCAACTCCCCTATCCTGAAGAGTGGAGTCCCCGGCAACGGCGCCAGAAAATACTCCTTGGTGGGCCTCGAACCCCTCGTTGGTTACCCCAAGTGGAAGGTGTAAGATGCAGTAAGTAGAAGTGTTTTCCCCTAGCAAAGATGCCAAGGATCGATTCCCCAGAGACTCCTAGGTTCAACAAGTAGGTGTCAATTGCTACGGCGCCAGATTAGTAGCAATCAACGTGGACCTGCACACAGATACAAATAACTTTGCTCCCAACGAGTACAGAGAGGTTGTCAATCTCTCCGGCCTTGTAGTTCACAAAGGATTAAAAGCAATGATAGTAGTGATAGATAGTTTTGCAATAGTAAATAATAACGGAAAGTTAATAGTGGATGTGATCAATGATGGTAATATGGACCGGAGTCTCATGATGTTCACTAGTGATGTCTCTCTCCCAAGACGATAAAACAGCTATGTGAGGTAAACAAATTACAGCTGGGCAATTGACAAGACCACGAACGCAAACCAATGCTGACTACATTGCAAGAAAGGTTGAGGTTCAAAGCATGGGCGGTACGCCAAAGTAAGTAGACCGAAATCCATCAATATCTACTACTAATCATCCACCTTGAGATATCTATCCAGAACATCTCGCTGGTATTAAGTTGCGAGTCCCACCCATAGTGTAAACTCAATGCAACAAACAACTGCATTAAAAGAACTTTGCGTAAAGTAAACAATCCTTGCACCCGTGGGCACAAGCACCGTTGTTTTCCCCCTTGTGGCAACAGCACATCCCCTAGACTCATGTTTCTGTCACTCAAGCTAGTCATCGAGGGGCATGAACCCACAATCAAGCATAACGTTCCCTCTTGGAGTCACTACCTACTACTCGGCCAAAGCAATAAGTAACAACGGAGAACGTGCAAGAATTACTAATGAACTAAAATATAAAAGAGGTGAATCAAATATATTACTCAAGATCAATCTGAACATAATCTCATAATCCATCGGATCCCAGCAAACTCAACATAGCAACAGCATAAGGATTACATAGGTGCCTCGATCATGTAAGGCAGCTCACGAGGACTAATTAGTGAAGCACAAGAACGGGAGGAGAACATCACATAGCTACTGGTCATGGACTCATGGTCCAAGGGAGACTACTCACGAGTCATCCGGGAGGCGTCCATGGTGGTGGAGAAGCTCCCGGTGGTGATCCTCCCCTCCGGCAGGGTGCCGAGAAGAGTTCTCCTGGTGCTCCCGATCTTGGAAGCGGCGGCGGCGGCGGAACAGAGATGGGATCGCGAAAAGAGTTTCTGTTCTGAGGGTTTCGGAGGTCCCTCTAAATATATGCCAAAGGGGGGCACCGGACGGGCTTCGGGGGGCCCAGGCGCCCCCCCGGCGCGGCCCAGGGGGGGCGCGCCGCCAGGGCGCCTGGAGCCCTGGTGGCCCCCCAGGCTGCCCTTCGGACGCAGTGTTGTTTCCGGATCGCTGATTTTTTATATAATTTTTCTGGATTTTTCTGGGCAGTTCTCGAAACGTGAAAACCTGAAATACAAAAACAGCCGAAAACAGAAACTGGCACTGGGGTGCACTGGATTAGTAAGTTAGTCCAAATATGATCAAAAGTGTATGGAAGTGCATGAATATCATAGCAATATCACCCAAAAGTGGCATGGAGCAAGCAGAAATTATAGATACGTTTTGGACGTATCACCACCACAGGTGTGGGGCGTCTTCCCACAAGCAACGATCCAATAGCAAGGTTGTCCATAAGGACAAAGAGCAGCAACAGCAAAAATAAAAAAATAAAAACGGAATTATAAAAACTTCCTTACCAGTTTCACTTTACCAATAGCGCTACGCTCCCCGGCAATGGCGCTAGAAAACGGTACTTGATGACCCACAACAGTAAGGGATCAATTGCAGCGTTTTCGATAAGTAAGAGTGTCGAACCCAACGAGGAGCAGAAGGTATTGATAAGCGATTCTGAGCAAGAAATTACTGCAAGCACTGAAAGATAACTTTTTAGGGGTTTTCTTGATATAAGCAACAGGAAAGTAAAAGCAAGCAAAGTAAAAGGCACTGAGAGTAACAAGTGGCCCAATCCTTTCTGAGCAAAGGAGAGGCCTAACAACTGAACTTATAAAGGCTAAAGCGTTCCTGAGGACACACGGGAGAGGTAGTCATGTGCTTTCGCCATATTCCGTATCGGTACTATGTTATGTGTTGATAAGTGTTGAGTGGGTGGATCTATGCTAGTACACTCTCTAGACTAAGATGAGTGCACTCTTATGATTAAACACCTTGCAAGCATCCGCAAATACAAAATAGAATTTAAGGCAAAAGCCTAACCATAGCAATACGATCGATGATCCATTGTTCCCTTGTGCAAAAGCGTGCGAACTGGGGTTCAGGTTTCTGTCACTCCGGCAATCCACCGTAAGCATTCTTTGTACACAATGTATTCCCCTAGGTCCTTAATAAGGCGAAGTGTTGAGTGTTCGACTCACACAACACCACTAGTAGAATGACAACACAACTTAAGTATCAAACAACACATATTACTTTAACAGCATATGACTACTAACAACAAGACTTTTCCCATGTCCTCAAGAACTAAGGTAACTACTCACAAGACATAAAAGAGATCATGATCAGTGGAGATAAATGGATGATAAACAATCTGGACATAATGATATTTCTCCAACAAAACTCAATAGCATTCACCACAAAGTAGTAATCAACACCGATGGAGTAGAGAGGATAGGTAGTACGAGTTACAACACAAGTTGCAATTGTGAGATGAGATTTGGATGAAGATGGAGATGGTGTTGATGTTGGGGATGATGTTGATGATGATCTCGATGATGCCCGTGACGATGGTGATGACGATGCCGATGATCTCCCCTTCCGGGAGGTGATCTCCCCGACGAAATCTGCCCGCCGGAGATGGCTTTTTCTTCTCTGTAGGTTTCCGCCACGGAGCGGCGGCGGAACTCCGTAAAAACTCCCGTTTTTAGGGTTTTTGGATAGCGGAGAGTATATAGGCAAAAGGGGGCAGCCGGAGGTGGGCCAGGGGCTCCAGGCGCCCCCCCCCCCCCCCCGGCGCGGCCAGGGGGGGCGCGCCCCCAGGGCGCCTGGACACCCTGTGGCCCCCCTCTGGTTGCCCTTTTGCGTGCCTTCGTGATCCGTCTGGAAAATATCCCCCGTCGATTTTCAGGTAATTTGGCGGTATTCTTCTTCAGCAACTCAGCGTCCACTTTTTACTGCTGAATCCTGCGTCTGCTGCTTCGGCATCGGAAAGTTGCAAAGTGTGTAAAATAGGCCAAAACAACATAAGAACATCATCGTAACGTGAAATATATCAATGAATAAGGATAAATTACGATATAAAATAGTGATGCATTTTGGACGTATCAACTGTCCCTGGGTAAGTCCTTTATCTCATCCGGTTTATCTTTGCATTTGCTTTTATAACTCTGATTTCTTTTCCAATTTCTTTCAGCAAGCCTAAGCCTAGCAAAAAGGCAAAGGCCAGCAAAACGGCTGCTGAGACTGCCACTGATGATCCGGCGGCGGATCCGGATACAACCATCCCTCCGGAAAATGAGCCTACAGTTCAGCTTGAAGATCCCGCTCCCATGGATCACACTTATGCCACTGCTCCTGAGAATCCCAATACTGAAAATGTCCATGAACCAGCTAGTCCTGCCCGGGCCAACCCTCCTCGGACTGGCCCGGCTCCCGCTAGTCCGGTTTATACTGCTACTCCACAACCGGCAGCTGCTCCTTCTCCGGATGTTCAAATAACCGGTACAGCTTACATCGCTCCTGCCGAGCCCATTGTTTTAGCCAAGCATACAGCTAAAGCGGAGAAACTCCAGCAAGAGAAGGGCAAATGGAGTACAGATTTGTCTAGTTTCGCCGAGCTGAGTGCCCAAGAGCTTTATTCCGGGTACTTGAACCGGCTGCATACTAGTCGGGACTATGAAGCGGGCTTGGTCAATATGATGAAGGACAAATACGAGGTATCTTACTTGTCCTTTGCTTTTGCCTTCTTTGTATTTCTGTTTGTATCATGGTAGCCCCCAAGTTCCGGTTTAGCTATGTTAGAAGGTGAACCGGTACTTTCAACTGTGAGCAAATGATCTTACATTAGCCCCCAAGTGCCAGGGGCATAACTCGGTTTATGTGCCTGGGACTTGTCTGAATCTTTCTTTTGATGTTTCAACTGCCCATTAGCCCCCAAGTGTCGAGTAGACAACTTGTTTGTGTGCTTGAGACTTATCTTTAATTGTCACTCTTTGATACTTCAATTGCCCATTAGCCCCCAAGTGTCAAGTGGATAACTTGGTTATGTGCTTGAGACTTGTCTGAATTTTGTCCCTTATTCCACTTGATTTCCCTTGCAGGCTGATTTAAACCAGAGGGCTGAAGAAATAACTGAACTCCGGAACAGACTTGCTGAAACTGAATCTGCTGCTGCCAAGGCCAAAAAAGATCTGGCGCTGAGCTTAACCACTGCTGAACAGTTGAAGAAGTATTTTGAATCGGAACGGGCAACCTGGGAAGTGCAGAAAAATGCTCTTGAAAAGAGAGCAAAGGACGCTGAGGAAGCTCTTAATCCGGTGATTGAAGAGTTGACTGGTTTAAAGCGGCAAATTGAACTTATGACTTCTGCCGTCTTCGGTAAATACTTAACCTACACATGTTTTCATTTCTGCAACCTTTAATCCGTTTCGGTTTAATTGTAACCACCATATGCAGGACGGCGCGTCACCCATCTTGGGGATGACCTCCGGAAGAAACTCAAGGCCTCTTATACTCTGGTTGAGCAGCTGTATTCCGGCGCTCAGCGGATTATAAGTGCAATGTCTTTCAATAAACCGGCCCCTACCACCATCCAAGGCACTCTGGAGAAATTGTCTATCTTGTCTGCACGCTTGGAAGAGGTGAAGAAGTCTGCTGCCCGAGCCGGTTCTCTCGTAGCACTCACCAGAGCCAAAGCGTGGGTTCCAGACTTTGATCCAGAAGAAGCTCTGAACGGGTACCCCAGCACCAAAGAAGATGGATCGGCCTTCACTGGTAAAGACCTTCATGCCTTGACGAAGGAGATGTGTCCTCTTGCCAGCAAACTTGCCGTTGAATCAGATTTGACCAGGTATCATCCGGCGTACGATTTACAGAATGAGTGGGTGGATCGACCGGTTTATGATACCGTGAATCTAATCCCACCAGTGCGCCCCCACACTTTCGCCCCAGATGTTGATCCGTCTGATCTTATTACGGAAGAGATGTACTTCCGTGCCTTAATAAAAATCGATTGGTGCATCCTTGACTTTCAGCCGCTTCAAGAGGACGAAGAAGCTCCGGAATAGGTCGATCCTCAACCGTCCCAGCAGGAGGAAGCACAGGCCAAACAGTTTATCTTTGTAGCTTTGGTTTTACTTTGCCAGAAAAACTTTAATCCGTTCAGGCCTGCTGTGCCTTTGTAATAGGATAGCTTTGAACTATTGTCCGTCGTGATCCGGATGTCCCAACTTTGCTTTGGTATCTGCCAAGTTGAATCCTTTGTCTGATATGTTTTAACTTGCATACTATCTGTTTTTGCATAGAAAACACTTAAAAGATGTCCTAGCGATTTATCGCCGGACCGATTAAATTGCTCTCATAAATATATCAAACAAGTGTCTATTTAAAACAGAAATAACTTCATACCTGCGATGAAGTATGCTTGATATCCTTAATCCGGCGAACCTTGTTCTTTCAGAGGAAGCCCTTGGCTCCGTTGGGGCGTACCCAATTATTCCGGGTTTACAAGAACTATCGGTTTTAAATAATGTTGGAGCTTTGTGTCCAGACTTTTAAACATATATGGTCAACTTTGGAGTTGTCCCACTCCGGATCAAAGAACCATAAAACACAAATACAAAAAATACACGTTTGCAAATAAAACCATGTAGTCGAGGCTTTTTGCGAGCTGCCAGGCTCCAAATCGAGACTTCTGATTCGAATACGATTAGTAAACCGGACCATAGGGGCTAAGCTAGGATTCGAATACGATCCTAACCCCCTACTGGCCTTGAAATTTTAGCCAAGCAATGGATTCGAATACGATCCATTGAGCTTATGATTCGAATACGATCATACAAACCGGACCATAGGGGCTAAGCTAGTATTGGAATACGATCCTAACCCCCTACTGGCCTTGAAATTTTAGCCAAGCAATGGATTCGAATACGATCCATTGAGCTTATGATTCGAATACGATCATACAAACCGGACCATAGGGGCTAAGCTAGGATTCGAATACGATCCTAACCCCCTACTGGCCTTTGCCATGTTCTCTTTGGTTCGAATACGACCTATGTTTGAACAGAAATGGCTATGTTCTCTTTGGTTCGAATACGGCCTATGTTTGAACAGGAATGGCTATGTTCTCTTTGGTTCGAATACGACCTATGTTTGAACAGGAAGCCCTTTAGTGATCACAGCAGTAGAGTACATATATGGGAGTTGTCCTGCACAACCAGATAGACTGGTCAAAGCATCTTATTTTCTTTAAAAATGACATATAGTAAAAGAAATAAACTTTAGATGGTTATCACCATAAGATACTTATATTGGAAAAAAAGGCTAATCCCCTGGTTTACCGAGGGTGCCGGTTTATTCATTAATCATAATATATACATAGGATACAGCAGAGCTCATGGCTCAGGTATAGTAGGGCCGCAAGAGGGCGATGTTCCACGGCCTCTTTGTCTCTTCCTCCGATGTCCGTGAGTCCTTGTGTTCTCGAACGTCCACTAGGTAATATGAACCGTTGTGTAGATTCTTGCTGACCACGAAGGGCCCTTCCCAAGGCGGGGATAGTTTGTGCATGTCTGTTTGGTCCTGGATGAGCCGGAGTACCAAATCTCCCTCCTGGAACGTCCTGGTCTTGATCCGGCAGCTGTGATATCTGCGCAAGTCCTGTTGATAAATTGCGGACCGTGCTGCTGCTATGTCACGTTCTTCATCCAGCCGGTCCAAACTGTCCTGTCTTGCCTGCTCATTGGCCGCTTCAACATAAGCCGTTACCCGTGGCGAATCATGACAGATATCACTTGGAAGGACCGCTTCATCACCATACACCATGAAGAAAGGTGTATAACCTGTGGACCGGTTTGGCATAGTATTGATGCTCCAGAGGACAGAAGGTAACTCCTCAACCCAGCACCCTAGTGTTCTTTGCAGGGGAGTCATAAGCCGGGGCTTGATACCTCGCAAAATCTCCTGATTCGCTCTTTCAGCTTGACCATTGGATTGAGGGTGAGCTACAGAAGATACATCTAGACGAATATGCTCGCGTTGACAAAACTCTTCCATCTCTCCCTTAGATAAATTGGTGCCATTGTCTGTGATGATGCTGTGTGGAAAGCCAAACCAGAAAATTACCTTTTTGATGAATTTAACCGCTGTTGCCGCATCACACTTGCTCACAGGCTCTGCCTCAATCCACTTTGTAAATTTGTCCACAGCAACCAGCAGATGAGTTTTTTTATCCTGGGATCGTTTGAAAGGCCCAACCATATCAAGCCCCCAAGTCGCAAACGGCCAAGTAATCGGTATCATCCGGAGCTCCTGTGCCGGAACAAGAGCACGTCGTGAAAATTTCTGACAAGCATCGCACTTCCGGACTAGATCCGCTGCATCAGCATGGGCTGTCAGCCAATAGAACCCATGTCGAAAAGCTTTAGCCACCAAGGATTTTGAACCGACATGATGACCACAATCCACTTCATGGATCTCGCGAAGGATATCACAACCTTCCTCAGATGACACACACCGCTGAAACGCTCCCAAAACACTACGATGGTGAAGTTCTCCGTTTGCAATTGTCATGGACTTGGAGCGCCGGATTATCTGTCTTGCTTTGATCTCGTCATCCGGCAACTCCCCACGGCTTAGATATGCCAAGTATGGGAGCGTCAAATCCGGAATAACATGAAGTGCTGCAACTAGCTGCGCCTCCGGATCAGGAACGTCCAGATCTTCTTCCGATGGTACCTGAACTGACGGACTGTGCAGCTCATCCAAAAAAGTATTCGGTGGTACCGGTTTACGTTGAGAACCAAGCCGGCTCAGAGCATCGGCCGCTTCATTCTTTCGCCGGTCTATATGATCCACCTGATACCCTTTGAAATATCCCGCGACTGCTTCAACTTCTCGTCTGTAAGCTGCCATGAGAGGGTCTTTTGAATCCCACTTGCCGGATACTTGCTGTGCCACTAAATCTGAATCACAAAAACACTTGACCCGGCTCAAGTTCATCTCCTTAACCATCCGTAGGCCATGAAGAAACGCCTCATATTCTGTTGCATTGTTAGTACAAGGAAACATTAAACGGAGGACATAACAGAACTTGTCACCTCGTGGGGAAGTTAACACAACTCCAGCCCCCGGGCCTTCTAACTGCCTTGAACCGTCAAAATGAATCGTCCAGTATGTAAGGTCCGGCTTCTCCTCTGGTGCTTGTAGTTCTGTCCAATCATTGATGAAATCCACCGATGCTTGGGATTTGATAGCGGTGTGTGGCACATACTTCAATCCGTGTGGGCTAAGCTCAATGGCCCACTTCGCTACTCTGCCAGTAGCTTCCCTGTTCTGGATTATATCCCCCAATGGTGATGAACTGACAACAGTTATTGGGTGGCCTTGAAAATAATGCTTCAACTTCCGGTTTGCCATAAACACGCCATATACCAGCTTCTGCCAATGCGGATACCTTTGTTTGGATTCAATGAGAACTTCGCTGACATAATAGACTGGACGTTGAACCGGATATTCCGTTCCTGCTTCCTTGCGCTCGACCACGATGGCCACGCTGACTGCCCGTGCGTTGGCGGCGACGTATAACAGCAATGGCTCATTATCAATAGGGGCAGCAAGGACCGGCGGTTCTACCAGTTGCCGCTTCAAATCCTTAAACGCAGTGTTTGCCTCCTCACTCCATATAAACCGGTCTGTCTTTTTCAGCATCTGATAAAGCGGAATTGATTTCTCTCCCAGACGGCTGATGAACCGGCTTAATGCTGTGATCCGGCCAGCGATACGCTGAACATCATTGATGCAAGCTGGTTTAGTCAAAGATGTGATTGCCTTGATCTTCTCCGGATCGGCATATATTCCTCTGTTTGACACCAAGAATCCAAGGAGCTTGCCCGCCGAAACACCAAAAGCACACTTCTCCAGATTAAGCATCATTTTATAGGCTCGAAGATTGTCAAAGGTATCCTTGAGGTCCTCTATCAGTGTCTCCTCCTTCCTTGATTTCACCACAATATCATCCACATAAGCATGAATATTCCTCCCTATCTGCCCCTTAAGACAATTCTGTACGCAACGCTGGTAAGTTGCTTGGGCACTCTTGAGCCCAAAAGGCATAGACACATAGCAAAAAGCACCAAACTGGGTTATGAAGGACGTTTTCTCCTGATCTTTAACTGCCATCTTGATCTGGTGATACCCTGAATATGCATCCAAAAAACTTAGCCGCTCACATCCCGCAGTAGCATCAATGATCTGATCAATACGAGGGAGAGCAAAAGGATCGGTTGGACAAGCTTTGTTTAGGTCTGTGTAATCTACACACATTCTCCACTTTCCATTTTTCTTTAATACCAGCACCGGATTAGACAACCACTCCGGATGAAAAACTTCAACTATGAACCCTGCGGCCAAAAGCCTGGCCACTTCTTCTCCTATAGCCTTGCGCCTTTCTTCGTTGAACCGGCGCAGATACTGCTTGACCGGTTTAAACTTCGGATCAATGTTAAGACTGTGCTCAGCGAGTTCCCTCGGTATACCTGGCATGTCAGAAGGTTTCCATGCAAAGATATCCCGGTTCTCATGGATGAACTCGATGAACGCGCCTTCCTATTTAGGATCAAGGTTAGCGCTGATAGTGAACTGCTTGGATGAGTCGCCTGGCACAAAGTCAACTTGCTTGGTCTCCTCCGCAGACTTAAACTTCAATGCTGGATCATGCTCTGTAGTTAGCTTCTTCAACGGGGACATATCTGCCGGATCAACATTGTCCTTTTAGAACTTCAACTCTTCCGTAGCACATACTGCCTCCGCATAAGCAGCGTCTCCTTCTTCGCACTCCAATGCAATCTTGCGACTTCCATGAACCGTGATTGTTCCTTTGTGACCCGGCATCTTGAGCTGTAGATAAACATAACACGGCCTGGCCATAAACTTGGCGTAAACCGATCATCCAAACAGAGCATGATAGGGGCTCCGGATCTTGACAACTTCAAAGGTTATCATCTCCGACCTGGAATCCTGTTCATCCCCAAAGGTAACTTCCAGGTCAATTTTCCCAACTGGGTAAGCTGATTTACCTGGCACCACTCCATGAAACACTGTGTTTGACTGTCTTAGCTTCTTATCCGTCAGCCCCATGCGACGGAAAGTCTTATAATATAAGATATTGATGCTGCTGCCGCCGTCCATGAGGACTTTGGTGAATTTGTTGCCACCCACCTATGGTGCCACCACTAAAGCCAATTGGCCCGGATTATCAACTCGCGGCGGATGATCCTCTCGGCTCCACACAATAGGTTGCTCCGACCAGCGCAGGAACTGTGGTGTTGCCGGTTCAACCGCATGGACCGCCCGTTTTAAGATTTTCTGATCCCGTTTGCACAAACTCGTAGTGAACACATGATAATGCCCGCTACTCAATTCCTTCGGATTACTCTGATATCCGGACTGCTGCTGCTGCTGCTGACGCTGCTGATTGCCCTGGTTATTGTGATTACCCTGGCCCTGCCGCTGGTTGTTTTGGTTATTGTAACCATTCTGACCATGCTGCTGATGGCCTTGGTTATTGTAACCGCCGTGACCATACTGATTATTGCCTTAGTTATTATAACCACTGTTGTTGCCATGATATCCTGATCCGGAGTCGTTCCCCTGGTGACCCAGACCGTAAAACCTGGGGCCTGATCCGCCGCCAGGTGGCCTGTTGTTAGATCTGAACCGGCTCATGGCTTCCATCATGGCCTTGCATTCTCCTATGGTGTGTTTAGCTAGATGTTCTTTTGATCCGTGTTTCGGGCAAGGCTCATTCAACTCTTGCTCCCAGCTAATGGCCCCTCCGCCGGTTTGTGGGGGCGGTTTACCCCTGTTGCGCTGAAAGCCTCCTTGAACTTGGGTATTGGCCACGAAATCAGAGCCACCCTCTTCCTTTCGTTTGCCTAAGAAGCTTGTTCCGACCGGATTGGCCTGCGCCGGTTTACTGGGTTTGTTTGCCTTTCCAGATTTATCTCCATCCGCTTCTGGATACATAGTGCTGTCGGAGTCCCCGTACTTCACCAGAGCGCTCATGAGAGTTCCCATGTCATTACAATCCCGTTTGAGCCGTCCCAGCTTTAACTTCAGAGACTCAAACCGGCAATTGTTTTCCAGTGTTACTATCGCTGTACTGGGGCTGATACCGTTCGAAGAGTGCAAGATTTCTGATACTCGCCGTACCCAAGCCCCTGTAGGTTCCTGCTCTCCTTGTATACATGCTGCTAGATCCACCACTGACATTGGCTGCTTGCACGTATCTTTAAATTTTTTGATAAATTGGCCGCGTAATTCATCCCATGATCCGATGGAGTTAGGTGGTAAACCCTTTAACCAGGTCCGGGCTGTACCCTCGAGCATCATGGTAAAGTACTTCGCACAAGCCGCTTCATCCACATCCAGCATCTCTATAGCCATCTCATAGCTCTCAATCCAAGCTTCTGGGGCCAAATCCACTGTGTAGTTAGGTACTTTGCGCGGACCCTTGAAATCTTTGGGTAACTTTACGCTTCGTAAAGCGGGGACAAGACACTGTACCCCAAAGGAACTCGTCGTGACTCCTGTTTCTGCAGTGGTTGTGTGAACCGGCGACGTTTGGCGGACCTCCTCGCGGGCCGCAGATCTAACCCGGTTTGCCTCCTGAGCTAGCACCTCTGCGCCCGCCGGATTATCCTGTCTGTGACGGTGTCGCCTCCGTTCACTACTGGACACCTCCGGTTCTTCCCAATGCCTAGTATAACTCCGGCTGTGGCGGGGTGTTGAATGAAGCATCTCCCTGCTATAAGAATACGCTTGATGTTGTGTCAATGCTGTGTTAAGCAGATCCTTGACCCGGCGTGCCTCCATAGCCACGGGGGATGTCCCCTCAATGGGTAAAGCGGCCAGGCGTGAAGCGGCAGCAACAATGTTATCCAAAGGATTTGAGTAATGACCTGGAGGAGTGGGGATGTGAGGTGTGGACGTAACCCGGCGATCTTGCTCCGCAGTGGGCTGTCGGACCGGTTCACCCCTCACCGGGGCCGTCCTCCGGTTTACCTCCGGATCATTGCTAGCTCCCGCTCCTGGCGTCCCGAAGAGATTCATCGCCTCATAGACCGGTGGTAAACGAGACTGGTGCCTTCTATCCCTTACTCTTTACACAGAGGCTTGATCCATCCTTAACTGGAAAGCTTGAGAATCCAGCTCTGCCTGTCTTATTGCTATCATAGCTTTCTCTGCCTTCAGATCCTCTCTTGCTTGCTCGATCCGGCCCCTCAACTGCTGGATTTCTGCATCGTGCTGCGCCTTGTCTACGGGAGCCACCACTGCTACTGCCCGTGCTGTTAACTCCTCTACCAAGGTTGATAGAGCGTCAGCGACCGAGGGAGCTTGCCCGCTCCCCCCTGCTCCGGCTGTGAACGCCCCGGTCACCGTGGGCTGTGACGTAGGCTGTGATCCGGCCATAAAGACAGCCACCCGGTTTGGCAGATCAAAGGGGTCCGGAATACTATCTCCATCAGACACACCCTCAGATCGGCCGTCCCGCAACAGATACAAGGATTCAGTCTCTCCGGATGATGGTTCATCGTCGGAATAGACGACTGTCTCGCTACCAGAACCCGATCCGTCCTCGGCTTGGACTCCTTGAATCGCTCCTACGAAGACGCGCTTCATGGCAGGCTGAATCCGGGCCGATCTCGCAAGCTGAGCCGGCTCGACGATGTTGGGGAAGACGTCCGGCTCAGGTCCCGGTTCACCAATCTTTCCGATGAAGACGTGGATGCCGCCGAAGGGAACCCGGTACCCGTATTCGATTGAATCGGCCTCCGGTCCCCAGCCTGCGTCGTCGATGTAGATCCGATCGCGGCGACTCTTGGTCATCTGGCCGACCGCGTAGCCCCTGAGCCCTTCAAAGCTGTCCTTTAAGAACTCGAAATCATCGTGCGGAGGCCCCACGGTGGGCGCCAACTGTCGTGGAATTAGCACGGCAGATGTCCGGTTTAACGGACTTAGTTGAGGAACCATCGCACGGGTTAGCTTGAAGGGGTTAAAAGCACACAAAGGACACAGAGGGTTTATACTAGTTCGGCCCCTTCGAGGAAGGTAAAAGCCTACGTCTAGTTTGGCTTGGTATTGCTTGGGCGTCGATGAACAGGGAGCTGATTGCTTGCCTGTGTCTCGACGGGTTGTTGCTTGTCCTTGAACCGTCGCCGGGTCGTCCCTTTATATAGAGGCGACGCCTGGTCCGGTTTACAGAGTCCCGAGGCCGGCTCATATTTGTGTCCGCCTCGGTCTCTGCTCTTTCTTCCTTGTCTCTCAAGTTACATGACCAGACGGTTTACAAACCGTAACTCTACATATGGGCCCTAAGACTTCATGGGCCGTAACCTCTACTGAGCTTTACAATTACACAACTATATTATCATAATCCGGTTTACTCTAGCCGGTTTATACCTGCTAGTAATATCCCTGACAGGGCTGCACCCCTTGTCCAATTCGGACCAGAGGGGGGGGGCGCCTCCTTCCTTTTGGCCTCTCTCCTCTATTCCCGTATGGCCCATTAAGGCCCATATACTCCCCGGCGAATTCCCGTAACTCTTCGGTACTCCGAAAAATACCCGAATCACTCGGAACCTTTCCGATGTCCGAATATAGTCGTCCAATATATCGATCTTTACGTCTCGACCATTTCGAGACTCCTCGTCATGTCCCCGATCTCATCCGGGACTCCGAACTCCTTCGGTACATCAAAACTCGTAAACTCATAATATAACTGTCATCAAAACCTTAAGCGTGCGGACCCTATGGGTTCGAGAACAATGTAGACATGACCGAGACACGTCTCCAGTCAATAACCAATAGCGGAACCTGGATGCTCATATTGGCTCCCACATATTCTACGAAGATCTTTATCGGTCAAACCGCATAACAACATATGTTGTTCCCTTTGTCATCGGTATGTTACTTTCCCGAGATTCGATCGTCGGTATCTCAATACCTAGTTCATTCTCGTTACCGGCAAGTCTCTTTACTCGTTCCGTAATACATCATCCCGCAACTAACTCATTAGTTGCAATGCTTGCAAGGCTTAAGTGATGTGCATTACCGAGAGGGCCCAGAGATACCTCTCCGACAATCGGAGTGACAAATCCTAATCTCGAAATACGCCAACCCAACAAGTACCTTCGGAGACACCTGTAGAGCACCTTTATAATCACCCAGTTATGTTGTGACGTTTGGTAGCACACAAAGTGTTCCTCCGGTAAACGGGAGTTGCATAATCTCATAGTCATAGGAACGTGTATAAGTCATGAAGAAAGCAATAGCAACATACTAAACGATCGTGTGCTAAGCTAACGGAATGGGCCAAGTCAATCACATCATTCTCCTAATGATGTGATCTCGTTAATCAAATGACAACTCATGTCTATGGTTAGGAAACACAACCATCTTTAATTAACGAGCTAGTCAAGTAGAGGCATACTAGTGACACTTTGTTTGTCTATGTATTCACACATGTATTATGTTTCCGGTTAATACAATTCTAGCATGAATAATAAACATTTATCATGATATAATGAAATAAATAATAACTTTATTATTGCATCTAGGGCATATTTCTTTCAATAAGAGCATTTTTACACTTTTATATTATTGGATAGAGGGAGTATTTTTCTTGTCTATTTAGAGATTTTGGAATCATAAGGACACACATAAACAAGTTTTTTTTTACAATTTCCCTTTTTTAACATCTCATAACAGCATTCAAACTTGATAAACAAAATCAGATACAATGCTTTGGATCATAGATCCGAAAAAACTATAGGGAACTGCTACAACCGAAAACTACAATTAAACAATTTCCTTATTTATTTCGGGGGACTCGGCTCATTATCAACCTCCTGTGTAAAATTAACAGGGAGCTACACCTTTATAGAGTTGCGCTTATCTTGTTTATCATTTCACAAGTTTTTCCTCCTAAATTTGGTATGAATGTATAAATTAAATATATTTTTTGATTGAAAATAAGAGAATATGATATTTATAAGGAAATTGTGTTTTTAGTGAGTCTTCCTAAAAAATTCTTGTTACATTCCTTCAAAAAATGAAACGAAATCTAGTCACATTGTTCTATGTGAAATAACAGTGAAAGAAAAAGAAGATGAATAAAACCGCCTTACCCGCGAAAAAAGGAACAAAACTGCCTTGCAGATGGTTCGTCCTGTCTGATACGGGTACGACAATAAATTGAATGGTCCGCTGTCCTGCCGTTGCATGCATCAATGGTTTGATTTTCTATGTTATAAAAATTGTTTAGAAGCTATGATGTTGTGACGGTCGTGCATATTTTTTTTGTTTTCTTTTTTGAGTAGGGGACGGGGGAGGGGGAGGGGAGTGGTTTACATCTGTTAAACCATGACAGCAACGGTTAGGAACCGGTTGTCACAATACTTTTCCCCTTACAAGACATCACAAAATCCTCCTTGTTCTCCTAAAAGGTTAGTACAGAAGCAAAAGAAAATTTGAAACAGGGACACCATTCAAATTGTCAGGCCAACTCCACCGCGCGACCCCATCCGGACGTCCGCGCGCGTCCGTTTGGGGAGCAATTGGGCAGATGTCCGGGTGCGGATAGGCGTATGGGGCAGCTGCGCCCAACGCGCACAAGGCCTTTGGGACCCAAACGGTCCGCCCCACCTCGTCGCAGCGCGCCGCCGCCTCGCCCCGAGCTCGCCATGCCGCCCCACGCGCGCCACCGCCTCGCCGTGCCGTCCCGCGTACGCCGCCCCCTCGTGCCTGAGCTCGCTCCGCCTCACCGTTGCCCCGTCCCATGCTCAGCCGCCCTGCCCCGAGCTCCTTCGCCTCGCCGCCGTCCCGCCCCGCCCTCAGCTACTCTGTCGCGGCCGCCCCGCCCCAACTCGCACCGAAGCACTTCTTGCCGCCGCTTCCTCTCCTCCTCGCGGCGCGTCTGCTGTTGCGCGCGGCAGCGGACGCGGGGCACGCGACAGCGGACGCGGCGGCTGGCGCGGGTCGCGCGACGACGGACGCGTCGCGGGGCGCGCGACGGCATACGCAGTGGCAGTCGCGGGCGCCCGACGGCTGACGCGGCGGTAGTCGCGGGCGCGCGGCGAAGGGTGCGGCGACGGGCGAGGCGGCTGGCGCGGGGCGTGCGACGGCTGACGCAGGGCGCGTAGTGGCGGACGCGGCGGCGGCGGGCGGCCTGCTGCCGACGCGGGGAGCAACGAGTGGCTCGGTGTGGGTCGCTGATACGTGGGCCAGGTGCGGACATGAGCAGACGAGAGAGGACGAGGACAGCGTCCGTTTGTGTCCGCACAGACCCATTTGTTGCCCAACTTTGCTCTAGATTTGGGGTCGAACCGGACCAAAACGGACATCTGCGGACAAGTTTGTCCGTTTGGGGTCTAGCGTTGGGCCGTGTTTTGACCCAAACGGATATTTGCGGACAATTTGGGTCGCGTGGTGGAGTTGGCCTCGTTGATAAAGTAATGCGTCACGGTTTGCTGAGAAAGTTGACGTGTAAAACAGTCTACACATGTTAGAGTTCGCTGTCAACTTTTTGATGACTGTTGAGAGCTGTCCATGTCGGTTGCGGGTTACTTTAGCTGGGAGCACACGGGGCGAAGAGCATGACAGGTTAGGCAGGGGAGCAGACGCAGACGGCCGTGTTCAAAATGATTGATTAAACAACAATCCGTGATGGCCTAATACCGTGCATCTTTAGATAACACAAGGAAAGTTTCAGTATATATTAGGGGCAGGAAACTTTTTATAATAATGCTCAAAAAAAGGAAACATTTTATAATATATGAAGGTCAAGAGACGTGATGAATCCTTGAACGAGACAAAGCTAGTAGGCACCGTAGAAAGCGAGTGAAATCTTTGTTTAATCCGGTGCCAGTGAGTACATTGCAGAAAACCATCAGTTTGAGGGTTCGGTTTGTGAAAACCACTACAATACATTATTGTTGTAAAAAACACTATGTCTACGGTAATCTTTTTGCAAATAACACTGATCGACGGATTTGGCCCAGTTAAATGAGATTATGACAAATGAGACCAATTTTTTTTTGCCTACGTGGCATAAATTCTACACATGCACCCCTCTCTTCTTCTCCATCTCTCTCCCCTCTTTTTGCAAACCCAACTTTCAAACTGATGGTTTTCTGCAATTTACTTGGCGCCAGTAGATAGAAAAGAGAAAAGAATCCGATTTCGACAGCGTCCTCTGATCATGTCTCGCCACCGATGAGCTCGGTGCGATAGCCTATGATAGAAAAGCACAGATGAATAACGATGTTCTCATGAAACGACACGTCTCGGACGCGAGATACCGACGGGAAATGAAGACTGAAGTGTGTGGATCAGGACTCTTGACTCGTCATTGGGATTAAACATGTGATGTGAGCTTGGAGGACGAGAATTGAATAGTTTGTGAGCTAATCGATGTGGTAATTAGTACTACTAGCTACTGACATTAACAAAGATGCATCTTTACTGCTTTGAATACTGCCATACCTTCCCAGATCCAGATCAACAAGGGCGCCAGAAAATCTTGTACCCTTGTAGCAGCACGTGACAGATGCAAAAGAAAAATGCAAGCGGGATCAATCAAGCAAAACAAATGGCTGACGCTTTTACAGTGAAGAACCGAGCCAGTTCAGCAGCAAGTGTCATCCGTCAGTGCCATTATCACTGACGGCGAAAGAAGCGTCCCTTCCATGGAGATCCAAAGATAAGAGGCGGGACTAATTCCTCTGATTTTTGAGCCTAGAATGTAGATTCATTCATTTTGCTTCATATGTGGTCTATAGTGAAATCTCTCCAAAGATTTATATTTAGGAACGGAGGGAGTATAGATCAAGATATGATAGTCAGGAGACGTGACGAATCCTTGAATGAAACAAGCTGCAGGCACCGTCAGAAGAAAGCAGTGACAATTTGTTTAATCCGGCGCCGATAGCGTCCTCTGCCCGTGTCTCGCCACTGATAACTTCAGTGTGAAAGCCTCTGATAAAAAGCACAGATGAATAATGTTCTCGTGCGGGAAATGGCTCGACATAATGGACTGGGTGGTTCAGACTGTACATGGTTGGTTTAACTTCAACAATAACATGTGGTTCAACTCAATAAATTTGTTTATGTGATAATGATCTAATAAAAAGAAAGACGAATGGAGTAACATACTCCCTCCGTCTCATAATGTATGACATATTTTATATTATGAGACAGAGAGAGTAGCTAGTTACGCATACTATGGGTAACATCACATATACCAAGATAAGATGAGTCTATAACCTACTCCCTCCGTCCCATAATATAAGAACGTTTTTGACACTAGTGTAGTGCCAAAAACGTTTTTATATTGTAGGACAGAGAGAGTAATAAATAAAATGTTGTATGACACCACATATATGCTAGAACATGGGCGCTCCAAACATGCCTCAAACGCCCGGGCAGCCTGCCGGTCATTGACCGGTCACGAAAATGTGACCCAGACGGCTGCCTCAAATGCCCGGGCTGACAGGCACCCCTCGTATTCAGCCCAAATAAGGAACGGAAATGACGGCGTCCGGGCGCGTCTGCCTCGTAGGACCGACGATGGGGTTCCACTCGGAATCGTCCGGAAACCCGGCGGTCCGACTGACGTCTTCTCTGTCGCCGCGGTGTGAACACCGTGTGTTGCCGCTCTGGCTCACCGACCGAGGCCAAATCCGGAAAGTTAAGTCGGCCGGCATCCCCAACCCTAACCCATCCGCCTCCTGCCTCACTGCGCCCCTGGCGAATCCAGGATGTGGAGGGCGGTTCGTGCTGCGACACGCGCTGTCAATTGGATTATGTGGAGTTTGATGCGCTCGCGTGTTGCTGGATCTTTTTCATCGGAGAATATGTTGGTTTTTGAGAGGCATTTCTTTAGATTATTGAGAGAACCCCAACCCCACACACAAAGTTTCTTACACCCCTTCTCTCAAAAAGAAAGTTTCTTAGACACTACGATCCATGTTAATTATTGGAGGGAATGCATTCTTCTAATATCCTAAAACTTTATTCAAACTTGATAAATTCAGATCCAAAAACCTAGTACTCCCTCCATAAAGGAATATAAGAGCATTTAGATCACTATACAGTTCTATATTTATTTACAGAGGGAGTACAAAGTAGCTACTATAACTAAAACCTATAATTAAATACTCCCTCTGTCTCATAATATAATTTCTTTACAGAGGGAGTACAAAGTAGCTACTATAACTAAAACCTATAATTAAATACTCCCATTGTCTCATAAGCACACACTTATATAATTTCTTTAGAGATTTGGGAGGAGGGGGGGGGGGTGAGAATCCTAAGCACACACGTAAGCAAGGTTTCCCTATTTACAATTTTCCTTTTTTAACATCACATAAGTGTATTCAAATTCGATTAAAAAAATCAGATACAATACTCCCTTTGCTAGAATAGTTTTTCCTCCAATTTGGTATAAATATATTTCTTGGTTGAAAATAAGAGCATATGATATTTATAAGGAAATTGTGTTTTTAGTGTGCCTTCATAAAAAATCCTAGTTACATTGTTCTACGTGAAATAACAGTGCAGGAAAAAGAAGTACGTAGCACATTGCATAATATGCATACGGTTCCTCCTGTCTGATATGGGTACGATAATAAATCGAATGGTCCGCTATCTTGCCATTGCATGCATCAATGGTTTGATTTGATGTGTTCTATAAAAATTGTTTAGAAGCTAGTATGACGTAGTGATGGTCGTGCATTTTTCTGTGAGGAGGCGGGATGGGGGAGGGGCGGGAGAGATGCTACACACACGGGCATCCGGTTTACAGGGTTCACGGAGAGGCTAGCGTGGGTTTGTTTGATTGGGTGGAAATCAGGGTGAAGGGCCCACCCCAGCTAAAAATCAGAGGGGGTGGCAAGTTTAATTAGTAGGAAAAGAGCCCATATTAGTCACTAAGAGCTCATGCGTCTAGCATTTTCGGAGACGGAGGGGAGGTTGTTTACATTTGTTTAACCATGACAGAAACGGTCAACAGCCGGTTGTCACGATACTTTTCCCCTTACAGGACACCACAAAATCCTCCTCCTTCTCCTAAAAAAGTCAATACAGAAGTAAAATAAATTTGAAACAGGGTCACCATCCAAATTGTCATTGACAAAGTAATGCGCAAAGCGTCACGGTTTGCTGAGAAAGTTGACGCGTAACAGTCTGCACATGTTGGCTAGCTACCATTCACGGTTCGCTGTCAACTTTCTGAGGACTGTTGAGAGCTGCTCATGTCGGTTGCGGGTTACTTTAGCAGGGAGCACACGGGGCGAAGAAGACGACAGGTTAGGCAGGAGAGCAGACGCAGACGGCCGCGTTCAAAATGACTAAACAACAATCCGTGATAGTGTAATACTTCCTCCGTAAATTAATATAAAAACGTTTAGATCACTGTGCATCTTTAGATAACACAAGGAAAGTTTCAGTATATATCAGGGGCAAGAAACTTTTTAATATATATATGAAGGCCAAGAGACGTGATGAATCCTTGAACGAGCCAAGCTAGTAGGCGCCGTCAGAAAAGCGAGTGACACTTTGTTTAATCTTGGCTCGTCATTGGGATTGAACATTTGATGTGAAACTGGAGGACGAGAATTGAATAGTTTGTGAGCTAATCGATGCATCTTTACTGCTTTGAATACTGCCATACCTTCTCAGACCCAGATCAACAAGGGCGGCAGAAGATCTTCTACCCATGTAGCAGCACGTGACAGATGCAAAAAGAAAAATGCAAGCAGGATCAAGCAAAACAAATGGCTGACGTTTTTAGGGATTTTTTACGGTGCATTATACTACCGGATTAAAGGGGTGGTATTAAACTAATCCAACGGTTAGTATGTTTGGGATCATCGAGGACAGTTTGGTAATTTTCTAAATGATTGTTTACATATGTCTAGAATTTCTGCATCTGTTCCTTTCCCCCACAATAAAACGGGAAAGAAGCACACAGCCATGCACGACGTGCGTGCGAATTTACAGAGTGATTGCCAACCCCACTGTCACGGCACGGCAACGAGGAAGAAGATTTCAGAGGTCTGCAAACCAGTCGTCGTTGTTGAGGTAGCGGCGGTAGCGGTCGAGGTCCTCGTCGGCGAGGCCGTAGCGGCGGCGCCAGTACTCGAGCGTCGCCTCCGCCTCCCGCATGTTGCGCATCACCCTCTGGTACGCCGCGTTGATCCGCTCGAAGTCCACGCTGCTTTCTTGGCCGTCGTCGCCGCTGCCTCGCCGTCGCACGACGTCCGGGTGGTACTGCAGCGCGAGGCGGTGGAAGGCCCTCTTGACCTCGCCCCTGGTGGCCGCCGGCGCCAACCTCAGCGTCCGGTAGTGGTCCTCCTCCAGCCCCCCGCCCGCCGGCCTCGCCGGCGCCGCCCCGCGCGCGCTCCCGCATCTCACCGACGACGACGCCGTCCCACACCGCCTCGCCGTCGCCGGCGCCACTGAAGCCGACGGGACGTGCAGGTTGAGCACCACTCCTCCTCCGGCGGCCATGGTTGTACTTGTATGTACCCACAGGCGCCAAGAGATGACGAGGCGGCGAGATCGATGAAAGGTCGAGTTGTGTGAGGGAGTTCGCCGGAGCTTGGGATCTCCCGATGTGTTCGCTCTGTTGACCGCGTGGTGGAGCTTTTTTTTTAGGGAGCTGGAATGGCTGGAACTTGGAACGGATGAGGCTGCCGCGTGGTGGCGCCTGGGATTTATAGGGTGGTGGAGGAGGCGGTCGGCTCGCCGGAAGGAGCGGCGCGTCTGGGCCACGGTTGTCTTGTCTTGCCGGAGTGGAGTTTCCCGCGTTGCCACTGCTCGCACGTTTCGTCACGGGGAGACACCGCGGCGTCATGATCCGTTCCGTTTTCTCTGCCCCCCATTTTGACGAGCAATGCTACACTTACGCGCAGCTTTTCACAGAATAAAGGTTACGGACATGCATGCCATCATTAGATTGGAAGGAGGAGAGTCATACCCCTGAAATTGAGGGGACAGGGAAGGATTAGTGGCCGCCACATCAGTCCGTAACACAGCTTCCGTGAGACTCATCCGTAAGTGGAGCATTTTCGCATTTTGACTGGATTGAGTCTGAGTGAGATACTCCGTAGGCAGGAAGGCAGCTGTTTTTGGCTGTTCTGGCCTTCTTCTGGGGAGAAAAGAAAGCTTTCACGTGAATTTTTTTCCAAGTAATTTTCTTTTTGGGTTTTTCAGTTTCCAGCACACAACGATTGACCAAGCAAATATCAAAAACATGCCAAGCAGCATCGGACATATAACAACAACCATAATTCAAGATATGTATGCATCACGACCCATGTATTGTTCGTTCGTTAGTAGCCGTATAGTTGCTGATGGAGCGATGTTGTTGTTGACTACGATGTTGGTGACGACCTGATGCAAACGGCGTTGAAGATGACGATGGATACCGCCGCCTGACTTGTACGGAAGACAACCCGTGGTGACAAACTTGAGCGGTCGCCATAGCGCTTCCCTAAAACCTAATTCTTCGCTCATGGTGCAGGATCACAAGGATGAACGATTTCGGAGACCTGCTCTCCAGCACGCCGGTGCGTGTCAATGTTCTAGATGAAATAGACTACGGTGACAGCGCAAGTTGTGAGATGAGGCAAAGCCCTAAACCATCGCACATTGCATGGTACTGTAGCATATGATGATCACAGTCTCATTATGTCACTGAAGTTATCCATCAAGAAAAATGAATTTATCCCCGCAGAAGATGCCGGTTTCAGTAAATGCACAGGTGGAGAATTTTGACCTGAGTTCACGAAATTACAGTCAAGTTAGCCGTTCCAAACCCAAACTTGAATTGCTTTGAGTGAATTAATATAATATATTCATGCGAAATTCAGCTCGATTTTTCAGACTTGGCCCAAACCCACCAAACAGTGTCGTCAGCGATGTATGGGCCTTGCACGTGGGCTGTGAGGGCCTTGCAAAGCCCAATCAACGTGGGGACTCACAAACCCTAAATCAACGTGGCAGGCCCAGGCCGCACCCATCGGCGAGCCGGCGCCGCAAACTCTGCTTTCCGTCGGGGAGCGACGCGGCGGCGGCTCCCGCCGGTGCAAGCCCAGGCAGCTTCCCCGCCGCGGTCTCCCGCCGGTGCAAGCTCAGGTCCGCTTCCCCCGCCCGGCGACGTCGGAGCGGGCGGCGCAGCGTGCGAAGCAGCGGCGACTCCGTGCGGCCGCCGGTGCAAGCCCAGCTCTGTCTCCCCCGCGCAGAAACGTCGGAGCGGGCGGCGGCTCCGCGGGGTGCCTGACCAGGTTCGCCCCTCAGCTCATCTATCCCAAGCTCCCAACTTCCAACTCAACTTGGGGTTTCAATGGTGACCGACAGACTGAGCAAAATGTATATTTTCAATGGACCGGCAGGCTCGTCATGTCGTCCTTCACCGGCGTGTCCATCGTCGACGGCGAGCAGTGCTGTTGCGAGGCGTCGGCCGTGGTGGACGCCGGCGGCGCGGGCAGCGGGTACCACTTGCTCGTGGTCCGGGGATACTCGCGTACCAAACAAGAGCTGTCCGCCGGCGAGAGCATCACCTCCGACGCTTTCACCGTAGGAGGCCATTGCTGGTACATCGAGTACTACCCCAACGGCCAAAACCCAGACTGCGGCGACTTCATTTCTCTCTATGTTACCAACTACGACGACAGTCTCAAGGAGCCCCTGGAGGCCAAGATTGGTTTCAGCTTCATCGACGAGGTTGAGAAGCAGACGCCCATGTACATTCGTGCGGCTGGTAAGGCTTGCCGATTCACCGACGGTCATTGTTCCTGGGGCACCGACAAGTTTGTGAGAAGAGATACCCTTGAGCGGTCATCGGACCTCAAGGGTGATTGCTTCACCATCCGGTGTGATGTCATGGTCGCTCGCGAGGATCCCAAAGCCGAGGATGCCGGTGGCCATGACACCAAGGTGCTCCTGTCTGACATAGACCAGCATTTTAGCATTCTCCTTCAGACCAAGGTGGGTGCTGATGTGACATTCAAGGTCAGCGGCGAGACCTTCGCCGCACACCGGTGTGTGCTCGCTGCCCGATCCATGGTGTTCATGGCACAACTATTTGGCCCCATGAAGGAGACATCCGCCGTCATACAGATCAAAGACATGGAAGCAAAAGTGTTCAAGGCACTGCTTAGCTTTATCTACACAGACTCATTCCCTGTGATGGAGAAAGACAGCATGGAGGAGGATGCAATGGTAGAAGTCATGGAAGATGGGCAAGAAAGGGAGGCAGTAGAGGATGAAATGTTGCTGCAATGGCTTCAAGACTTGTTGGTAGCGGCTGACAGATATGATGTCCAACGGCTCAAGTGCATCTGCGAGAAGCAGCTGTCTGAGAACATAGGTGTGAGCACGGTGATGTCCGCTCTTGCTCTAGCCGAGTGGCACCACTGCCAGGGATTAAAGGAGGCGTGCTTGAAGTTTATCCAAGTCCAGTCCCCTTCGTGTTTGCAAACAGTAATGGCAACTAATGGCTGGGATCATGTAGTTTCGACCTATCCCTCGGTTTTGAAGGAGCTCTTTCTCAAGTTTGCTTCGAACCAGCGAAAGTAACACCCTGCATACGGTACGCTATGCATGTTCCTTAGTTAGATCTGAATTGACACTCTTTTGCATATGTGGGATCCTCTAGAGAGATGGTAATCTGTGTGTATTGCTTTTTTCTCATCATGTATATAATTAGCCCATGTGCTGAATCAGGGAAATCCAAAAATATGGCAAATTGTCTTTTCATGGAATGGATGGTCTGTAAATTCAGGAGTAAGTGTCAAATTAATCAGCATATCAGTAATGTGAATGCTTCCTAGCTAATCATTTTATCCTTAGTTTTTCTGCATTTGTTGTCTCGTATACTGTTGCTTTGTGTCTTCCCTGTAATGTATAACCCTTGGTTATCAAAAAGAACAATGTAGATGTTTTGGAAAGGAATTTTATGAACTTGGATTTAGGGGAAACAGTTTTCCCTGATTATAATGACAGCGTCAGTGTGAAACCTTGATCAAGTACCAAGGAACCTTCTCCTGGGTGTTTGATGTTTTCCTTGTGCGGCACTTCCCAAGGGAGATGAATGTGGGAGCTTGATTTTTTTTTGCAAAGTCCAGTGCTTTAATTGTGCTCTGTACCTGAAAATATTACTTTCATCCTGTTATATTTTGGAGCACAGATGGTTGCTGTCAATTTAGAAAACAGTTTTTGGTCAACCTACTTGGAGGTATGCTGATGTTGATGTCTGAGCTAGTCTTGTTGTGTTGGCTGCCACATTTTCCCCCATTTCATCACTGATGAGTTGGTTCCTGCCTTTATGCATTTCACCTTGTATATCGTAGACGCCCCTGAAAAGCCAAAAAAATAAAATGCCTGTACAAAGTGTGCAAGGAAAGAAACCGGCTGATTGGATCAATCAATGGGAGGTATCTTCGAGAAAATATGAATCATTCACCCTGTTTAGGACATGATGAATGGGCAAGCAGGGAATGTAATTTCTGTTCCTATTTATTACTATCATGCAAACGTGTACTGGTGTGAGCTACTGTATTACCTAGAGCATTGCTTGACCATAGAAGTTGACACAGGAGATCAACTACCAGGCTTGTAGTGCTAACAGCTAAGCAATCAGAATAACCACTTTTTTTAATTGTATTTATTACATCTCCCGACTTGCCACCCTGGCTCCATTGATACGTTTTCCAGTCGATTTTGATCAAATTTTGGTGCTTCTTGCAATTTTCAAGTATCTTGATGCAGATATGTGCACTTACCTACTCATTGTTTCCAATGGGATGGGTCCAGATTTTCAACATAGCATATTACATATTTTTTCGTTATATAAGAAACATCTTTTCTCGTCAGCTGGTGTTAACATAGGTTTGCAATTAATTGATCCCACCTAGCTGCTCCTGTAAAAAATCCAGGTTTATACATATTATTTTCCCTACTGCAGGTTTCTAGAATCAAAACATTTATCAATGATTACAGTGTTGTTTGTTAATGTCAGTTTGCAGGAAATCATATGAACCATCACTCTTATCTGTTTGCATGTTCCGCCAGTCAGGCTCAGTATTACAAACACATCACAAAGTTCCTTTGTAGCTCAGGCTACACGGAACCTCTTATCCTCAACCCTCCAACCTTTGTAGCTCAGGCTACATGGAACCTCTTATCCTCAACAAACACATACGAGTTGGTGTCTGTTGCATCTTAATTTCTTTGCGTATTTGTGTTGTTACCCGCACACCTAATCATTTGAACTGACATTTGCTACCCATGCTAATGCTTGTTGTGTCTCTGTTCAAAATCAGTGTCATCATCCTGCTGCAAATTGCACCCTGGGGCACCTTTCACATGGCTATTAATCTCCAGACTAGTGCTTGTGAAGATGTCTCTGAGGTAAGCCAAGGTCGATTTTGGGAGCTTGTACCTGGTCATGCTGTTGGTTGCTTCTCCTCTCCTGATCTGGGTAAGACCAGGAGTTCATGACAACTTAAGCTGACTTGCTGATACTTTATGGTACTCGGATGACTGAACTGCCTGTGCATTGGCTGTGTGTATGTATAGCTGAAGAATGGCGGGGTGATCGGTCGGTGCTTGAATTACGTGTATGGATTGTACCGAGGAGGATCTGCGAATACATGGCCTGACCATCCAAACTGAAGAGTTGTAGATGCAAGCAACAAGATATCTTTGCTTGTCTAGTGTGGAAATTGTTCATAGGTGCTAGAAAGAGACCACGAAACTGTTGGAGCTGCCTGTTACTCCCTTTGCAAAGAAATATAAGAGCGTTTAGATCAGGGCCTACTATTTGTTTGCGGCGAAATAGAAACGCAACTACATCACTTTTTACTATTTTATCTGAATACTGAATATTAGTACCTTTATGGAGATATTGTTCATCAGGGTATGAACAGCTACGGGGTATACTATGTTTTTAGAGCTAGCTAAAGATTTATTTATTTTTGCTACTTTAATTAGTCTGGATATGTTTTTTTATTTGTTCTGTGAAATAGAAATGCAAGTACATCGCTGTTTTTTTCCGGAGTAGCAATTTACTCATCAGGGTAAAGCTTGATGAAGCTTCAACACACTGTGGGATATACTACATGAACATAAGGCAAATATTACCCCCCGTGTCGCCCGGGGGAACCCTACCCGGGCCTCTCCATTGCCCTGCCGGCGAAGCCGCACTAGTCACAGGGATGCCGGTGGTGGGGGCAGATCTGGTCCTCTCATGCACATCTCCCCTCCCACCCTGCCCCCGAGTCCCCTTGTCGTGCGTCCCGGGGTGGTTCCCCTTCGGCTGCTATGGCCTTGCCTGGGCGTATGTGGGGTGTTTGAGGAGCCCGACTGCAGATGCTGTTAGAAAAATTCTTTTTTGGTGATAGAAAAAATCAGTCAAGTTGTGTTTACCATTCAAAAAACACTATTTTGAATGTAATATGGCTAAATTGTTTGGGGAAGGGCGTTTTGACTTCCGGGAGCATGTGCTCCTGGATGAACAGTAAATTCAAAAGAAATGTGAAAATAATAAAAAATAAATCTCATTATTTTGTGCATGTTTGTGTTAGCGACATAAACTTGAAAATTTTCATGCGAAATGGAGCAGCCGTGTTTCATCGATGAAAAAAAAAACAAATTTAGGGTGGCATTTGGTCTTCAATTCTTTTTTCCTTTTTTGCACAGGCCAAAATGCTTAACCTTTTTGCCTCAAAATTTACAGGTAGCATTTTTATGTGACTAAGATCACATAAAAAGAATTCTTGATCTTTTCGACATTTGATGCTCCCGGGAGCCAAATTGAATTTCTGTAATTGTTTTTGACTTGATTGTATTATTGCATCGCACAAAACTCACCGCGATGGGCTTTGCAGTTGGGGCCTTGAGGCCCAATGACTCTGTGAGTTGTTTGTTAACCCTATGCTGGCCCAGGTAGCACGCACGCACGCAACAAGCCTACGGCGCACACTCTCTGTTTCCGGCGGCGTCGGCGGCGCAGCGAGTGGGGCGGCGGCGTGAACTCCGTTTCCGGCAGCGCGAGCGGCGCAGTGAGTGGAGAGTCGCCTTCGTGTGGCAGCGAATCCGTGCTGCTGCCGGACGGGTCCAGCCCCTCAGCTCGCCGCAACCTCTGTTCCGGCGAGAAGCGGCGGTGTCTTCGTGCGGCGGCCACTCCGTGTCCGTGGGGTGCTCGCGGCAGCCGGACGTGACCAGGTTTGCCCCCCACCTACCCCCCTTAGCTCAACGATCCCGAGTCTGAAATAGTGGACTGAGTAGATTTATTCTCAATGGGGTAGCAGATTCTGCCATGGCGTCGTTCGCCGGCGTGTCCATAGTCGACGGCGACAAGGAGTGCTCTTGCGACACATCGGCCGTCCACGCCGGCAGCGACAGCGGGTATCACCTGCTCATGGTCAGGGGCTACCCGCGCACAGAAGAGGGGCTGCCCACCGGCGACAGCATCACCACCGGTATTTTCATGGTAGGAGGCCATTATTGGTACATCCACTACTACCCCAACGGCTTAACCCCGGACTGCGCCGACTACATTTCCCTCTACGTAGCCCTTGTCTACGACAACGACGATGCCGAGCGTGGCCTGGCCGTGGAGGCCAGGTTCAGTTTCAGTCTCGTCGACCATGTTGAGAAGCAGAATCCAATGTACATTTGTGAGGCTAGTAAGACCTGCACCTTCTCCGCCGGTGCTACCTCGTGGGGCCGCAACAGGTTTCTGAGAAGAGATGCCCTTGAACGGTCGTCGGATTTGAAGGGTGGTTGTTTCACCGTCCGTTGCGACATCATGGTTGTTTGCCAGGATTCCAAAATCGAGGACCTGTCTGGCATACACCACCATTTTAACAATCTTTTGCAGACCAAGGTGGGTGCTGATGTGACGTTCGAGGTCGGCGGCGAGAGGTTCGCTGCACACCGGTGCGTGCTTGCAGCCAGGTCTAAAGTATTCATGGCGCAACTCTTTGGCCCCATGAAGGAGGGCACCACTACATCCACTGTCATACAGATCAAAGACATGGAAGCAAAAGTGTTCAGGGCTTTGCTCATCTTCGTCTACACAGATGTGTTTCCCTTGCCCTTGAGGGAGGAGGACGGGATGTGGGAGGATGAAATGTCAGTAGTAGTTATGGAAGAAGCAAAAGAAGTGGCGGCAGTACAGGATAAAATGAGGGTGCAATGTCTGCAACACTTGTTTGTGGCAGCAGACAGATATGATCTCCAACGGCTCAAGTTCATCTGCGAACAACAGCTGTCTGAACACATAGGTGTGACCTCGGTGATGTCCACTCTTGCTCTAGCCGAGCAGCACCACTGCCAGGGATTGAAGGAGGCGTGCTTCAAGTTTATCCAAGTCCAGTCTCCCTCGTGCTTGCAAACAGTAATGTCGACTAATGGCTGGGACCATGTATATACGGCATATCCCTCGGTTTTCAAGGAGTTCATTGCCAACCTTGCTTCAAACCAGCGGAAGTGACACCCTGTGTACGGTATGCGCGTTCCTTAGTTGGACCTGAAGTGACAATCTTTTGCTTTGTGCCTTCCCTGTCAGCTACCTCTATGATGTGTGCGTTGCTTTTGTCTCGTCATGTGATTTATATGCTGAATCAAAAAATGCGACATATGGGCAGATTGTCTTTTCATGGAATGGATGTTCTGTAAATTCAGGTGTAGGCGTCAAATTGATCGGTGTTGCAGTAATGTTCAGGTTTCCTAGCAATCCGCATATATTTCTCTGTCCATTAATTGTCTCGTATATTGTTGCTTTGTGTCTTCCATTTTCTTGATGTTCTCTTGATGAATCTTGATTTAGGGGAGATAATTATTCCTGATTACAGTAATAGTGTCAGTCTGAAATCTTTATCCGGTAGCCAATAACCTTCTCCTGGGTGCTTGATGTTCTCCTTGGGTGATGCCTCCCATGGGAGAGGAAGGTAGGAGTTTGAAAGGTTTTGCAAAGTCCAATATTTTTTGGTTGTGGCTGGTACCAAAAAATATGACCTCCATTCTTGTGTATTTTGGAGAACAGATAATTGCTGTGTTTTAGAAAATCCGAAAAGGCTTTTATGTACACAGATAGGGCCACATGGGCTATAATTTGTCTTTATATAATATAAGTATCTTTTGGTCGGCTTACTTGGAGGTATGCTGGTGTTAACATAGGTTTGCAATTGATTGATCCTACCTAGCTGCTCCTGTAAAATCTTCCAGGGTTATGCAACTATTCATTCTGAAAGAATAGAAAGAAACTGGAAAGCTCCCAAGAAGGGGGCTGGACCCAAAGTCCTCTGTCTCTCCTCTGCATTTTATCTCTGTTTCTTTCCTCACGAGTTCAGCTAATCTGTGCGTGTATCCATTGGAGTCCACCATGCAAAGCTAGTTCCAGTGACACTCAGGCCCCGATTGGATCGTCGTTTTGGAGCTCCCGCCGACCAGCGGGTTGAGGCGGCGACGAGCTGGCAGGCTGCGGTCCTGACCAGGGCGGCAGAGAGCGTGGGCTTCGAGGCAACGTCGGTGCAGGGGCGGCCCCAGGAATTGAGGGTTGTGTATTCAAAATTTGAAAACTTATTTTGGAAGACTATATCCTCCTTTTGGCGTGTATAACTGATTATACTAGTTCTAAACGATATAAGATCTCATAATATATTATGTTGATAAAAGTTGATCACAACTTGGTATTGTTCAAAATATATTATTAAACATTGTTCGACATATCATGGCAAAATAGAAGATATACAGAGGATAGAAAATAGCAGATGACAATAAACCTTACAAATTATAGGATAACGGTTGTGATCCTTGATGCTTTGAAAATGAATGATGATGTCCTCATCCTTAACTTGGATTTGGTTCTCTCGCGAAAATCGCGAGTTACAGAGATGAGAACCATGAAAAGCAAGATCCCGAATAATAAAAAGCCTGCCTAAATTCAGTTCTGACGGTGATATATAAATTCAGTTTGAATACCTGAACTTTGAATCAGCATGAGAGGAGAGAGTCCAATTTTCGGGGTCAAAGAATTAGCACATCTAATTAGTCATTATACCTTCAACAGTTGAATTCGGGTTGTGCCTTTGAAATTGAACTGATTCCTGCAATCCTGCTATCCACCACCTACAGCAGAGATCAGCAAGTTCAGAACCAAACGGAGGTCCCGCTGCAGTGGCCGCCATGGGTACCTGCGATCGATCGCCAATCAAGCGACGGCAGCTTTGAAGCCTGCCCCTAGCCGCCCGTGCAGTGCCGATCAGGCCGCCGCCGACCACCGCTCCGTCCTCTTTGACACCCCCCCCCC
>LR738714.1:814218403-814299875 GCA_902687465.1 Secale cereale
GGGGGGGGGGTGTCAAAGAGGACGGAGCGGTGGTCGGCGGCGGCCTGATCGGCACTGCACGGGCGGCTAGGGGCAGGCTTCAAAGCTGCCGTCGCTTGATTGGCGATCGATCGCAGGTACCCATGGCGGCCACTGCAGCGGGACCTCCGTTTGGTTCTGAACTTGCTGATCTCTGCTGTAGGTGGTGGATAGCAGGATTGCAGGAATCAGTTCAATTTCAAAGGCACAACCCGAATTCAACTGTTGAAGGTATAATGACTAATTAGATGTGCTAATTCTTTGACCCCGAAAATTGGACTCTCTCCTCTCATGCTGATTCAAAGTTCAGGTATTCAAACTGAATTTATATATCACCGTCAGAACTGAATTTAGGCAGGCTTTTTATTATTCGGGATCTTGCTTTTCATGGTTCTCATCTCTGTAACTCGCGATTTTCGCGAGAGAACCAAATCCAAGTTAAGGATGAGGACATCATCATTCATTTTCAAAGCATCAAGGATCACAACCGTTATCCTATAATTTGTAAGGTTTATTGTCATCTGCTATTTTCTATCCTCTGTATATCTTCTATTTTGCCATGATATGTCGAACAATGTTTAATAATATATTTTGAACAATACCAAGTTGTGATCAACTTTTATCAACATAATATATTATGAGATCTTATATCGTTTAGAACTAGTATAATCAGTTATACACGCCAAAAGGAGGATATAGTCTTCCAAAATAAGTTTTCAAATTTTGAATACACAACCCTCAATTCCTGGGGCCGCCCCTGCACCGACGTTGCCTCGAAGCCCACGCTCTCTGCCGCCCTGGTCAGGACCGCAGCCTGCCAGCTCGTCGCCGCCTCAACCCGCTGGTCGGCGGGAGCTCCAAAACGACGATCCAATCGGGGCCTGAGTGTCACTGGAACTAGCTTTGCATGGTGGACTCCAATGGATACACGCACAGATTAGCTGAACTCGTGAGGAAAGAAACAGAGATAAAATGCAGAGGAGAGACAGAGGACTTTGGGTCCAGCCCCCTTCTTGGGAGCTTTCCAGTTTCTTTCTATTCTTTCAGAATGAATAGTTGCATAACCCTGGAAGATTTTACAGGAGCAGCTAGGTAGGATCAATCAATTGCAAACCTATGTTAACACCAGCATACCTCCAAGTAAGCCGACCAAAAGATACTTATATTATATAAAGACAAATTATAGCCCATGTGGCCCTATCTGTGTACATAAAAGCCTTTTCGGATTTTCTAAAACACAGCAATTATCTGTTCTCCAAAATACACAAGAATGGAGGTCATATTTTTTGGTACCAGCCACAACCAAAAAATATTGGACTTTGCAAAACCTTTCAAACTCCTACCTTCCTCTCCCATGGGAGGCATCACCCAAGGAGAACATCAAGCACCCAGGAGAAGGTTATTGGCTACCGGATAAAGATTTCAGACTGACACTATTACTGTAATCAGGAATAATTATCTCCCCTAAATCAAGATTCATCAAGAGAACATCAAGAAAATGGAAGACACAAAGCAACAATATACGAGACAATTAATGGACAGAGAAATATATGCGGATTGCTAGGAAACCTGAACATTACTGCAACACCGATCAATTTGACGCCTACACCTGAATTTACAGAACATCCATTCCATGAAAAGACAATCTGCCCATATGTCGCATTTTTTGATTCAGCATATAAATCACATGACGAGACAAAAGCAACGCACACATCATAGAGGTAGCTGACAGGGAAGGCACAAAGCAAAAGATTGTCACTTCAGGTCCAACTAAGGAACGCGCATACCGTACACAGGGTGTCACTTCCGCTGGTTTGAAGCAAGGTTGGCAATGAACTCCTTGAAAACCGAGGGATATGCCGTATATACATGGTCCCAGCCATTAGTCGACATTACTGTTTGCAAGCACGAGGGAGACTGGACTTGGATAAACTTGAAGCACGCCTCCTTCAATCCCTGGCAGTGGTGCTGCTCGGCTAGAGCAAGAGTGGACATCACCGAGGTCACACCTATGTGTTCAGACAGCTGTTGTTCGCAGATGAACTTGAGCCGTTGGAGATCATATCTGTCTGCTGCCACAAACAAGTGTTGCAGACATTGCACCCTCATTTTATCCTGTACTGCCGCCACTTCTTTTGCTTCTTCCATAACTACTACTGACATTTCATCCTCCCACATCCCGTCCTCCTCCCTCAAGGGCAAGGGAAACACATCTGTGTAGACGAAGATGAGCAAAGCCCTGAACACTTTTGCTTCCATGTCTTTGATCTGTATGACAGTGGATGTAGTGGTGCCCTCCTTCATGGGGCCAAAGAGTTGCGCCATGAATACTTTAGACCTGGCTGCAAGCACGCACCGGTGTGCAGCGAACCTCTCGCCGCCGACCTCGAACGTCACATCAGCACCCACCTTGGTCTGCAAAAGATTGTTAAAATGGTGGTGTATGCCAGACAGGTCCTCGATTTTGGAATCCTGGCAAACAACCATGATGTCGCAACGGACGGTGAAACAACCACCCTTCAAATCCGACGACCGTTCAAGGGCATCTCTTCTCAGAAACCTGTTGCGGCCCCACGAGGTAGCACCGGCGGAGAAGGTGCAGGTCTTACTAGCCTCACAAATGTACATTGGATTCTGCTTCTCAACATGGTCGACGAGACTGAAACTGAACCTGGCCTCCACGGCCAGGCCACGCTCGGCATCGTCGTTGTCGTAGACAAGGGCTACGTAGAGGGAAATGTAGTCGGCGCAGTCCGGGGTTAAGCCGTTGGGGTAGTAGTGGATGTACCAATAATGGCCTCCTACCATGAAAATACCGGTGGTGATGCTGTCGCCGGTGGGCAGCCCCTCTTCTGTGCGCGGGTAGCCCCTGACCATGAGCAGGTGGTACCCGCTGTCGCTGCCGGCGTGGACGGCCGATGTGTCGCAAGAGCACTCCTTGTCGCCGTCGACTACAGACACACCGGCGAACGACGCCATGGCAGAATCTGCTACCCCATTGAGAATAAATCTACTCAGTCCACTATTTCAGACTCGGGATCGTTGAGCTAAGGGGGGTGGGTGGGGGGGCAAACCTGGTCCCGTCCGGCTGCCGCGAGCACCCCACGGACACGGAGTGGCCGCCGCACGAAGACGCCGCCGCCGCTTCTCGCCGGAACAGAGGTTGCGGCGAGCTGAGGGGCTGGACCCGTCCGGCGGCAGCACGGATTCGCTGCCGCACGAAGGCGACTCTCCACTCGCTGCGCCGCTCGCGCTGCCGGGAACGGAGTTCTCGCCGCCGCCCCACTAGCTGCGCCGCCGACGCCGCCGGAAACAGAGAGTGTGCGCCGTAGGCTTGTTGGGTGCTACCTGGGCCTGCATAGGGTTAACAAACAACTCACCACGTCATCATTGGGCCTTAAAGCCCCAACTGCAAAGCCCATCGCGAGTCCACCGCCTCCAGAATCCTCCACACCGTCGGGAGGGCCGCATCCCGCAGATCAGGACTCCCGTGCCGCCGCGTATCCGGGAACGGGAGGAGAGACCCTCCGCCGCCGTCGTCGCACGCACGTGCTAAGGAAGAAGGTTTAAGACAAATGACCGCAAAGCATGAGACAAATATCTACTCTCGCGTCATTACAATATTCAAGTGAGTGGCACTGGCAATAGCCCAAAGATGGGCCTCCTCTTTTATATTCACGACGAGCATCACCGTCGTAGCGATGGCGTTACGAAAAACCCTTGCATTACGTCTTTCCGAATCGCCCAAGACATGAGCATGAACAAGGAGCGGTAGCCTTTCTCTGATCTCCATGCTTAACCACATTTTTAATCCATCATTCTCGAACCGAAACCTCATTTCGCCAGCTCCTCACCACCTCACCCTATATACCAAGCCATGTTGGAAATTCGATCCAGACACGCTGGGAGAATCTGTAATACCCGTGTTTATTAGAATAAATACAGTCTTGTATTTAGAAAACTAATAGAAATTAGCACACGCTGGAGTAGAAATTATTAGCTTAATTAGATAAAATCAATTTTTTTTGCAATCATTGGTTAGTACTAAGTAAGAGTAGTTAACTTAGGGCCTTAGTGTGGAAGGAATATGCATGTAGAGTCTTCCAGTAGGTGGCCATGTGTAACTACACTACAGTGCAAGATATTTTACAGCCCAAGCTTTCACTGATCCATAGCATTTAATGACTTGTTGACTCAGCTACTACGTGTGCGGTGCTAAATGGAGAAGTACAGACAACAGTAAAAAGAGAGGACACGCAGGCTAGGCTGTAGATATTTCTGAGTAGCATACTTATCTGGCTCCATCCCTTCCCTACTCTGCCTATAAATAGAGGAGCAATACCACGCTGTAGTACCCATCCCAACATACAAACCGGATCACTAGCTAGCTTTGCATGGAGTAGAATCACACTGTTTGGCAAGAGCGCTGGGGGAAACAGCGAGTCAGCGAGTCAGGCAAGCATGCGTTCCATCTAGCCTTTCTAGCTGTCCTATTCCTTGTTTGTCTCACTGTTCATGCCATGCTCTATACATCTAGTAGTATTCCTGAAGCTCTATAATGTGCACTGTTTGTGTGCTTTGTTCCTATACATCTCTTGAAGCTAGCATGCATACCACAGTACTACCTTTTGGTTTATGATCACGGTGGAGAAATCCTTGGTACATGCATGTGAGCACATGGATTAATGGCTCATGCATGGATGGTTGGTTCTGTGAAAATCCTAGAGATATTTATCTTGGTCCTGAATGTATTTTCCTCTTGCTAATCCTTGTCTAGTAAATTTTATAAAATCTGGTGTCATGACGGCAAACGTATTGTACCGGTCACAGTTCAGGTATGGGACTGTCTGGGCTCTCCGCTAGGAACGACACTCGTTCGGAAGTGTGTCGATGATGGATCCGTAGGAGCGATCGACACTAGTAAGTCGGGTGGTCGGTTCTTAGGGGATCAAAGAGCTCTGCTCTACTAGCGCCTGTGTGGTTCTGGTCGAGGCTGTCGACGTCGGAGTACCCCTCTTAAGAGTGTAAAAGTGTGGAATTTCACCCCTGTGACTCCCGGGTTGGGAAGCTTGCGGTCATATATGATGCCAGCTATTCCTTTTCTTTTCCTTCAATTAAATCTTCATTATACTTCACTGCCATCAAACTCTTTCTATACAACTAACCCGTATTTTTTTTGTCACTTTTGCCGAGAGGAAATTCCTTTTGTACCCGTATGCTTGCTGAGTATGAGATCATACTCATTCTTGCTATTGTTGTTGATTTTTTTTTGCAGAAGTAGCAAATGATGGATGTGATGATGAACAGTATAGGGGTAGCTCTACGGGTTGGGAATAAAAATAAAGTTGCATGTACCATGTCCTTTGTAATAGCTAGTAATGAATAAAGTTTGCTCTTGTACTTACTGGAAAATAGTTTGTTTACTAGCCTAACATGCTTATAAATTGAGATTTATAAGCATGTGGCGATTGTCATGGCTAAGACCCACTTGGGGGCGTGACAGAATCTGCATTGAAAAGAAGGTGTGCCATGGTTTCCTCGACTTGCTTGCAAAGCGGGCAGAGGTTGCAGTTCGGCCATCCACGACGATGCAATCCATCGGCCGTCGAAACTCTGTTTTCAATTATTAACCAAGCAAATAATTGCATTTCGAAGGGGCCCAACCCTTCCAAACAATAGCAGGCATGATGCTTGTCGTGTGTCCCGCAAACTGTGCCATATAGGTAGTTGACGTCGAGTATTCTCCATGAGATACGAACTTCCATAGGATAGCATCATGCACATCATTGTCGAGAGTAACAGAGGATAGCTTCTCCCGTAGCAAGGCAAACTCCTGAATATGCTCCATGGTGAGCCCATGGTGGGTATCAATCTGACTAACCCAATAATTGTTGAGGAGAGCTTTTTGAACCGAGGTAGATTTCTTTTTTGAGAGGTCAAGTATCTTTGGAGCAATATCTTTGGTCTCATGACATCGAGCCAAGATGATTCCCAGAACTTCGCCTCACATCCATTTCCAACAGTAACCGCAGTGGCTACTTCAAAAAGGTCTCTGTCATCATCATTGCAGGGTGTTCCGGTCCCAGCCCAAGTCTTGGGGGAGGGGGAGGAGGGTCAGCCCACTAATACCAAAGCCATCGCAGTCGAAGGGCAGTAGCAAACTTTTCAAGGTTGATGATGCCCAAAACACAGACGATCTTGGAGTTGCAGACGAGTTCCCAGTTGACCTTGCATTTTCCACTGGTCACCTCACCATAATAGGGCCGCGGTCATGGAATTCCAAGATGCAACAATCAATTTGAAGTCAATGTTTTGTTAAGAAAATGGGGGAGAAATGTGTGCTTTCACCTCTAAATCTTCATTTGATAAATCTATAAGGTTGAGAAATAAGAAAGTTTGGAGATTTCATGAGATTTTGAGAGATGGAGGATGAGCATGTTGATTATGATGAAAAAAATCTTTTACAATAAAAGCACAAGCAATTTTCATTTTTGTGATCTTTTGTACCAGGTTGCTGAGACACGGGAGAAAGATACACCTTCAGTTTGCCAGTACAAAAGATCACAAAAATGAATATTGCTTGCTTATGCTGAGACACGGGAGAAAGATACATCTTCAGTGTGTCAGCATATTGTGCCTTTTAGTTATCCAAACTTGAGGTCACATCATTACGAACTCAAAGTTTAGCTTACAAGCTCTTAAGTTTATTATCGTACCAATGTTTTCTTTCAAATGTTTTGTCATGATACTGATCTTTGGTGCTACCGGCCATATCTTCGATTTAGTCTTTGTTAGTTTTTCTTATAATACTAATCGGATGGTGGACACCTTTCTATATGGTCTTGATAAATGTTGTTTAATCTTTTGTATTTGTCTCTGAGTGGTAGATTATTCTTTCAGGTTTGAAAGAACATATTTATTTATTTATTTATTCTCTATTCATTGCAATGCATGGGTTCTTACCTACATATTAAATCAACATGCAACTGATGTCATGTTCGATCACAAAATTAAAGATTTTGATTAGTGTTTACTCAACACATTTTCATGTATTGTTCAATATTAAGGCATTTTTTAAACCAATTTATTGGCTAGGGACATGAATAGAATTTCTCCCCCAGGGCAGAATATGAACCATATGAAATTATGCCATTTGGCATACGCGAAGAATTGTAGTACTCATATGGTGCCACACGGGTAGACGATGTGGACGCCACGGTGTCCCCTCTCTCCGTATCCTCTAGTTTTTTTTTTCAAGAGTTTTTTTATTTATTCATCTTCAATCATGACAGTACAATGAAAAGACTAAAAATAATAAAAACAGCATGGCAAAAGGCTTGCATCAAGGCCTATTCCCGACAGTAAGGTCCAATTCTCTAATGGGTGGATTAGCCACAACCTTGATCTGCATGATTGGGACAGAAAGGTCCTAAAAGGTGGATTGGACACTTTGCCAGGTTGTGTGCGACGACCTCAACTCCTCTTGTACCACCGGCCATGGCGTGCTGCTCCATTCTCTGTCGGCAGTCGGCAGTCACCACCGCCGTCGTCATAAAGTTCACTCCGGCAGTCACCGCGGACATTGCCGCAGACCTTGCCAAGGCAGTTGCCGCCGCCACGGAACCCGCTCACAACCGTCACCGACGTTGCCTCGAAGCCCACGCTCTCTGCCGCCCTGGTCAGGACCGCAGCCTGCCAGCTCGTCGCCGCCTCAACCCGCTGGTCGGCAATAGTGGAACCGACATAAGCAGGGATTAACACTTTAATTAAACTAATTAATTAATTCCTAACAGTGAGGAAAGAAACAGAGATAAAATGCAGAGGAGAGACAGAGGACTTTGGGTCCAGCCCCCTTCTTGGGAGCTTTCCAGTTTCTTTCTATTCTTTCAGAATGAATAGTTGCATAACCCTGGAAGATTTTACAGGAGCAGCTAGGTAGGATCAATCAATTGCAAACCTATGTTAACACCAGCATAGCTCCAAGTAAGCCGACCAAAAGATACTTATATTATATAAAGACAAATTATAGCCCATGTGGCCCTATCTGTGCACATAAAAGCCTTTTCGGATTTTCTAAAATACAGCAATCATCTGTGCTCCAAAATACACAAGAATGGAGGTCATATTTTTGGGTACCGCCACAACCAAAAAAATATTAGACTTTGCAAAACCTTTCACACTCCGACCTTCCTTCTCCCATGGGAGGCATCACCCAAGGAGAACATCAAGCACCCGGGAGAAGGTTATTGGCTACCGTCAAGATTTCAGACTGACACTATTACTGCAATCAGGAATAATTATTTCCCCTAAATCGAGATTCATAAAATGCCTTTCCGAAAACATCAAGAAAAGGGAAGACACAAAGCAACAATATACGAGACAGTTAATGGACAGAGAAATATATGCGGATTGCTAGGAAACCTGAACATTACTGCAACACCAATCAATTTGACGCCTACACCTGAGTTCACAGACCTTCCATTCCATGAAGAGACAATCTGCCCATATGTCGCATTTTTCTGATTCAGCATATAGGCAAATTACATGACGAGACAAAAGCAACACACACATCACAGAGGTAGCTGACAGGGAAGGCACAAAGCAAAAGATTGCCACTTCAGGTCTAACTAAGGAACGCGCATACCGTACACAGGGTGTCACTTCTGCTGGTTTGAGGCAAGGTTGGCAATGAACTCCTTAAAAACCGAGGGATATGTCGTATATACATGGTCCCAGCCATTGGTCGACATCACCGTTTGCAAGCACGAGGGAGACTGGACCTGGATAAACTTGAAGCACGCCTCCTTCAATCCCTGGCAGTGGTGCTGCTCGGCTAGAGCAAGAGTGGACATCACCGAGGTCACACCTATGTGTTCAGAGAGCTGTTGTTCGCAGAGGAACTTGAGCCGTTGGAGATCATATCTGTCTGCTGCCACAAACAAGTGTTGCAAACATTGCAGCCTCAATTCATCCTGTACTTCTGCCTTCACTTCTTTTGCTTCTTCCATAACTACTGACATTTCATCCTCCCACATCCCGTCCTCCTCTCTCAAGGGCAAGGGAAACACATCTGTGTAGATGAAGATAAGCAAAGCCCTGAACACTTTTGCTTCCATGTCTTTGATCTGTATGACGGTGGATGTAGTGGTGCCCTCCTTCATGGGGCCAAAGAGTTGTGCCATGAATACTTTAGACCTGGCTGCAAGCACGCACCGGTGTGCAGCGAACCTCTCGTCGCCGACCTCGAACGTCACATCAGCACCCACCTTGGTCTGCAAAAGATTGTTAAAATGGTGGTGTATGCCAGACAGGTCCTCGATTTTGGAATCCTGGCAAACAACCATGATGTCGCACCGGACGGTGAAACAACCACCCTTCAAATCCGACGATCGTTCAAGGGCATCTCTTCTCAGAAACTTGTTGCGGCCCCACGAGGTAGCACCGCCGGAGAAGGTGCAGGTCTTACTAGCCTCACAAATGTACATTGGATTCTGCTTCTCGACATGGTCGACGAGACTGAAACTGAACCTGGCCTCCACGGCCAGGCCACGCTCGGCATCGTCGTTGTCGTAGACAAGGGCTACGTAGAGGGAAATGTAGTCGGCGCAGTCCGGGGTTAAGCCGTTGGGGTAGTAGTGGATGTACCAATAATGGCCTCCTACCATGAAAATACCGGTGGTGATGCTGTCGCCGGTGGGTACCCCCTCTTCTGTGCGCTGGTAGCCCCTGACCATGAGCAGGTGGTACCCGCTGTCGCTGTCGGCGTGGACGGCCGATGTCTCGCAAGAGCACTCCTTGTCGCCGTCGACTACAGACACGCCGGCGAACGACGCCATGGCAGAATCTGCTACCTCATTGAGAATAAATCTACTCAGTCCACTATTTCAGACTCGGGATCGATGAGCTAAGGGGGTGGGTGGGGGGCAAACCTGGTCACGCCCGGCTGCCGCGAGCACCCCACGGACACGGAGTGGCCGCCGCACGAAGACACCGCCGCTTCTCGCCGGAACAGAGGTTGCGGCGAGCTGAGGGGCTGGACCCGTCCGGCGGCAGCGCGGATTCGCTGCCGCAGGAAGACGACTCCCCACTCGCTGCGCCGCTCGCGCTGCCGGAAACGGAGTTCGCGCCGCCGCCTTACTAGCTGCGCCGCCGACGCCGCCGGAAACAGAGAGTGTGCGCCGTAGGCTTGTTGGGTGCTACCTGGGCCTGCATAGGGTTAACAAACAACTCACCACGTCATCATTGGGCCTTAAAGCCCCAACTGCAAAGCCCATCGCGCTGAATTTTGTGCGATGCAATAATGCAATCTCTATCTCTACCTAATAATAAAGAAAATAGGGTTTCAGCCCGTCCGTCAGATAATTTTGCAAAAAAGCCCCTATACTTTCTTGAAATCAACCCGCAGTCCAAACATAAGTCACCCGAACCGTTATTTTATCGTTTTATAAAAACACCCCTGTATTTTCCTGAAATAAACCCGCACTCCGGACTTAAGTCACCCGAACCGTTATTTTACATTTTCTCAAAAACACCCCTGACCATTTAGGTAATTCATCCGCGGGTCATATTTAACTCAAACAAATGATTTTCTAAATCATCCATATCTTTTAGACCGTAACCCCGATTTAAACATGTTATATATGAAATTTGATTAGAAAAATATGTAGAATATGAATATGAGATTATTTTAACCTGTTATGTATTTCTAAATATTATTTTAGCAGATATTAAAGTCAACCAAATGGTTTTCTAAATTATACGTATCTTTTAAACCGTAATTCCGATTTTAACATGTTATATATGAATTTTTATTAGAAAAATATGTAGAATATGAATATGAGATTATTTTAACTTGTTAATTTTTTCTAAATATTAGTATAGAATATATTATAGTCAAACAAATTGTTTTCTAAATCATCCGTATCTTTTAAACCGTAACTCCGATTTCAACATGTTATATACACAATTTGATTAGAAAAACGTATGAAATCTGAATATGATGTTAATTTTACCTGTTGTTTATTTTTTAAATGCTTTTTAAAAAAGAAAATACGCGTTTTTTTAAGGTGAACTTGCATTTCAAAATTTTGTATTGTTCAAAAAAAGAGTTTATGTATTGAAATATTGTGCATATTTTTTAAATGCCCTTCTAAAAAACGTGTTCATGTAATTTTAAAAGTATGTGTAATTTTTCTCGCTAAAATAAAGGAGATGGACCTATTTGTGGTCTTGAGTGATGGTCGTTGGGTTAAGAGTGTGTGTTGTGCTTTTTCTCCCGTTGCAACGCACGGGCTCTTTTGCTAGTCAAGTCAAAAAAACACAACTTGAGCGATTTTTTTCTAGCCATATTACGTACATTTAAAATAGTGTTTATGGAAGGTAAACACAGCTTGAGCGATTTTTTTCTACCACCAAAATAGAAAATTTCTAACAACATCTACATCCAGGCGCCTCAAAACACCCCTCAAATGCCCGGGCAGACGGACCGGCCAAAAAAAAAATGGCAAACCATAGACGCTGGAAATACGCATGTCTAGGTGCTGCCGGCGCCATAGTAGCGCCGGCAAAAGACTATGTGTGAGGCCTCGAACGCCCTCCACGCCACCAGATCGGGGCCACCAAAATCAGCTGTCGCTGGAAAGAGCCAACTTGACTTCAACACCACCACACCATAGCCGTTGCCGCTGCTCGAGAGGGGCCATCGGGGACGAGGGGACCTACTAGCCAAGGCAGACTCGCAAGCCCCGGTTGCCACTCTGAAAAAAAACAGTAATGTAGTTGCATTTCTATTTGGGTGTGTCTAGGTCTCAGTCAACTGAGACAAGTGATATAGTATATGGGAAGGAAAAGGAAAAACTGAAAAGAAATCTTTGTACGAATCTCAATGCAAGATCAATGGAACATAACATCGACTGAGACATAACGAAGTTTAAGTCGACTGAGACTTAGCAAAAATGTTTTTATTTTGCAGCACAAATGAAAAAAACAAAAACTATCCAGAACTAACTAAAGTAGCAAAAATAAATAAATCTTTAGTTAGCTCGGGAAAAACCATAGTATATCTCATAATTGTTCATACCCTGATGAACAATATCTTTAAAGATACTAATATTAAGTATTCAGATAAAACAGTGAACAGTAATGTGGTTGCGCTTCTATTTCGCCATAAATAAATAGTACCCCCTCCGTAAAGAAATATAAGAGCGTTTAACAGGCAGCTCCGACAATATTGTGGTCTCTTTCTAGCACGTATGAACAATTTCCACACTAGACAAGCAAAGATATCTTGTTGCTTGCATCTACAACTCTTCAGTTTGGATGGTCAGGCCATGTATTCGCAGATCCTCCTCGGTACAATCCATACACGTAATTCAAGCACGGACCAGTCACCGCCGCCATTCTTCACCTACACATATACATAGCCAATGCACCGGTTCAGTCATCCGAGTACTATAAAGTATCGACAAGTCGGCTTAAGTTGTCATGAAACGTTGTCTTATACCCAGATAAAGAGAGGAGATGCAACCACAACAACATGACCAGTACAAGCTCCCAAAATCGACCTTGGCTTACCTCAGAGACATCTTCACAAGCAGTAAGTAGTCTGGAGATTAATAGCCATGTGAAAGGTGCCTCAGGGCGCAGTCCACCGCCTCGGGACTGCTAAAACAAATGGCTATACAAACCAAGCATGCTTCTTACCTGTCTGCCACTGCCACGCTTGATGAAGGCTCAAGGTGCAATACATGGGTAGCAAATGTCAGTTCAAATAATTAGGTGTGTGGATAACAATAACAACACAAGGATGCAAAGAAATTAAGATGCAACGGACACCAACTCGTATATGTTTGTATATTGAGCCTGACTGACAGAACATGCAAACAGATAAGAGTGATGATTCATATGATTTCCTGCAAACTGACATTAACAGACAACACTGTGTTCATTGATAAATGTTTTGATTCCGGTAACCTGCAGTAGGGAAAACAATATGTATAAACCTGGAACTTTTTGACAGGAGCAGCTAGGTGGGATCAATTAATTGCAAGCTTATGTTACCACCATCATAGCTCCAAGTAAGCTGACGAAAAGATACTTATGCTATGTTGAAAATCTGGACCCATCCCGTTAGAATCAACAAGTAGGTAAGTGCACATATCAGCATCAAGATATTTGGAAATTGCAAGAAACACCAAATTTCGATTTAAAAAAACAACTGGAAAATGTATCAATGGACCCATGGTGGCAAGTCGGGAGATGTAATAAATACAATTCAAAAAAATGTGGTTATTTTGATTGCTTAGCTGTTAGCACTACAAGCCTGGTAGTTGATCTCCAATGTGAACTTCTGTGGTCAAGCAATGCTCTAGGTAACAGACACCAGTACACGTTTGCATGATAGTAATAAACAGAAACAGAAATTAAATTCCCTGCTTGCCCATTCATCATGTCCTAAAAAGGGTGAATGATTCATATTTTCTTGAACATACCTCCCATTGATTGATCCAATCAGCCGGTTTCCTTGCAAACGTTGTACAGGCATTTCAATTGTTTGTCTTTTAGGGGTGTCTACGATATATGAGGTGAAATGCATAAAGGCAGGAACCAACTCGTCAGTGATGAAAGGGGGGGAAATGTGGCAGCCAACACAGCAAGACTAGCTCAAACATCAATACCAGCATAGCTCCAAGTAGGTTGACCAAAAGCTATTTGTTATATAAAGAAAAAGTATAGCCCCTCTGGCCCTGTCTGTGCACTCAAAGCTTTCCCCAACTTTTCTAAATTGACAGCAACCATCTGTGCTGCAGAATATACCAGGATGAAAGTAATATTTTCAGGGTACAGAGCACAATTAAAGCACTGGACTTGGCAAAAACATTTCAAGCTCCCACATTCACCCCCCATGGGAAGCGCCATACAAGGAGAAGATCAAGCACCCAGGAGAAGGTTCCTGGGTACTCGATCAAGGTTTCACACTGATGATGTCACTATAATCAGAAAAAATTGTTTCCCCTAAATCCAGGTTCATAAAATGCCTTTCCAAAATATCTACATTGTTCTTTTTGATAACCAAGGGTTATACATGACAGGGAAGGCACAAAGCAACAGTATACAAGACAACGAATGCAGACAACTAAGGATAAAATGACTAGCTATGAAGCTTGCACATTACTGATATGCTGATCAATTTAACACTTACTCCTGAATTTACAGACCATCCATTCCATGAAAAGAAAATTTGCCATATTTTTGGATTTCCCTGATTCAGCACATGGGCATACTATATACATGATGAGACAAAAGCAATACACACAGATTACCATCTCTCTAACTAAGGAGTGTGAATTCAGGTCTAACTAAGGAACATGCATAGCGTACCGTATGCAGGGTGTTACTTTCGCTGGTTCGAAGCAAACTTGAGAAAGAGCTCCTTCAAAACCGAGGGATAAGTCGAAACTACATGATCCCAGCCATTAGTTGCCATTACTGTTTGCAAGCACGAGGGGGGCTGGACTTGGATAAACTTCAAGCACGCCTCCTTTAATCCCTGGCAGTGGTGCCGCTCGGCTAGAGCAAGAGCGGACATCACCGTGCTCACACCTATGTTCTCAGACAACTGCTTCTCACAGATGCACTTGAGCCGTTGGACGTCATATCTGTCAGCCGCTACCAACAAGTCTTGAAGCCATTGCAGCAACATTTCATCCTCTACTTCCTCCTTTTCTTGCCCATCTTCCATGACTTCTACCATTGCATCCTCCTCCATGCTGTCCTTCTCCAACACAGGGAATGAGTCTGTGTAGATAAAGCTAAGCAGTGCCTTGAACACTTTTGCTTCCATGTCTTTGATCTGTATGACGGCGGACGTCTCCTTCATGGGGCCAAATAGTTGTGCCATGAACACCATGGACCGGGCAGCGAGCACGCACCGGTGTGCGGCGAAGGTCTCGCCGCTGACCTCGAATGTCACATCAACACCCACCTTGGTTTGAAGAAGAATGTTAAAATGCTGGTCTATGTCAGACAGGAGCACCTTGGTGTCATGGCCACCGGCATCCTCGGCTTTGGGATCCTTGCGAGCGACCATGACATCACACCGGATGGTGAAGCAATCACCCTTGAGGTCCGATGATCGCTCAAGGGCATCTCTTCTCACAAACTTGTCGGTGCCCCAGGAACAATGACCGTCGGTGAATCGGCAAGCCTTACCAGCCGCACGAATGTACATGGGCGTCTGCTTCTCAACCTCGTCGATGAAGCTGAAACCAATCTTGGCCTCCAGGGGCTCCTTGAGACTGTCGTCGTAGTTGGTAACATAGAGAGAAATGAAGTCGCCGCAGTCTGGGTTTTGGCCGTTGGGGTAGTACTCGATGTACCAGCAATGGCCTCCTACGGTGAAAGCGTCGGAGGTGATGCTCTCGCCGGCGGACAGCTCTTGTTTGGTACGCGAGTATCCCCGGACCACGAGCAAGTGGTACCCGCTGTCCGCGCCGCCGGCGTCCACCACGGCCGACGCCTCGCAACAGCACTGCTCGCCGTCGACGATGGACACGCCGGTGAAGGACGACATGACGAGCCTGCCGGTCCATTGAAAATATACATTTTGCTCAGTCTGTCGGTCACCATTGAAACCCCAAGTTGAGTTGGAAGTTGGGAGCTTGGGATAGATGAGCTGAGGGGCGAACCTGGTCAGGCACCCCGCGGAGCCGCCGCCGCTCCGACGTTTCTGCGGGGGGGGAACAGAGCTGGGCTTGCACCGGCGGCCGCACAGAGTCGCCGCTGCTTCACACGCTGCGCCGCCCGCTCCGACGTCTCCGTGCGGGGGAAGCGGACCTGAGCTTGCACCGGCGGGGAAGCTGCCTGGGCTTGCAACGGCCGGAGCCGCCGCCGCGTCGCTCCCCGACGGAAAGCAGAGTTTGCGGCGCCGGTTGGCCGATGGGTGCGACCTGGGCCTGCCACGTTGACTTAGGGTTTGTGAGTCCCCACGTTGATTGGGCTTTGTAAGGCCCTCACAGCCCACGTTGCAAGGCCCATACATCGCTCACGTCACTGTTTAAGTTTGGGCAAAGCCTGAAAATCGAGCTGAATTTTGCAAGAACATACTAGTAATTCACTCAAAGCAGTTCGAATTTGTATTTACGGGAAAGGCTAACTTGACTGTAATTTTGTGAACTCAGGTCAAAATTCTCCACCTATGCATTTACCGAAACCGGCATCTTCTACGGGGCTAAATTCAGATGGATAACTTCGGTAACGGAATGAGATCGTGATCATCAATGTGCGATGGTTTATGGTTTTGCCTCATCTCACAACTTACGATGTCATCGTAGTCTATTTCATCTAGAAGATCAACATGCACCGACGTGCGGGAGAGCGGGTCTCCGGAATCGTTCATCCTTTTGATCCTACACCATGAGCGAATGGATTACTCCCTCCGTTCCACAATAGATGACCCAATTAGTACAAAGTTGGGTCATCTATTTTAGAACGGAGGGAGTAGGTTTTAGTGAAGCGCTATGGTGACTGCTCAAGTTTGTCACCACGGGTTGTCTTCTGTCCAAGTCAGGTGGCGGTACCCATCGTCATCTTCAACGCACATTGATGGCGGCGGAGATCGGCGGCATGGCGTTGTGGAGGCTCGGCGTCCAATGCGCGGAGATGGACTCGCGCAGGAGGAGGTTGCTGTCTGGCGTCATGGTGACGTCGATGGCAGAGTGGCCAGACAAGGTAGAAGCCTCAATATGATCTGAAGACGGACTTGTGGAAGATGGCGGCGACGACACACGAGTGCGTCTCACCGGATTGTGCCCCAGACCCGGTATGTGGCTCGGCTGGGGCTTCCGGCGTTTGATGTTAGGCTTAGGTGAGTGGTTTGGGTAGTGGCCCAGCTAGCACCACCTTCATCATTTGGATGTTAGGCTTAGATAAGTGGTCTGGGTAGTGGCCCAGCTAGCACGCCTTCATCATTTGGATAGGAGTAGCGGCATATGTTGCCAAGATGACGGATTCAGACATATTGTTTTAATACTTTGTAAGGTCCTCGAGAATAATCAATAAAGTGGCCGTATGCATCTCCTAGATGCAGAGGCCGGGGACATCCTCCTTTTCTAAAAAAAAAAAAGAATCGTCATCTTCAACGCCGTTTGCGTCAGGTCGTCGCCAACATCGTAGTCAACAACAACATCGCTCCATCAGCAACTACGGCTACTAACGAACGAACAATACATGCGTGGTGATGCATACATGTCTTGAATTATGGTTGTTATTATATGTCCGATGCTGCTTGGCATGTTTTTGATATCAAGTTTGCTATTTCACATCTAACACATTCATCCTTGATTTGATATATTATCTTACATCTAGATGTGAAATAGACAAATCCATTTTGGTCAATCGTTGTGTGCTGAAAACTAAAAAACACTTTTTCTTTTACTTCGAAAAAAATTCACGTGAAAGCTTTCTTTTCTCCCCAGAAGAAGGCCAAAACAGCCAAAAACAGCTGCCTTCCTGCCTACGGAGTATCTCACTCAGACTCAATCCAGTCAAAATGGGGGGCAGAAAAAACGGAACGGATCATGACGCCGCGGTGTCTCCCCGTGACAAAACGTGCGAGCAGTGGCAACGTGGAAACTCCACTCCGGCAAGACAAGACAACCGCTCCTTCCGGCGAGCCGACCGCCTCCTCCACCACCCTATAAGTCCCACGCGCCACCACGCGGCAGCCTCATCCGTTCCAAGTTCCAGCCATTCCAGCTCCCTCAAAAAAAAAGCTCCACCACGCGGTCAACAGAGCGAACACATCGGGTCATCGGGAGATCCCAAGCTCCGGCGAACTCCCTCACACAACTCGACCTATCATCGATCTCGCCGCCTCGTCATCTCTTGGCGCCTGTGGGTACATACAAGTACAACCATGACCGCCGGAGGAGGAGCGGTGCTCAACCTGCGCGTCCCGTCGGTTTCAGTGGCGCCGGCGACAGCGAGGCGGTGTGGGACGGCGTCGTCGTCGTCGGTGAGATGCGGGAGCGCGCGCGGGGCGGCGCCGGCGGGCGGGGGGCTGGAGAAGGACCACTACCGGACTTTGAGGCTCGCGCCGGGGGCCTCCAGGGGCGAGGTCAAGAAGGCCTTCCACCGCCTCGCACTGCAGTACCACCCGGACGTCGTGCGACGGCGAGGCAGCGGCGACGACGGCCAAGAAAGCAGCGTGGACTTCGAGCGGATCAACGCGGCGTACCAGAGGGTGATGCGCAACATGCGGGAGGCGGAGGCGACGCTCGAGTACTGGCGCCGCCGCTACGGCCTCGCCGACGAGGACCTCGACCGCTACCGCCGCTACCTCAACGACGACGACTGGTTCGCAGACCTCTGAAATCTTCTTCCTCGTTGCCGTGCCGTGAGACGGTGAGAGAGGGGTTGGCAATCACTCTGTAAATTCGCACGCACGTCGTGCATGGCTGTGCATGTCCTTCTCCCCCGTTTTATTGTGGGATGTAACAGATGCAGAGATTCTAGGGTTCCATTGTAGAAAAACATACTCCCTCCGTTTCAAAATCTTTATACTAATAGAAAACATCAGAGGAATTAGTCCAAAATCTTATCTTTGGATCTCCATGGAAGGGGCGCTTCTTTCGCCGTCAGTGATAATGGCTCCGACTGATGACACTTGCTGCTGAACTGGTTCGGTTCTTCACTGTAAAAAAACGTCAGCCATTTGTTTTGCTTGATTGATCCCGCTTGCATTTTTCTTTTTGCATCTGTCACGTGCTGCTACGTACTGTACATGGGTACAAGATCTTCTGCCGCCCTTGTTGATCTGGGTCTGAGAAGGTACGGTAGCATTCAAAGCAGTCATATTTGTTAATGTCAGTAGAAGTAATTACAACATCGATTAGCTCACAAACTATTCAATTCTCGTCCTCCAAGTTAACATCACATGTTTAATCCCAACGACATGCCAAGAGTCCTGATCCACACACTTCATATTTCCCGTCAGTACGTACTATCTCGCGTCCCAGGCGTGCGTTTCATGAGAACATCGTCATTCATCTGTGCTTTTCTATCAGTCTATCCATAGACTGATAGACACGATCAGAGGACGCTGAGAAAAACGGATTCTTTTCGCTTTTCTATCTACTGGCACCGGATTAAACAAAGTGTCACTCGCTTTCTGACGGCGCCTACTAGCTTTGTCTCGTTCAAGGATTCATCACGTCTCTCGACCTTCATATACTAAAAAGTTTCTTGGTTCTTGCCCCTAATATATACTGAAACTTCAGCCGTGTTATGTTATCTAAAGATGCACGGTATTATGTAGACTATCACGGACTGTTGTTTAATCATTTTGAACACGGCCGTCTGCGTCTGCTCCCCTGCCTAACCTGCCATCTTCTTCGCCCCGTGTGCTCCCTGCTAAAGTAACCCGCAACCGACATGAGCAGCTCCCAACAGTCCTCAAAAAGTTGACAACGAACTCTAACATGTGTAGACTGTTACACGTCAACTTTCTCAGCAAACCGTGACGCTTTGCGCATTACTTTGTCAAGGAGGCCAACTCCACCACGCGACCCAAATTGTCCGCAAATGTCCGTTTGCGTCAAAACACGGCCCAACGCTAGACCACTGCGTACGCCGTCGCGCGCCCCGCGACGCGTCCGTCGTCGCGCGACCCGCGCCAGCCGCCGCGTCCGCTGTCGCGCGCCCCGCGTCCGCTGCCGCGCGCAACAGCAGACGCGCCGCGAGGAGGAGAGGAAGCGGCTGCAAGAACTGCGTCGGTGCGAGTTGGGGCGGGGCGGCCGCGACAGAGTAGCTGAGGGCGGGGCGGGACGGCGGCGAGGCGAAGGAGCTCGGGGCAGGGCGGCTGAGCATGGGACGGGGCAACGGTGAGGCGGAGCGAGCTCAGGCACGAGGGGGCGGCGTACGCGGGACGGCACGGCGAGGCGGTGGCGCGCGTGGGGCGGCATGGCGAGCTCGGGGCGAGGTGGGGCGAACCGTTTGGGTCCCAAAGGCCTTGTGCGCGTTGGGCGCAGCTGCCCCATACGCCTATCCGCACCCGGACATCTGCCCAATTGCTCCCCAAACGGACGCGCGCCGACGTCCGGATGGGGTCGCGTGGTGGAGTTGGCCTGACAATTTGAATGGTGTCCCTGTTTCAAATTTTCTTTTGCTTCTGTACTAACCTTTTAGGAGAACAAGGAGGATTTTGTGATGTCTTGTAAGGGGAAAAGTATTGTGACAACCGGTTCCTAACCGTTGCTGTCATGGTTTAACAAATGTAAACCACTCCCCTCCCCCTCCCCCGTCCCCTACTCAAAAAAGAAAACAAAAAAAATATGCACGACCGTCACAACATCATAGCTTCTAAACAATTTTCATAGAACATAGAAAATCAAACCATTGATGCATGCAACGGCAGGACAGCGGACCATTCAATTTATTGTCGTACCCGTATCAGACAGGACGAACCATCTGCAAGGCAGTTTTGTTCCTTTTTTCGCGGGTAAGGCGGTTTTATTCATCTTCTTTTTCTTTCACTGTTATTTCACATAGAACAATGTGACTAGATTTCGTTTCATTTTTTGAAGGAACGTAACAAGAATTTTTTAGGAAGACTCACTAAAAACACAATTTCCTTATAAATATCATATTCTCTTATTTTCAATCAAAAAATATATTTAATTTATACATTCATACCAAATTTTAGGAGGAAAAACTTGTGAAATGATAAACAAGATAAGCGCAACTCTATAAAGGTGTAGCTCCCTGTTAATTTTACACAGGAGGTTGATAATGAGCCGAGTCCCCCGAAATAAATAAGGAAATTGTTTAATTGTAGTTTTCGGTTGTAGCAGTTCCCTATAGTTTTTTCGGATCTATGATCCAAAGCATTGTATCTGATTTTGTTTATCAAGTTTGAATGCTGTTATGAGATGTTAAAAAAGGGAAATTGTAAAAAAAAACTTGTTTATGTGTGTCCTTATGATTCCAAAATCTCTAAATAGACAAGAAAAATACTCCCTCTATCCAATAATATAAAAGTGTAAAAATGCTCTTATTGAAAGAAATATGCCCTAGATGCAATAATAAAGTTATTATTTATTTCATTATATCATGATAAATGTTTATTATTCATGCTAGAATTGTATTAACCGGAAACATAATACATGTGTGAATACATAGACAAACAGAGTGTCACTAGTATGCCTCTACTTGACTAGCTCGTTAATTAAAGATGGTTGTGTTTCCTAACCATAAACATGAGTTGTCATTTGATTAACGGGATCACATCATTAGAAGAATGATGTGATTGACTTGGCCCATTCCGTTAGCTTAGCACACGATCGTTTAGTATGTTGCTATTGCTTTCTTCATGACTTATACACGTTCCTATGACTATGAGATTATGCAACTCCCGTTTACCGGAGGAACACTTTGTGTGCTACCAAACGTCACAACATAACTGGGTGATTATAAAGGTGCTCTACAGGTGTCTCCGAAGGTACTTGTTGGGTTGGCGTATTTCGAGATTAGGATTTGTCACTCTGATTGTCGGAGAGGTATCTCTGGGCCCTCTCGGTAATGCACATCACTTAAGCCTTGCAAGCATTGCAACTAATGAGTTAGTTGCGGGATGATGTATTACGGAACGAGTAAAGAGACTTGCCGGTAACGAGAATGAACTAGGTATTGAGATACCGACGATCGAATCTCGGGAAAGTAACATACCGATGACAAAGGGAACAACATATGTTGTTATGCGGTTTGACCGATAAAGATCTTCGTAGAATATGTGGGAGCCAATATGAGCATCCAGGTTCCGCTATTGGTTATTGACTGGAGACGTGTCTCGGTCATGTCTACATTGTTCTCGAACCCATAGGGTCCGCACGCTTAAGGTTTTGATGACAGTTATATTATGAGTTTACGAGTTTTGATGTACCGAAGGAGTTCGGAGTCCCGGATGAGATCGGGGACATGACGAGGAGTCTCGAAATGGTCGAGACGTAAAGATCGATACATTGGACGACTATATTCGGACATCGGAAAGGTTCCGAGTGATTCGGGTATTTTTCGGAGTACCGAAGAGTTACGGGAATTCGCCGGGGAGTATATGGGCCTTAATGGGCCATACGGGAATAGAGGAGAGAGGCCAAAAGGAAGGAGGCGCTCCCCCTCTGGTCCGAATTGGACAAGGGGTGCAGCCCTGTCAGGGATATTACTAGCAGGTATAAACCGGCTAGAGTAAACCGGATAAAGATAATATAGTTGTGTAATTGTAAAGCTCAGTAGAGGTTACGGCCCATGAAGTCTTAGGGCCCATATGTAGAGTTACGGTTTGTAAACCGTCTGGTCATGTAACTTGAGAGACAAGGAAGAAAGAGCAGAGACCGAGGCGGACACAAATATGAGCCGGCCTCGGGACTCTGTAAACCGGACCAGGCGTCGCCTCTATATAAAGGGACGACCCGGCGACGGTTCAAGGACAAGCAACAACCCGTCGAGACACAGGCAAGCAATCAGCTCCCTGTTCATCGACGCCCAAGCAATACCAAGCCAAACTAGACGTAGGCTTTTACCTTTCTCGAAGGGGCCGAACTAGTATAAACCCTCTGTGTCCTTTGTGTGCTTTTAACCCCTTCAAGCTAACCCGTGCGATGGTTCCTCAACTAAGTCCGTTAAACCGGACATCTGCCGTGCTAATTCCACGACAGTTGGCGCCCACCGTGGGGCCTCCGCACGATGATTTCGAGTTCTTGAAGGGCAGCTTTGAAGGGCTCAGGGGCTACGCGGTCGGCCAGATGACCAAGAGTCGCCGCGACCGGATCTACATCGACGACGCATGCTGGGGACCGGAGGCCGATTCAATCGAATACGGGTACCGGGTTCCCTTCGGCGGCATCCACGTCTTCATCGGAAAGATTGGTGAACCGGGACCTGAGCCGGACGTCTTCCCCAACATCGTCGAGCCGGCTCAGCTTGCGAGATCGGCCCGGATTCAGCCTGCCATGAAGCGCGTCTTCGTAGGAGCGATTCAAGGAGTCCAAGCCGAGGACGGATCGGGTTCTGGTAGCGAGACAGTCGTCTATTCCGACGATGAATCATCATCCGGAGAGACTGAATCCTTGTATCTGTTGCGGGACGGCCGATCTGAGGGTGTGTCTGATGGAGATAGTATTCCGGACCCCTTTGATCTGCCAAACCGGGTGGTTGTCTTTATGGCCGGATCACAGCCTACGTCACAGCCCACGGTGACCGGGGCGTTCACAGCCGGAGCAGGGGGGAGCGGGCAAGCTCCCTCGGTCGCTGACGCTCTATCAACCTTGGTAGAGGAGTTAACAGCACGGGCAGTAGCAGTGGTGGCTCCCGTAGACAAGGCGCAGCACGATGCAGAAATCCAGCAGTTGAGGGGCCGGATCGAGCAAGCAAGAGAGGATCTGAAGGCAGAGAAAGCTATGATAGCAATAAGACAGGCAGAGCTGGATTCTCAAGCTTTTCAGTTAAGGATGGATCAAGCCTCTGTGTAAAGAGTAAGGGATAGAAGGCACCAGTCTCGTTTACCGCCGGTCTATGAGGCGATGAATCTCTTCGGGACGCCAGGAGCGGGAGCTAGCAATGATCCGGAGGTAAACCGGAGGACGGCCCCGGTGAGGGGTGAACCGGTCCGACAGCCCACTGCGGAGCAAGATCGCCGGGTTACGTCCACACCTCACATCCCCACTCCTCCGGGTCATTACTCAAACCCTTTGGATAATATTGTTGCTGCCGCTTCACGCCTGGCCGCTTTACCCATTGAGGGGACATCCCCCGTGGCTATGGAGGCACGCCGGGTCAAGGATCTGCTTAACACAGCATTGACACAACATCAAGCGTATTCTTATAGCAGGGAGATGCTTCATTCAACACCCCGCCACAGCCGGAGTTATACTAGGCATTGGGAAGAACCGGAGGTGTCCAGTAGTGAACGGAGGCGACACCGTCACAGACAGGATAATCCGGCGGGCGCAGAGGTGCTAGCTCAGGAGGCAAACCGGGTTAGATCTGCGGCCCGCGAGGAGGTCCGCCAAACGTCGCCGGTTCACACAACCACTGCAGAAACAGGAGTCACGACGAGTTCCTTTGGGGTACAGTGTCTTGTCCCCGCTTTACGAAGCGTAAAGTTACCCAAAGATTTCAAGGGTCCGCGCAAAGTACCTAACTACACAGTGGATTTGGCCCCAGAAGCTTGGATTGAGAGCTATGAGATGGCTATGGAGATGCTGGATGTGGATGAAGCGGCTTGTGCGAAGTACTTTACCATGATGCTCGAGGGTACAGCCCGGACCTGGTTAAAGGGTTTACCACCTAACTCCATCGGATCATGGGATGAATTACGCGGCCAATTTATCAAAAAATTTAAAGATACGTGCAAGCAGCCAATGTCAGTGGTGGATCTAGCAGCATGTATACAAGGAGAGCAGGAACCTACAGGGGCTTGGGTACGGCGAGTATCAGAAATCTTGCACCCTTCGAACGGTATCAGCCCCAGTACGGCGATAGTAACACTGGAAAACAATTGTCGGTTTGAGTCTCTGAAGTTAAAGCTGGGACGGCTCAAACGGGATTGTAATGACATGGGAACTCTCATGAGCGCTCTGGTGAAGTACGGGGACTCCGACAGCACTAAGTATCCAGAAGCGGATGGAGATAAATCTGGAAAGGCAAACAAACCCAGTAAACCGGCACAGGCCAATCCGGTCGGAACAAGCTTCTTAGGCAAACGAAAGGCAGAGGGTGGCTCTGATTTCGTGGCCAATACCCAAGTTCAAGGAGGCTTTCAGCGCAACAGGGGTAAACCGCCCCCACAAACCGGCGGAGGGGCCGTTAGCTGGGAGCAAGAGTTGAATGAGCCTTGCCCGAAACACGGATCAAAAGAACATCCAGCTAAACACACCATAGGAGAATGCAAGGCCATGATGGAAGCCATGAGCCGGTTCAGATCTAACAACAGGCCACCTGGCGGCGGATCAGGCCCCAGGTTTTACGGTCTGGGTCACCAGGGGAACGGCTCCGGATCAGGATATCGTGGCAACAACAGTGGTTATAATAACTAAGGCAATAATCAGTATGGTCACGGCGGTTATAATAACCAAGGCCATCAGCAGCATGGTCAGAATGGTTACAATAACCAAAACAACCAGCGGCAGGGCCAGGGTAATCACAATAACCAGGGCAATCAGCAGCGTCAGCAGCAGCAGCAGTCCGGATATCAGAGTAACCCGAAGGAATTGAGTAGCGGGCATTATCATGTGTTCACTACGAGTTTGTGCAAACGGGATCAGAAAATCTAAAAACGGGCGGTCCATGCGGTTGAACCGGCAACACCACAGTTCCTGCGCTGGTCGGAGCAACCTATCGTGTGGAGCCGAGAGGATCATCCGCCGCGAGTTGATAATCCGGGCCAATTGGCTTTAGTGGTGGCACCATAGGTGGGTGGCAACAAATTCACCAAAGTCCTCATGGACGGCGGCAGCAGCATCAATATCTTATATTATAAGACTTTCCGTCGCATGGGGCTGACGGATAAGAAGCTAAGACAGTCAAACACAGTGTTTCATGGAGTGGTGCCAGGTAAATCAGCTTACCCAGTTGGGAAAATTGACCTGGAAGTTACCTTTGGGGATGAACAGGATTCCAGGTCGGAGATGATAACCTTTGAAGTTGTCAAGATCCGGAGCCCCTATCATGCTCTGTTTGGATGATCGGTTTACGCCAAGTTTATGGCCAGGCCATGTTATGTTTATCTACAGCTCAAGATGCCGGGTCACAAAGGAACAATCATGGTTCATGGAAGTCGCAAGATTGCATTGGAGTGCGAAGAAGGAGACGCTGCTTATGCGGAGGCAGTATGTGCTACGGAAGAGTTGAAGTTCTACAAGGACAATGTTGATCCGGCAGATATGTCCCCGTTGAAGAAGCTAACTACAGAGCATGATCCGGCATTGAAGTTTAAGTCTGCGGAGGAGACCAAGCAAGTTGACTTTGTGCCAGGCGACTCATCCAAGCAGTTCACTATCAGCGCTAACCTTGATCCTAAATAGGAAGGCGCGTTCATCGAGTTCATCCATGAGAATCGGGATATCTTTGCATGGAAACCTTCTGACATGCCAGGTATACCGAGGGAACTCGCTAAGCACAGTCTTAACATTGATCCGAAGTTTAAACCGGTCAAGCAGTATCTGCGCCGGTTCAACGAAGAAAGGCGCAAGGCTATAGGAGAAGAAGTGGCCAGGCTTTTGGCCGCAGGGTTCATAGTTGAAGTTTTTCATCCGGAGTGGTTGTCTAATCCGGTGCTGGTATTAAAGAAAAATGGAAAGTGGAGAATGTGTGTAGATTACACAGACCTAAACAAAGCTTGTCCAACCGATCCTTTTGCTCTCCCTCGTATTGATCAGATCATTGATGCTACTGCGGGATGTGAGCGGCTAAGTTTTTTGGATGCATATTCAGGGTATCACCAGATCAAGATGGCAGTTAAAGATCAGGAGAAAACGTCCTTCATAACCCCGTTTGGTGCTTTTTGCTATGTGTCTATGCCTTTTGGGCTCAAGAGTGCCCAAGCAACTTACCAGCGTTGCGTACAGAATTGTCTTAAGGGGCAGATAGGGAGGAATATTCATGCTTATGTGGATGATATTGTGGTGAAATCAAGGAAGGAGGAGACACTGATAGAGGACCTCAAGGAGACCTTTGACAATCTTCGAGCCTATAAAATGATGCTTAATCTGGAGAAGTGTGCTTTTGGTGTTTCGGCGGGCAAGCTCCTTGGATTCTTGGTGTCAAACAGAGGAATATATGCCGATCCGGAGAAGATCAAGGCAATCACATCTTTGACTAAACCAGCTTGCATCAATGATGTTCAGCGTATCGCTGGCCGGATCACAGCATTAAGCCGGTTCATCAGCCGTCTGGGAGAGAAATCAATTCCGCTTTATCAGATGCTGAAAAAGACAGACCGGTTTATATGGAGTGAGGAGGCAAACGCTGCGTTTGAGGATTTGAAGCGGCAACTGGCAAGACTGCCGGTCCTTGCTGCCCCTATTGATAATGAGCCATTGCTGTTATACGTCGCCGCCAACGCACGGGCAGTCAGCGTGGCCATCGTGGTCGAGCGCAAGGAAGCAGGAAAGGAATATCCGGTTCAACGTCCAGTCTATTATGTGAGCGAAGTTCTCATTGAATCCAAACAAAGGTACCCGCATTGGCAGAAGCTGGTATATGGCGTGTTTATGGCAAACCGGAAGTTGAAGCATTATTTTCAAGGCCACCCAATAACTGTTGTCAGTTCAACACCATTGGGGGATATAATCCAGAACAGGGAAGCTACTGGCAGAATAGCGAAGTGGGCCATTGAGCTTAGCCCACACGGATTGAAGTATGTGCCACACACCGCTATCAAATCCCAAGCATTGGTGGATTTCATCAATGATTGGACAGAACTACAAGCACCAGAGGAGAAGCCGGACCTTACATACTGGACGATTCATTTTGACGGTTCAAGGCAGTTAGAAGGCTCGGGGGCTGGAGTTGTGTTAACTTCCCCACGAGGTGACAAGTTCTGTTATGTCCTCCGTTTAATGTTTCCTTGTACTAACAATGCAACAGAATATGAGGCGTTGCTTCATGGCCTACGGATGGCTAAGGAGATGAACTTGAGCCGGGTCAAGTGTTTTTGTGATTCAGATTTAGTGGCACAACAAGTATCCGGCAAGTGGGATTCAAAAGACCCTCTCATGGCAGCTTACAGACGAGAAGTTGAAGCAGTCGCGGGATATTTCAAAGGGTATCAGGTGGATCATATAGACCGGCGAAAGAATGAAGCGGCCGATGCTCTGAGCCGGCTGGGTTCTCAATGTAAACCGGTACCACCGAATACTTTTTTGGATGAGCTGCACAGTCCATCAGTTCAGGTACCATCGGAAGAAGATCTGGCCGTTCCTGATCCGGAGGCGCAGCTAGTTGCAGCACTTCATGTTATTCCGGATTGGACGCTCCCATACTTGGCATATCTAAGCCGTGCGGAGTTGCCGGATGACAAGATCAAAGCAAGACAGATAATCCGGCGCTCCAAGTCCATGACAATTGCAAACGGAGAACTTCACCATCGCAGTGTTTTGGGAGCGTTTCAGCGGTGTGTGTCATCTGAGGAAGGTTGTGATATCCTTCGCGAGATCCATGAAGTGGATTGTGGTCATCATGCCGGTTCAAAATCCTTGGTGGCTAAAGCTTTTCGACATGGGTTCTATTGGCTGACAGCCCATGCTAATGCAGCGGATCTAGTCCGGAAGTGCGATGCTTGTCAGAAATTTTCACGACGTGCTCTTGTTCCGGCACAGGAGCTCCGGATGATACCGATTACTTGGCCGTTTGCGACTTGGGGGCTTGATATGGTTGGGCCTTTCAAACGATCCCAGGATAAAAAAAACTCATCTGCTGGTTGCTTTGGACAAATTTACAAAGTGGATTGAGGCAGAGCCTGTGAGCAAGTGTGATGCGGCAACAACGGTTAAATTCATCAAAAAGGTAATTTTCTGGTTTGGCTTTCCACACAGCATCATCACAGACAATGGCACCAATTTATCTAAGGGAGAGATGGAAGAGTTTTGTCAACGCGAGCATATTCGTCTAGATGTATCTTCTGTAGCTCACCCTCAATCCAATGGTCAAGCTGAAAGAGCGAATCAGGAGATTTTGCGAGGTATCAAGCCCCGGCTTATGACTCCCCTGCAAAGAACACTAGGGTGCTGGGTTGAGGAGTTACCTTCTGTCCTCTGGAGCATCAATACTACGCCAAACCGGTCCACAGGTTATACACCTTTCTTCATGGTGTATGGTGATGAAGCGGTCCTTCCAAGTGATATCCGTCATGATTCGCCACGGGTAACGGCTTATGTTGAAGCGGCCAATGAGCAGGCAAGACAGGACAGTTTGGACCGGCTGGATGAAGAACGTGACATAGCAGCAGCACGGTCCGCAATTTATCAACAGGACTTGCGCAGATATCACAGCTGCCGGATCAAGACCAGGACGTTCCAGGAGGGAGATTTGGTACTCCGGCTCATCCAGGACCAAACAGACATGCACAAACTATCCCCGCCTTGGGAAGGGCCCTTCGTGGTCAGCAAGAATCTACACAACGGTTCATATTACCTAGTGGACGTTCGAGAACACAAGGACTCACGGACATCGGAGGAAGAGACAAAGAGGCCGTGGAACATCGCCCTCTTGCGGCCCTACTATACCTGAGCCATGAGCTCTGCTGTATCCTATGTATATATTATGATTAATGAATAAACCGGCACCCTCGGTAAACCGGGGGATTAGCCTTTTTTCCAATATAAGTATCTTATGGTGATAACCATCTAAAGTTTATTTCTTTTACTATATGTCATTTTTAAAGAAAATAAGATGCTTTGAGCAGTCTATCTGGTTGTGCAGGACAACTCCCATATATGTACTCTACCGCTGTGATCACTAAAGGGCTTCCTGTTCAAACATAGGTCGTATTCGAACCAAAGAGAACATAGCCATTCCTGTTCAAACATAGGCCGTATTCGAACCAAAGAGAACATAGCCATTTCTGTTCAAACATAGGTCGTATTCGAACCAAAGAGAACATGGCAAAGGCCAGTAGGGGGTTAGGATCGTATTCGAATCCTAGCTTAGCCCCTATGGTCCGGTTTGTATGATCGTATTCGAATCATAAGCTCAATGGATCGTATTCGAATCCATTGCTTGGCTAAAATTTCAAGGCCAGTAGGGGGTTAGGATCGTATTCCAATCCTAGCTTAGCCCCTATGGTCCGGTTTGTATGATCGTATTCGAATCATAAGCTCAATGGATCGTATTCGAATCCATTGCTTGGCTAAAATTTCAAGGCCAGTAGGGGGTTAGGATCGTATTCGAATCCTAGCTTAGCCCCTATGGTCCGGTTTACTAATCGTATTCGAATCAGAAGTCTCGATTTGGAGCCTGGCAGCTCGCAAAAAGCCTCGACTACATGGTTTTATTTGCAAACGTGTATTTTTTGTATTTGTGTTTTATGATTCTTTGATCCGGAGTGGGACAACTCCAAAGTTGACCACATATGTTTAAAAGTCTGGACACAAAGCTCCAACATTATTTAAAACCGACAGTTCTTGTAAACCCGGAATAATTGGGTACGCCCCAACGGAGCCAAGGGCTTCCTCTGAAAGAACAAGGTTCGCCGGATTAAGGATATCAAGCATACTTAATCACAGGTATGAAGTTATTTCGGTTTTAAATAGACACTTGTTTGATATATTTATGAGAGCAATTTAATCGGTCCGGCGATAAATCGCTAGGACATCTTTTAAGTGTTTTCCATGCAGAAACAGATAGTATGCAAGTTAAAACATATCAGACAAAGGATTCAACTTGGCAGATACCAAAGCAAAGTTGGGACATCCGGATCACGACGGACAATAGTTCAAAGCTATCCTATTACAAAGGCACAGCAGGCCTGAACGGATTAAAGTTTTTCTGGCAAAGTAAAACCAAAGCTACAAAGATAAACTGTTTGGCCTGTGCTTCCTCCTGCTGGGACGGTTGAGGATCGACCTATTCCGGAGCTTCTTCGTCCTCTTGAAGCGGCTGAAAGTCAAGGATGCACCAATCGATTTTTATTAAGGCACGGAAGTACATCTCTTCCGTAATAAGATCAGACGGATCAACATCTGGGGCGAAAGTGTGGGGGCGCACTGGTGGGATTAGATTCACGGTATCATAAACCGGTCGATCCACCCACTCATTCTGTAAATCGTACGCCGGATGATACCTGGTCAAATCTGATTCAACGGCAAGTTTGCTGGCAAGAGGACACATCTCCTTCGTCAAGGCATGAAGGTCTTTACCAGTGAAGGCCGATCCATCTTCTTTGGTGCTGGGGTACCCGTTCAGAGCTTCTTCCGGATTAAAGTCTGGAACCCACGCTTTGGCTCTGGTGAGTGCTACGAGAGAACCGGCTCGGGTAGCAGACTTCTTCACCTCTCCCAAGCGTGCAGACAAGATAGACAATTTCTCCAGAGTGCCTTGGATGGTGGTAGGGGCCGGTTTATTGAAAGACATTGCACTTATAATCCGCTGAGCGCCGGAATACAGCTGCTCAACCAGAGTATAAGAGGCCTTGAGTTTCTTCCGGAGGTCATCCCCAAGATGGGTGACGCGCCGTCCTGCATATGGTGGTTACAATTAAACCGAAACGGATTAAAGGTTGCAGAAATGAAACATGTGCAGGTTAAGTATTTACCGAAGACGGCAGAAGTCATAAGTTCAATTTGCCGCTTTAAACCAGTCAACTCTTCAATCACCGGATTAAGAGCTTCCTCAGCGTCCTTTGCTCTCTTTTCAAGAGCATTTTTCTGCACTTCCCAGGTTGCCCGTTCCGATTCAAAATACTTCTTCAACTGTTCAGCAGTGGTTAAGCTCAGCGCCAGATCTTTTTTGGCCTTGGCAGCAGCAGATTCAGTTTCAGCAAGTCTGTTCCGGAGTTCAGTTATTTCTTCAGCCCTCTGGTTTAAATCAGCCTGCAAGGGAAATCAAGTGGAATAAGGGACAAAATTCAGACAAGTCTCAAGCACATAACCAAGTTATCCACTTGACACTTGGGGGCTAATGGGCAATTGAAGTATCAAAGAGTGACAATTAAAGATAAGTCTCAAGCACACAAACAAGTTGTCTACTCGACACTTGGGGGCTAATGGGCAGTTGAAACATCAAAAGAAAGATTCAGACAAGTCCCAGGCACATAAACCGAGTTATGCCCCTGGCACTTGGGGGCTAATGTAAGATCATTTGCTCACAGTTGAAAGTACCGGTTCACCTTCTAACATAGCTAAACCGGAACTTGGGGGCTACCATGATACAAACAGAAATACAAAGAAGGCAAAAGCAAAGGACAAGTAAGATACCTCGTATTTGTCCTTCATCATTTTGACCAAGCCCGCTTCATAGTCCCGACTAGTATGCAGCCGGTTCAAGTACCCGGAATAAAGCTCTTGGGCACTCAGCTCGGCGAAACTAGACAAATCTGTACTCCATTTGCCCTTCTCTTGCTGGAGTTTCTCCGCTTTAGCTGTATGCTTGGCTAAAACAATGGGCTCGGCATGAGCGATGTAAGCTGTACCGGTTATTTGAACATCCGGAGAAGGAGCAGCTGCCGGTTGTGGAGTAGCAGTATAAACCGGACTAGCGGGAGCCGGGCCAGTCCGAGGAGGTTTGGCCCGGGTAGGACTAGCTGGTTCATGGACATTTTCAGTATTGGGATTCTCAGGAGCAGTGGCATAAGTGTGATCCATGGGAGCGGGATCTTCAAGCTGAACTGTAGGCTCATTTTCCGGAGGGATGGTTGTATCCAGATCCGCCGCCGGATCATCAGTGGCAGTCTCAGCAGCCGTTTTGCTGGCCTTTGCCTTTTTGCTAGGCTTAGGCTTGCTGAAAGAAATTGGAAAAGAAATCAGAGTTATAAAAGCAAATGCAAAGATAAACCGGATGAGATAAAGGACTTACCCAGGGACAGTTGATACGTCCAAAATGCATCACTATTTTATATCGTAATTTATCCTTATTCATTGATATATTTCACGTTACGATGATGTTCTTATGTTGTTTTGGCCTATTTTACACAGTTTGCAACTTTCCGATGCCGAAGCAGCAGACGCAGGATTCAGCAGTAAAAAGTTCAGAACATCACTTGTGGGTGAACGTCGGGATATATGGCTACATCTCGTGTGCGTAGGTGGATGGAGAACAACCTATCAGATACACTACACTGAATAAAGCGGCAAGTTGATCCTAAAAAAAAAAGATACACCACACTGGAGATTGTTGGTGTCATGGGTATTCTCATTGAAGTCGATGTATAAACACTGGTCCAATACCAAAGTTGCTACACATCTGAAAAATTAAGGTGCCTATAAAGATAAAAGTTTTTATGTGGTTTGTTCACACAAAAATGATCTTGACTGAAAATAATCTTGCAAAACTTCGTTGGCAGGGTCGCAAAAGGTGTTGTTTCTGCGTTAATGATAAATTGATTCAACACATATTCTTAATAAGAGACCATGCTTTGTTAGCAAACTGATGGTATGTTGGTAATCCATCGTTTGTTAATCACATTCTCTCTAGTAAAGCAGACCTGGTCATCTGCCACTTACGGCCAAAGATACATCGCTACCAACATTGGCCGAAGACAACGCACTGTTGCAGCCATGTGATCAAGGGGAAACGTCGGGTAGCGACCGTGACAGGGTCGGCAGGGTGACGTCTTCAGACTGCAAGACGTTCATGAGCTGCAAGACAGACGGCCGCATGCCCGGGCGTGGGTGCGTGCACCAGAGTCCAACAACCAGCGCACGATGTATCTGCGGCTTATAGTCATCGTCGTCGCCGAGCAGCCTCTCATCCACCGCTTCAACAATGGTGCCGCTCTCGTACAGGTCCCAGATCCACCGCAGAAGCGGGATGGTGCTGTCATCCGTTTGATCCGTAGCCATCACCGGGCGCCGGCCGGACACGACCTCCAACAGAACAATGCCGAAGCTGTAGACGTCGGCTTCGGTGCTCGGCTGGCGTGTGCAGACGAACACCGGGTCTATGTACCCCGCAGTGCCCATGACGACCCGCGTCGTCCACGGATCGGCTCCATGCTCCACGAGCCTCGCCAGCCCGAAATCCGCCAGCTTGGTGCTGCGTGATGAGTCGAGGAGTATGTTGCTGAGTTTGATGTCACCATGCAGCACGCATTGATCGCACTCCGTGTGGAGATAGCGTAGTGCAGATCCGAGTCCAAGAATAATTTTGTACCTGTGCATACCGTATGTGTGTTCATTCAGTCGGCTAGACCAGGTTAATTGCCTCGAGTACTAGTAATGAGTAGTAATGAGAATGATCCAAAAGAGAGAGAGAAATTCCATGATGATTTTACACCTACGTACCTCTCTGGCCAAGTGAGCGGACGACTAGTGTTGTGTATGTGCCGGTCGAGGCTGCCTCCGGGCAAAAGTTCGTAGACGAGCAGGGGCCCTTTGCGGCTGTCGGACCAGCCTAGCAAGTGCACAAGGTTCCGGTACCTCACCCGGCTGATGATCTTCACCTCTGACTCGAACTCTTTCCTCCCCTGCCCAAACGATTCTGGAGACAACTTCTTGATGGCCACCGCGCTGTCTTGGTCACTAAGGCTGTCGCCCCGGTAGACGCTGCCAAAGCCCCCTTGCCCAAGCTTCCGTTGCACCGCGAAGTCTTTTGTGGCTGCCGCGAGCTCATGGTAGCGGTACCGTCTAGGTCCTACACCTCTCTCGAACTCAGCTAGCTTCTTCAGTTTCCGTCGCCAGAGGGCTACGGCGATGGTGACAACGGAGACCAACACTAGAAAAGCAACTGCCACTAAAGGCAGCAGCACAACCACTAGTCGACGTCGCCGCGGAACCATATTGGTAGGCACCATGGCATCATCTAGAGTGGAGCTAAACGACCAATACGTCACCTGGTGCAGCTCCGCGCAGAGACCAGTTGATGCCGCGAAGCCGACTGAGACTTGCTGGGGTAGTTCCCTCTTCATGTCCACCCACGTGCTAACGCTGTACCGTGGTCCATCGCCGTCGATGTCGAGAATGGCGACCAGAACGCCCGTGCGGTTGTCGTAGCTGATCTGAGCGGTCATGATGGCGTCATTCGAGACTAGGCGCTTGGTCACGTTGGTGTAGGCCCTGGAGTCGAGGGAGTTGACGTCTATGCCCATGTGGTTGTCGCTGTGGTCCCAGGGGTTGAGGTAGGTGTCGAACTCCACCGCGACTAATTGCGCATCACCGGTGGCATTCTTGCCATTGCTGAAATTGAAAAGAGCGAGGTTTTCGCCCCCGCTGTTGGGAAGGAGCCTCGACGGGTAGTGCGCTAGGAAGAAAGATATACCGTCAGCACTAGCGTCGCTGGTGAGGCTCGAGTTACATAGACCAAAATTGTCTTGTGATCTGTTTTGGGGCTTGATCTGGAACGTGAAGTTGGAGGAGAAGCTGGCCACCTCGCCGGTGGCATCGTCCCAGAGCTGCACCGGGTGAGTGTACGATGCCCGACCAACGCTAAAGACGTTGGCTGCGAAGTCGTCCCTTGTTAGCTCGATGGCGCCAGAGCCCATGCACGCGTCACGTTCGCAGCTGAGCTCCGTGTCGCAGAGGTCGCTGGATCCGGGGCCGGAGAAGTTGAAGCTGAAGGAGAGCGCGGTAGCTAGAGCCACGGAGTAGCAGAGCCAAATGATGATGTACACGGAGACAGAGAGAAGATGGTGAGGGCTCGTGATTGCAGCATCCATTGTTGCTGCTTGGCGAGTAGGGAGATGTATGGCAAGGGGCGCGAGTGCACTCGATATCTACATAGACGGATTTGGTACCTGCTTTATAGATAGAGGGATCGATTTGCCGGCTTTGGTTTTTTTTAGTGGAAGCTCTGTACAGCCAGCTTGAGCCCACCACACGGAGGATCAATGTGATATGTCTCCTCGCTAGGATTTCAATCTGTGAAAATATATACTAGGGTATTGAGTTCATTCTGTGGAAACTATGGGCGGATAAATATATATTTATTTATGTTATTGCCGTTGTATTGATTTGATCCTTGTGAAAATATATATAAAGTACAACATGAAAAGAAGATTAAAGTACAAGGCAAGTCATTGATAGTTTAAACCCAATCTATCTCCATCTGTCCTAATCTTTAACTAACACACTTATATAAGACGAGGCAGCGGCGACGGTGCGTTGATGGCGATGATGATGAAAATCACGTTGACGTAGACCTTGCGATGATGTGTCAGAGAAGAAGCGGCAAGCACGAAGTAGTGTGTCACTTGAAGATTTCTCCAGGCCCCACATCTCCCCCACCCCTAACACGACGCGGCGCCGACGACCTGGGGCGGATGGAGACCAGATCTGACGGGGCCGAATGGGTTGAGGGCAGAGGCGTCAGATCCGGGGCGGGCGCCCTGCGGCCACCGCGCCCCACAGCCACCACCAGCCGCCGCCTCGCAACTCGCGTGGCCAAGGGGGACAGCCCGCACCAGCGACATCCGCCAGCTGAAGACGACGTCGCACCACCACCCGAGGCCGCTGCCCTGGCTCCAAAGCCCCCTGCGCGAGACAGGGCGGACAGATCCTCGCCACCACCCTCCCCGGCGGACGCACGGCTTTCCGGCGACCCCCTCCGGTGGTGGCGAGGGAGAGGAGAAGGGGGGAGGGCGGCCGGCGACGGCTAGGGTTAGCGCCGCCCGAGTCGCCCCTGCGGGAGCTACGCGCGTGCCAAGGGGGACTTTTTCAACAACGGGATGTTTCTGTCTCTTTTACTTGCTGTCATTTTTAATCAGGAGCGCACCTCTGGCGGATCTAGCTACCGCGCTTTCCTTCAACTTCAACTTCTCCGACAGCTTTGATGAACCTGCGTCAAGAGCTCAGGTGCCAACGAGACACGCGTGATTGAGCTAAGAAAGAACGAGATCAAAGCGAGCTTGCACAGCGTCGGCCGGGTGTCTTTTGTGCGGCCGGTGCCGCTGTGGGACAACTCCACGAGCAAGGTGGCCAGCTTCCAACTTCAGGTTCCAAATCAGCTTCAAAAACGCGATGGACGAGCAGATTCGTCTTTATAACTTGAGTGCCACGCCTAATGACACCATGTCATGTGTTTGAATTTCAAATACCTCCTTCCACCAGTGCAATCTCTCTGTGAAAAGTACATTTATTCTTTCAATTGGACAATTAGATACAACCCATTGAAGTAGTTGCCTGATACTTTGTTGGTTGATGTCATGGACACTTTTACAAAAATGCTACATACAACATGTTGGAGATGCCTTAAGGGGTTCCTTACTTTTACTCGTGTATTTCTACCGCTAGCTGGTACTCCCTCCGGTCCATTTTACTCGGCGTATTAGATTTGTGCCAAGTCAAACTTTGCAAAATTTTGACCAAATTTACAATTGAAAAATATCAAAATCTACAATACAAAATATATATTCCTTGAAACTGCATTTTGTAATGAATCTTACAATATTGATTTGGCATTGTTAATGTTGGTATTTTTTTTATAAGTTTGGTCAAAGTAAAGATACTTTGACTTCGGACAAAACTTATATACAGACTAAAAAGGACCGAAGGTACTATAAGTTAATGGGTGTATGGAGCATGCATTGATAACATATGCAAGATGAGAAACATAGACAAGGGATGTCAATATAGATCAAGAACAAAATCACTAGTTAGAGGGTACACCGTGCTGTGGGGTTACCCTCTCATCGCACCTTGGAGCAACGCATGCTCGAGACTTGTCACCGCCAGGTTGTTTTCTTGTGATTTTTTCCTCTTGGTCAGGTGATGGTTGGATTGCTGTACATTTTATTTCAGGATTCAAATTTTAAAAAAAATAACCAAACATCCTAATAATTACGAACCGATTTTCACAATTCAATACATCACGTCGAGTCTTCAAAACCAGATACCATATTAACAAGTTCCAATTATTTTTGCATGTGAAATGTGCTTCCCTTGTAGTGTAAGTGTTATGTGTGTTCTTTCCATTTTAATGTGTGTTTGTTTGTGTTGTGTGCGTACTCTGCATGTGCTGTGTGTGTACTTCCCACGTCAGTGTGTGTTCTATGCGTGCCATACCCATTGTTGTGTATTTTGTACTTCGCATATATGTTGCAAAGCACCTTAAAACCATAGATAATCCAAAGCAACTAGAGAAAATCAGAAGAAGAATGTCAAAAAAGAAGATTGCATGAATACACGCTCACAGAAAACTTCAGCAATTTTTATGGTGGTGTCCGCATGTGTATATCTATCTAGACGCACACAGCACATTAATATGGCCGTATGCATCTATCTGATGCAGAGGCCGGGACAAACCACTTTTTCGAAAGAAAAAAAGACGCACACAGCACACACCTAAACCTAGTCGGACATGCACACACCGGAGTTCAACGCCAACTTGGCTGAACCTGTACGACAACATCCTTTTTGGACTGGACTGCAGTGGACGACTCTTCTACCAAATAAACTGACTTGGACTGCAACATCTATCCTTTTTTGACTGCTAGCTATACCCGGCCGGACACGGCAAGCCTGCTAGCCAAAAGACGTACTCGAGCTCAGCTATGATGCAAGCCATGCATGCAATTACATCACCAAGATTATACTTCCTCCGTCCCATAATGTAAGACGTGTCAAAAAACGTCTTACATTATGTGACGGAGGGAGTACCTTTTAATTGTTGAGGGAACCAAGATTTCCTACTTAACACACGATCGAGATGGACTGGACTGCAGCATTAGTGGACGACTCTACCAAATAAACTGACTTGGACTGCTTCGTTTCCTTGGCGCGACCGGAAACGACATAGTCAAGAGTCAAGACCATTTCCATTCCACCATAGTCCATATATAGCATCCATAGTATCCGTCCCTACTTACTCGATCTCAAGCCAGACACCAACATTGGCAGCTGCAACAATGATCCCTCACCACCTTCTCTCCGTCTCCGTCTCTGTGTACACCCTTTGTCTCTGCTACTCAGTCTCCTTGTTAATCAGCGGCGCACCTCCGGCGGGTCTGGCTACCGTTCTCTCCTTCAGCTTCAACTTCTCCAACGGCTCCGTTGACCTGTGCGACACGGAGCTCAGGTGCGAACGCGACACGCACATGGGCTCTGGTGCGATCGAGCTAACAAAGAACGACGTAAGAGCCAACTTGTACAGCCTTGGCCGGGCATCATATGTGCACCCGGTGACGCTCTGGGACAACACCACGGGCGAGGTGGCCAGCTTCTCCTCCAACTTCACGTTCCAGATTAGGTTCAAAAACGAGACCGACCAACAGCTTGCTAGTCTATGTGGCTTGAGCAGCGAGCCTAATGATGGCGTAGGTGACGGTATGGCTTTCTTCCTGGCACACTACCCGTCCCGGCTCCCTCCCAATAGCGTCGGCAGAAACCTCGCTCTCTTCAATGACAACAACAACTTTGATGCCACCGGCGATGACCGCGTCGTCGCGGTGGAATTCGACACCTTCCCCAACTCCTGGGACCATAGCGACAACCATCTCGGCATAGACGTCAATTCCATCAACTCCAAGGCCTATGCAAACGTGACCAAGCGTTTGGTCTCCAACGATGACGCCATCATGACTGCCGAGGTCAGCTACGAGAACCTCACGGGCGTTCTCGTCGCCCTTCTGCACATCAACGGCGATGGACCGCCGTACATTGTAAATACGTCGGTGAACATGAAGAGGGATCTGCCCCGACAAGTTTCAGTCGGCTTCGCTGCATCAACTGGTGCATGCATCGAGCGGCATCAGGTGATGTCTTGGTCATTTAGCTCCACTCTAGATGATGCCACAGTGGCTGCCAGAACGATTCCGCGACGTCGACCACTGGTGCATGTGCTAGTGCCTTCTGTAGTAGCAGCTTTTCTGGTGTTGCTCTGTGCTGCCGCTGTCCTCGGGCGACGCATATGGAAGAAGCTAGATGAAGACAAAGAACGTGACCAAGCTGAGTTCGAGAGAGGGGTAGGCCCTAGACGTTACCGCTACTGTGAGCTCGCCGCCGCAACCAAGAACTTCGCGGACGAGGGGAAGCTCGGGCGAGGGGGCTTTGGCAACGTCTACCGGGGTGACAGCCTTAGCGACCAAGACCGCCCGGTGGCCATCAAGATGCTCTCTGCAGAATCGTCTACGCAGGGGAGGAAGGAGTTTGAGTCCGAGGTGAAGATCATAAGCCGGTTGAGGCACCGGAACCTTGTGCACTTGCTAGGCTGGTCCGACAGCCGCGAAGGGCTCCTACTCGTCTATGAGCTCGTACCGGAAGGCAGCCTGGACCGACACATATACAACACCAGTTGCCTGCTTACTTGGCCTGAGAGGTAAGTGACTACTCCATTTGCCATAAATTAATTGAATGTTATGTTTGTAATTTTATAAGATTTTTTGTAAATTGTGTATCTGTATAATATATTCCCTTCGTCCAAAAAAAAGGTGACTCAACTTTGTACTAACTAGTACAAAGTTGAGTCACTATTTTATGTTGTAGATCTTAGCATATTTTTCTATAAACTTTGGTTGAATTGGAAGAAAACTAGAACTTCAATAAATTGGAATGAACACAATCATTATGAAATCACTTCCTCCACGTCGGCCCTTATTTTCCATTAATTTAATCACTAGTACATCTGTAAATATGCATGGTAGTTAATCAACCTGATCTTATTGAGTGACACGTACAGATACAGGATCATCCTTGGACTGGGATCTACATTGCGCTATCTCCACACAGAGTGGGATCAGTGTGTGCTTCATGGTGACATCAAGCCCAGCAACATACTCCTCGACTCATCACGCCGTACCAAGTTGGCGGATTTCGGGTTAGCGAGGCTCGTCGAGCATGGAGCCGGGCCACTGACGACGCAGGTCGTCATGGGCACCGTAGGGTATATAGACCCGGAGTTCACCCGCACGCGCCGGCCAAGCACCGAAGCCGACGTCTATAGCTTTGGGATCGTTCTGTTGGAGGTCGTGTCCGGCCGGCGACCGAAGATGGGGACAGGAGAACCAGCCGACAAAGCCATCCCGCTGCTCAGATGGATCTGGGACCTGTACGAGAAGGGCGCCATAGTTGAAGCAGTGGATGAGAGGCTTAAGGGGGAAGACAGGCAGCTCGACGACCTCGACATTTGTAAGGGGCAGATGCACCGTGCACTAGTCGTGGGGCTCTGGTGCACGCACCCGCACCCGGGCGCGCGGCCGTCAGTCATACAGCTCATGAATGTCTTGCAGTCGGAGGACGTCACGCTGCCGGCCCTGTCGCGGCCGGCCCCGGCCGACATTAACACTGGATCACATGGCTACAACAATGCATCGACGTCATCGGCCATTGCTTGCAGCGACGTGTCTTGGGCCAGCAGTGGCAGATGACAAAATCTATTTTACCGAAGAACCTGTTATCTTTACCTAATAATAAAGAAAGTTGGGTTTCAGCCCGTCCGTCATTAGAATTTTGCAGAAAACCCCTTGATGTTTATGGAAATAAACCCGCAGTCCGATAAATAAGTGGGAAAAAACGTTTCAATGTATTGACAAAAAAAAAACACCCCCAAATCGAGCGACCGCGTCTCCTTCCCCATCTGGATCGGCCGCCTCGCCGCCGCCGGCCCGAATCCTCCGCCACACCATCCTCCACTGCGTCGTGCTGCCGTCCTCCCCGCACCCCGTCCTGCCTCCTCTCCGCCGCGCCCTCCTCCCCGCGCCGTCCGAGTCCTCCGTGCGCGGTTCGCCGGCGCCGAGATCCAGGCCGCCGCGCTCCAGACCCGCGCTGGCCGGCTCGAGCGCGCGCCGTCGACCGCCATGAGCTGCTCAACACTCTCCTCGCCGCTATGGGCAACGACCGGGAGGAGTAGGAGGAGGCGCGGCAGCGTCATAATCAGCGCGTCGGATCCGGCACAGGCTAACGGCGACACGGACGCGGAGGCTCTGGCGGCGGCCGCCGCGCTCTATGCTTGCCGAGCACTGCCTCTCTGGATCTCCATCCATGTACGCTACCGGGGACCCTGTAGGTCCAAGCTCGTCTGCGAGGGGGAGCGCCGACAGCAGCCTAGCCCGTCATGGTGTCCACCAAGGTGCAGTGTATCATGACCCAGCCCGTCAACCTCATCTTCCGCTTCCTCCAGAGCGTACGCCTCTCCTGCTGCTTCTGATTTTTTTTTTCAAACTGGAGGTTCGTCAATTCTTATTCCAATTTCGATTTCATGGTGACTGCTCGTAAACATGGATGTAGATGTCGTACATTTGTCCCAACAACTGATTTTCTTAATGGTTGGATGAAAAAGAACTTTCTGTAGTGTTTCAGCTTATCATACATCTTTCCGCAAGTAAGAATATTGAAGGCACCCGTGTCATTCATCCCTACTAAATGATGAATGCTATTGCTATTTTTTTCTCAAAGATTCCTCATTTTCTTAAGAAGAAAGCTCAATAGACCAAAATTCCATTACATTTCTTCTTTCTTAAGGAAAACTGACTGCAGGTAGCAATCACATATGTTCAGCCTATTTTCAGTTGACAGTATACTGAATAATTTGGCAGTGAACAAGTACAGAAAACGCTCTTAAGAAGCGGTAGTTTTGAACCTGAATTTACAAAAGAAAATGAACCAATTCGTGTTGAAAATATCTTAGGCATCAAGTCCACCAGGTTTGAGATGTTCACAGGAACATGTCAGTTTCAGGAAACTATAATTCTGAATTGTTTTGCCACACTAACGTTTCAGGCATTCACAAACATTTGCCCGTGATGTTAATATGTTGACTAAGGTACTTTTTTAGCTACTTCAATGAAAATTGTAGTACCACAGTGTCCTGCTCCATATATTAAATTGCAAAGTGAAACTAAGCAAAAAAACTTAGGATTTGATTGTCTATCCGATCCATCAGTAAGCAAGCAGGGGCCATGTTTTCAAGGAACAGAGTTCAAAAACCATCATCTCAGGAACGATCTGACGATGTATTTGATTCTGTTGAAGACCCAATATATGATAAGGTGCTATTTTCATTTGCTAGGCAACCATTTTGTATGTCGGAAAGCAATGGTTTTTACATAGAGCTATAGTTCATATATATGTTTCTGCTGCTTATATATTATTGATGTGTTTCCCTCACCTACTATTTGAATGACATAATCCTTCAGATCTTTCCCAAAGTTTTGTGTTAAAGCTAACAAGACTCCTCCTTCCTGTAAATACAACTTTGAACGAAGGAAAGCAAGACATGTCCGCTTTTATATCTTGGGTCACTCCATAGCAGGGAGCAAGAGTGGCTACATCTGAATTTAAATATTCAGTCACCGTTTTGCAATCCATCTCAAGCTCCACGGGTCCTCTGAAAACTTTTGCGAGAGCATGCAGACGAACTAGGGCTGCCCGGGCTTCAGCTTCCTCCACACTGTTAGAAACTGGTAACTGATAGTATGTCGACAGATACACTTAGCCTTTGTAATCCCTAACTACAACTCCCGCCCATCCCGACCACTGATGTGCTAAAAACTTGCGTCAGTGTTCAACTAAGCAATGCCCTGTTTCGATGGAGTCCACTGTATGGGTCGTAGTGAAAGAGGTATTTGCGTGGTAAGCGACAGGGTCAGTTGTTCCATTCCCTTCTCTGAACTCATCTTTTCCGTCGCATTGCCTATCTCTTCCTCGTACTTCTGCAGGAAGCTGACAGACTGCCGGACATATTCTTTTCCTTCATGAAGTACTACAATGCACGGGCATTTTCACGAGGAGAACATAGAGATTTTAAGTTTTTTTATAGCATGCACTGGAGGCTGTAGAGTTAAGTTTTTGTACATTTTGAGAATCATTTTGTTCCAGATTCTCTTAGTGTATAGTCAAGCTATATAAGGTTATTTACTATGTGCAAATTTGCTTTTTCCATTGCTGATCATGTCCTTCTCTCTGTGCACTTATATCCTTCTGTTTACAGTTTAGTGATCTAATGATTATTCCGAAGGGATGCTGCATGTTCCTAGATGCATAGCTTTTCTTATATAGATTTTCATTACACTGAGATTTTTTTTTAGGGATAACAATGGGATTTAAGATAGTTTTTTTGTTTGTAGAATTCTCAAACTGAAATCTGAACAAACCATACCTTCAAAGGCCAGCATAATGGCACTTAAAATAAATGGTAATCTGTACTCACGCTGCAATCTGGTGCCCATTTTTCTGGTGATTTGGTCAAAGCTACAACCAAGCAAAGATATTTTACATGCTATAAGAACTAAGTTATGGATTTTGTGTTCCCAGGTCCATAATATGCGTGTTCTGCCGGTTCCTGCAAGCGCTTTCGGCTATAACCTCAAGTTCTGCAGCTAGGCTGTGAATGCGTTGGTCCTTCTCACTGTCCACCGATGATGGTGCCCAAGAGAAGTCAGGGAAGGAGAAAAGGATGTTGTTGTCGTTGTCGTCGGAATGACTTGCCGTGGATGTAGTCACACACTGGATGCCATCGACGGCTAGCCGTGGACGAGCACCTCGCCGCCTCCGCAAAATATGGATGCACGGTATTCTGCTACTAACACTGCAGAGTGTGTGCTGTTGTGGTGCTGTGACATATACTCTGTGAAGAAAAAAACCGGTTTGATTTACTGATGATGCTAGGGATTCGTCTGGGTCTACTTTTGACAGATCAATCTGGTTTGTTGGCTACGGGGTGGCTTCATGTGATGCACCAATGCACTACAGAGAGGTACAGAGGTCCCTAGAGCTACATGTGTGTATGTACCATAATGTTTCATCTTTCGATTTTGAGGTTCAATATTGACTCCTTGATCCCGTTTCTTAGGGTTCATGATTGGCAATTGATCTTGGGCTATGGAACTAAAGTGTCCACTGAATGTTCATGGATGTCTTAAAAGAGAACAATTCAGACTTTAGATGTACATCATATTTGATGCACCAGTCTAATCTGTACTTCAAATTACAGTCTATAATTGGTTTGGCACTATACATATATTTGACGGAGCCGTCTAACTTGGACTGTTGGACATGAAATTACAATGTACAATTTCCACCCAACTTGCTAATTCAACTTTACTTATTTTATAAACTCTTTAATAATAATTCTAAACAGCATAATAATCTAGACAATATTTTCCAAAGGATGTTTTTCTTGCATCTTCCTATATCATTTTGATGTGAGATAGGTTGTAAATACAGGTCTCGAAATAATTTTATCATAGTTGTTATTTAACAACCGTAAGCCACCATTGACAAGGGTGAGATGGGGGATAAGCAGCATGTTGAGATTGAGGACGTGGACTGGTGGAGAGGGTCCTTGAGCCATGCTTATTAGGGTAAGGATGTGCGCTATTATTTATAGAAAAGATACGATCACAGAGTGGAGATGTATAGCACTGCTTATCTGATGATTATGTTATGGAGGAGATACCAGTGTATATGTCGCCGTGAATATGCCGGTTGTGTCGTAGTGTTATATTTTTTCCCGTTGCAACGCACGGGCATCTGTGCTAGTATATACAACTTACACTAATAAATGAAGCTTCACTGCCTCCCAAAACCGCCATGGATTTCCTGTGTTGTATGGTCGTTGAGGACTAGCTGATGTTTTTGCAATTATGCTATTCCGGTTTTCTGGTCACTAGGCATCACTTACATACATAATTAACATTGCTCAATATTTCTCTCCATCGATGGTATAGGCTCTGCAGATGTGGCGGCAATTTCTTGTTTTGCGAGGGTTTGCTCATCATTTTACAACTTGCATGTGGTGGAGCTGTGTACCTTGTTCCATCCCGTAGCTTAATCTTTACCCGGAACAAGGCGTATGACACCACGTCTTAGGGAAGAAAGATGAGAGAGGATTTTGTGTTGGGTTAAGTACCTCTAGATGAAAGTATGTTGGCTGCCTAAATGCAACCCATAAGTCCAACATGCATGAGTCATTGATCTCAGCTTCATCCTATAGCTGAGAAGCCTTCTCGAGAAAGGAGAGAAGAGAAAAACTTAAACACGGTTTCTAAGACGGCGCATCCATATTGTGAGTGTTTTAGAGAGAGCACACAAAAACAACAGAACTTACGTGAAGAATGGAAAAGAAGGAGATGTGATTTTGTTCAGATTTGTTGCATTTGATCTGTGCAATTATTTACAAGAAAACTTTGTGAGCTCCTCCTATAGCTACCCGCAGTTGCCGACTAGGGATAAGATGAAAGAACCATGTTTGCCTGCATTTATGAGAAGGCCCTCTCCTCTTCTCTCTACAAGCTCCTCACCTTCACTGTAGTGGGATGCTGGGTCCATAAGGCTACTTCCAATGCATTGGTGCTTACGTGAGGTGCTAAGCACATTAAAAACTTTAGCAACTAAAACCCCCAATGCATAGGTGCTTAACTTGTTGGTGCTAAGAGCATGGTTAATAATACAGCCAGCTGCTGGCTATAAAATGTTGCCATGTCATCTATAGTCAACACATATAGTCACTCATACAATAAGGTTGGCTATAAGGTTAGCTATAAGATTACTACTTTTTCTCATCTTCTCTCTATCTCTTTCCTCGCATTTATGGCATTTGCCTTGGAGCACGCATATAGCTAGGCTCTTGCATGAGAGCCCACTCCCCTTACTTTTTCATGTCTCTCTCCTCCACATAGGTAAAATTGCCATGTAAGCAGGCTATAAGCCCACTATTGTACTTGCTCTAAGCATCATTCATTTAATGATTTTGCAACTAATGTTCTTCATGCATTGGTGGGATTCTTCCATTTAAATGTTTTGCCTAGGTTATCGCGTTTGGCATTGTTTCTTTCTGGGGTCATCATACTCATCTCTCTCTTCTTAATTACCTTGCCACGTCAGACTTTTTGCCTACATGGCAGCCTTAGCACCTGTACAAGGTGGAGCATTGGGAGGGGTCTAAGGAGTTGTGGCGCGCGGCAGTGATCCACAAAGTGCGCCTCTTTTGCTGGCTCGCCGCTTGGGATCGTGTGCACTCTAAATCCAACCCTAAGAAGAAGCATATGCGCGACGAGGACACCTCTGTCGCAGGGTCGCCTCCCTGTACTCTGCGCTTGGACTTCCACCAAAACTCTCCTGCAGCTTGGTCTGGGGCTCTCTCCACCTCCGCCGGCGGATCTGCAATCACCGCTATTAGAGCATCTCCAGCCGTTGGCCTTCCAGGAGGCGCGTAAAATCGTCGTCTGGGCTGAACCGGCGCTAAACCGCGTGTCGGGGACGAGTTGCTACCAAGTCGCCCGCCCCATGACGTTTTTTTTTTTGCAAAACTAAACCCGGCCCACATTCGCAAAAGCAAGACGCAAATTTAAACAAACTTCGGCGAGTTCATCAAATATGTTACAAAAAATATTTAAGAAAAAAGAAGACACTAGGTCCGCCGTTGCCCTTGCCGTTCCTCGCCCGCCCGCCGCATGCCGCCGTGAAGCTCTACATGCCGAGGAGCTTGTAGAACTGCGTGTAGTCGCCGCCGCCGTCGTCGTCGTCGTCGCCTCCTCGCCGGCCGTCCTGGTGCTTCCCTGACAAGGGTCGCCGAGGCGCGGCTGGTTGGACGGCCCGGGGACGTCCTCGTCGTCGTCGCTGTCGAGGATCACCACGCCGTCCTCGTTCTCACGCCCACGCCGGCGGGCAGTTATCTCCTGCAGGTCGCGGCGCTGCCGAACCATCTCGTCGCGGAGGTAGTCGTCCCGCGCCCACTGTAGGGCGGCCTCGTCGGGCGATGGCCTCGTACTCCGCGGGGAGGCCGGACTCCACCTTCGGCCTAACGAGCCGGGTAGAGGTGGGGGAGGACTCGGCGATGCGGACGCCGCAGGTGCGTGTCCGCCGGCTGACCGGCGTGTCCTGTGGCTCCGGCTTGACAGGGAGGAGGGAGGGAGAGCCGGAGGAGCGGACCGACGAGGAGGAGGACGCCGGGTCCATGCGCCTCGGCGTCCACGAGCTCCCACGCCGGCGGGAGAAGGTGGGGGAGCGGAGTACTCCAACCGCGGTATGTTGCCGGCCTCGATGTACTCGAGGACGGCCTCCAGCGTGCGGCCGGGCACGCCCCACCATCGGCGGCGCCCGTCGGCGTTGTAGTTGCCGGAGGGCATGATGCCGTTGGTGGCCGCGAGCTGCTCATCGTGGCGGCGACGAAAGTATGGCTCCCACAGCGGGCTGTCGGGGGTGTACCTCGGCCCTTCTCTCGCAGCCTGCGGCAGGGAGGAACGGATGCAGGCGATCTCCGCACGCCTGGCCGGCCCGGTGGGCGGCGGTGGCACCGGGACCCCGCCGGCGCTTATCCTCCACGCGCCGGGCACCCGCATGTCCAGCGGGACTAGGTACTCGACCTCATAGAGAAGCCGTTCGCCGCCGCGCCGTCGCCTGGGAAGCGCTCCGTCATTGGGTGAGGTGGCAACGGCGACAAGAGAGGGAGGAACGGGGGCGTCGACGGTGGAGAGCGAGGTCAGTGTGTGGCTTGCCGGTGCGGGGAGGGGCTCTTATATAGCTACGGCCGGGCGGCTCCCCGCGTGGTCGCCGTGTGTACGCGTGGCGGGCGAGGGACGCGCGTCGCCGCGCCTTCACTGCGCCGCCCGTGAGACATCAATGGAGGCTGACCGGCGCGGCAGCTTTGGCATTGATTCCTCCGCGGGAACCGAGACGATGAGGACGACGAAGCGACGAGAACAGCCGAGTCGCTGCCAGAGAGGGCCCATTGATATTTGCGCCAACAACGTTTGGGCCGGAGCCCCAAGCGCCCCTCAGCGCGCCGGGTTCGGCCTGGGTCCGCCGGCGCCAATTTCGGCCCGTGCCGGCGAAAAAATGACCTTTGAGGGCGCGACTGAGCCGATTTTTCGGCGTCGGCGGGAGAAAAAACGCCTGAGGGCCTTGTTGGAGGCGCGGCTGGAGATGCTCTTAGGTTGTCTTTCACGCTGTGCGAGTGCGACTTCTCCGACTGGGCGAGGGGCCTTGCTGGGCTAGAAGCCTTTCCTGCTTTCCTTAGGCCATCAACCTTCTTGTAAACGTCTCTACTGAAGATTTGGTTTGCTGACATCAGGTGGGTCGTCTTGTGCAGAACGGTGACCCGATCGGTACGGCTTCGTTGATTACTAGGATCGTATAGGAAATCTTCAACCCCTTCTTTGGATATAGGACAAGTTTGGTGGCACAACATCGTGTCGGGAGTAAGTGCCAAGTCCAAACGACCTTGTAGTACCAGTACATAGTTGGAGTATTAGCTGGAGAAAAGAACAAATTTTTGGCTAAAATAGAAAACTCAAAGCTACAATAGGAGGCTGGTTGCAAGACGTAACACGTCGATATCCTCCGTGGTGACAACTCGTCCTGAAGCTGGTTTTCGTATCTACCGTTTTAACGATAAAGGGTTTCCCTGCTTTAGATTATAAAGCAACCGCACCAACAACATCCGGCAACAATAACGAGTTCATGGGTCATGCAAAAAAGAGAAAGAAAGGAAAATAAAAGGCGAAGTCGAATAGTGTAAATAGGTTCAGCTGGGGACACAACACAACAACCCCACAAGAGCAAAAAAAACAGGCTAATCTGGCTCTGGCGGTCGTATCAAGCATTTTCGTTGAAGCCGGCCGGGCGCCGAGCTTCCATTAAATTAAAAAACCGAAGCTGGCAAATATCTCTCTCTCTTATGTGTATATATACGTAGGTAGCACATTTGTCAATGGAACGTGCCCCGTACATACTTCTCCCCACTTGATCGATCCCGATCCAGCCAAACCAGCAGCAAGGGCTGCTGCGATCATGAGCCCTCACCACCTTCTCTCCGTCTCCGTGCACATCATCATCTACCTTTGCTACTCGCTGGGTCTGGCTACCGCGCTCTCCTTCAGCTTCAACTTCTCCAACCCTGGCTCTGGGGACCTTTGCGACACGGAGCTCAAGTGCGAACGTGACACGCGCATGGGCTCCGGTGCCATCGAGCTAACCAAGAATGAGACTCAAGTCAACGTCTTTAGTGTTGGCCGGGCATCGTATGCGCGCCCGTTGCCGCTCTGGGACAACGCCACTGGGGAGGTGGCCAGCTTTTCCTCCAACTTCACGTTCCAGATCAGGCCTAAAAACAACTGGACCGACAATTTTGGCCTATGCAACCCGAACTTCACTACCGACTCTAGTGCTGACGGTATGTCTTTCTTCCTCGCGCACTACCCATCCAGGCTCCCTCCGAACAGTTGGGGCCCAAATTTCGCTCTCGTCAATGACAGCAACCACTTCAACGCCACCGGCGATGACCGGATTGTCGCGGTGGAGTTTGACACGTACCACAACACCTGGGACCCCAGCGACAACCACATCAGCATAGACGTCAATTCCATCAACTCCACGACCTACACAAACGTAACCAAGCGCATGGTCTCCGACGACGCCATCATGATCCAGGGAGACGGGCCTCCATACATCGTGTCTACGTACGTGGACGTGAAGAGAGAACTGCCCCAGCAAGTTGCAATAGGTTTCTCCGCCGCAACTGGCACCTGCGCCGAGCTGCATCAGGTGTCATCTTGGTCATTTAGCTCCAGTCTAGATGACGCCATGGTGGCTACCAGTATCATTCCACGGCGACGTCGACCACTGGTGCCTGTGTTGGTGCCTTCGGCAGTAGCAGCTTTTCTCTTGTTGCTCTGCGGTGCCACTACTGCTGCCCTGATAGTACATCAGCGACGCAAACGTGAGCGAGCTGAGTTCGAGAAAGGGGTAGGCCCTAGACGGTACCGCTATCATGAGCTTGCCGCCGCCACCAAGAACTTTGCAAAGGAGGGGAAGCTCGGGCAAGGGGGCTTCGGTAGCGTCTACCGAGGTTGCGGCCTTAGCGACCATGACAGCCCCGTGGCCATCAAATTGTTGTCACCTGAATCGTTTGCGCAGGGGAGGAGAGAGTTCGAGTCGGAGGTGAAGATCATTAGCCGGTTGAGGCACCGAAACCTTGTGCACTTGCTAGGTTGGTCCGACAGCCGCAAAGGGCTCCTGCTCGTCTACGAGCTTTTGCCTGAAGGCAGCCTCGACAAGCACATATACAACACTAGTCGTCTTCTCACTTGGTCAGAGAGGTACGTATAAAACCATCATGGAATTTCTATCTTTTTAGGTAAATTACCGTAGTAGCTGCTCTAGCCGATTGAATTAACACACATACGGTACCTACAGATTCAAAATTATCCTCGGGCTCGGATCTGCACTACGCTATCTACACACAGAGTGCGATCAATGTGTGTTGCATGGTGACATCAAACCCAGCAACATACTCCTTGACTCATCACGCGGTACCAAGCTGGCGGATTTCGGGCTGGCAAGGCTCGTGGATCATGGAGCCGGGCCGCAGACAACGAAGATCGTCAAGGACACCGAATGGTACATAGACCCAGAGTTTATTCGCTCGCGCAGACCGAGTCCAGAAGCGGATGTCTACAGCTTTGGCATTGTTCTGTTGGAGGTCGTGTCTGGTCAGTGCCCAGGGATGGGGATGGAACACAGGGTTGACGAAGTCATCCCGCTGCTCATGTGGATCTGGGACTTGTACGAGAAGGGCACCATACTTGAAGCGGTGGATAGAAGGCTACAGTGGGATAACCAGCGGCTTGACGATGACTGCAAGCGGCAGATGAATCGCGCCCTGGTTGTCGGGCTCTGGTGCACGCACCCACGCCTGGGCACGCGTCCATCCATTGTGCAGCTCATGAACGTCTTGCAGTCGGAGGACGTCATGCCGCCGACCCTGTCATGGTCGTTGAGCGATGTTTCCAATCGATCACATGGACACAATGCATCGTCATCATCCGATTGATGTTTGCAGCGAACAGTGGTAGATGACCAAATTTACTTTACTGGAGAGAATCTGGTATAAACGAAGGATCACTAATAATGGAAGTATCCGACTGAAAAAAAGGGAAGTTAAACGTGTTGTATCTTGTACAACAGCGATGTGTCTTTACTGTAATATCTCCCCTATCCTCTATTGCTAGATGTAGCCTGAAACAACCATCCGGAAGAAGTACTAGGTTTTCTCCTCGCAGAGGCGGTGGTATTTATCCTCTGCAATTGTGATACAAAATGCATGTATCAATGCCTTGCACGAGCAATAAGCAAAAAACATGAACTTGAATGAGTTAATACCAAAATTGTGTGGAACTTATGCTTCGACAACACCTATATATTGCCATATATACATTGTTGTCGGCTAGATCAAAGTGTACCTAGTGTTGTTTGTTGGCGTTCTAGTCGATTCATACCCATGTCCATGTATGCATACGTTAACCCAGGTGGCGAGGAAACATTTGACGGAAACATGTGTCCAACCCTCATGACCGGAAGCCGCTTGACCATGGGGTGTTACCAACCACGTCAGACACCCACGAAGATCAGAGATCATTCACAAGGTGTGCTAAACCAATATCTCATATTACGTACGGGAGAGGCGGATTTTGATCAGGAACATTGACTCATCTTGCAGACCAAGACGACACTTAGAAGTCGGATGAACTTAGCACACCACAACCCAACTATATCTAATTGAAGAGTATTTTCTACAGAGAAATAACACACTGGAATGATATTTGTTGTAGAGTCACAGTGATAGAAAACAAAGCAAACTTGTAAGTAAATCCAAATCCTAAACAAAAGATAGAATATCAATGAAATAATTAACAATTATGTGTTACAAATTTAATAGGGTTTTAATCATTTATGCCACTAGTTATGTCCACTATTCAGTTTTGCCATTAGAAATTACAACTACTCAAAAATGCCATCGATTCGTGAGATGCTTGCTCAAAAATGACGTTAGATATCTCAAAAATGCCATCATCCCGTTAGATGTTTGATCAAAAATGCCATTAGACATTATTATTTTTACGTCAAACCCGTTCTAGACCCACATGTCAATTCTCTCTATCTCACAATGATAAGTGTGGCCTCACTTGTCAGGAGTAACCAAGTGAATAATTTTACAGGAAAATAAGAACACTGTTCGGAACAAGTGGGGCCCACACTTTATTGTAGTGAGATAGATGGAGAGCTGGCATGTTGGTTCATAGATATTTATGTCATTATTGAAAGATTTAGGAAAACTTGCCACACTTGGGCTTTTCCATTGCATGTCAATATATAGACAGAATTACAATCCTAACCATAAATGGGAGATCACAATAATATCGATACTCCTCAATTTAGGGGATTAGGAGATATGTCACGATACGTGACATATTAGTCTAACACTCCCCTGCAGTCACAACGGGAGGAGAGCGGACGTTGAGACTGGACCAAAAATCCAGAAACAACGGTGACGGGAGTCCCTTCGTCGAGATATCGACAAACTGTCGTGACGAGGGAAGATGAAACACACGGACCTGACCCATGGCCACACGATCGCGAACGAAGTGGAGATCGATCTCGGTGTGTTTGGTATGCTGATGTTGTACTGGGTTCGTGGACATGTAGACGGCGCTGACGTTGTCGCAGAAGACAATCGTCGCACGAGGAGATGATCGATGAAGCTTTCCTTCATGGTGATCTCCAAGAAGAAGTATACATGCTTATACCGCCCAGATTTGAGTCAAGTCAAACTGTTGGAAAGGTATTGCGCCTACATCGTTCTTTATACGGCATAAAGCAATCACCACGAGCTTGGTTTGATCGGTTTAGACATGCTATGCTAAAGAGGGGTTACCTTCAAAGTAATGCTGACCATACACTATTTTACAAGCATACTAATGGCAAGGTTGCAATCTTGATAGTGTATGTCGATGACATTGTGATTACTGGAGATGATTCCAAGGAAGTTGCAGATCTGAAGTGTCATCTTGCACATGAGTTTGAAGTGAAGGACTTGGGACAACTAAGATATTTTCTTGGTATAGAGGTCTCGCGAGGGTCAAAAGGTATTTTTCTCTCACAACGAAATATACCTTGGATCTGCTCAAGGAAACAGGTATGCTTGGTTGTCGACCTGCTGCTACACCTATTGAGCAAAATCATCGGTTATGTAGTGATGCTGGGACACCAGTGGATCAAGAGCGCTACCAGAGACTAGTTGGAAGGTTAATATATTTATCTCATACCCTTCCAGATATTGCCTTTGCTGTGAGTGTAGTTAGCCAATACATGCATGACCCAAAATCAGTTCATATGAAAGCTGTAAATAGGATCCTATAGTATCTTAAAGGGTGCCCAGGAAAATGCCTCTTATATACCAAACAAGGGAACTTGCAAGTTGAGTGCTACACTGATGCTGATTGGGCTGCTTCTCTAGATGACAGGCGCTCAACATCTGGTTACCGTACATTTATTGGAGGAAATCTAGTTTCATGGCAAAGTAAGAAACAAAGTGTGGTGGCTCGGTCTACTGCAGAGGCCGAGTTTAGGTCTATGGCTCACGGCCTATGTGAGTTATTATGGTTGCAGATTCTCCTAACAGAGCTGCGGCTGTATAAGTACAAACCTTTGATGTTGTACTGTGACAACAAAGCTGCTATTGACATTGCAAATAACCCCGTTCAACATGACCGAACCAAGCACATAGAAATTGATCGTCATTTCATCAAGGAGAAGCTTGATAGAGAGATAATTTGCCTACCATATGTAACTTCAGCAAGTCAAGTAACAGATGTACTTACAAAAGGACTCCCAGAAAAGACTTTTTTCCATATTTTGTAGCAAGATGGGTTTGTACGACATATTCACCCTCATCTTGAGGGGGAGTGTTGGTGTGTAGATAATGTAATTAGGTGAGTCCATAGGGTCTAAAATGTAAATTGTGCAAACAATATATAAATCAGCAGAGAGAATGGATCGGTGTGAAACGATCCAGAGTTTCCCCAAATCCTCTTCATACTCCCTCAAATCCCTAACTCAAATCTCTCAAATCTCATATAATTTTCAACAAACGCCAACTTGGCTGAACCTGTACGGCAACATCATTTTTTGACTGCTACCTATACTCGGCCGACCATGGCAAGCTAGCAAAAAGACGTACTCGAGCTCAGCTATGATGCAAGCCATGCATGCAATTACATCACCAAGGTTACTTACCTTTTATTTGTTGAGGGAACCAAGATTTACTACTACGTAACACACGAGATAGACTGGACTGCAGTAGTGGACGACTCTACCAAATAAACTGACTTGGACTGCTTCGTTTCCTTGGCGCAACCGGAAACAACATAGTCAAGAGTCAAGACCATTTCCATTCCACCATAGTCCATACATACCTAGTTTTGTCACGAGGTATTTAATGGTAAAAACTAACTGAGAATCAGACAACAGTACAATTTTTTTGACAGAGGATAAAATCTTGCAGACATCAGCAGCTTTGTCTTCTTTTGCGTGCATGCACGCAATGGGAGTATGGGCGCAAAATCCTTCGCCACTGTCCCTATTTTCCCAACGGTCGGTAGAGCAACTCCAAGGCAGGTACCCATCTCGTTCGCCGCTGTCTATTTGGGTCGCCGCGGACAAAAGAGAAGGCCCAACGCGTCGACCCAAATCCAAAACGTGTCCGCCCCGAGTCCGCGCGGACCCATTTACAGATGAATATCCTATTTCGGAGGGCTTTGGTAGGGCAACGATGGGACTCATGGTTGCACCTGGTGCGGAGGTTGATGGACGTTCACCTCTCCGACTAAGCAGACAACGTGACGTGGAAACTGACAACGAACGGAGTATTTTCAGTTAAATCTATGTACGTAGAACTTATTAATTCTGGCCCAACCCAAGGTCGATACACATTTGAAAAGTAAAGGTTCCCTTGCGCATTAAAATTTTCATGTGGTTTGTCCATAAACAGGTGATTCTTATCAAAAATAACTTACTAAAGCGACGATGGGTCGAAAGTCCACGATATTGTTTTTGTGTTCATGACCTAACAATCCAACATTTATTTATTTATTGTCCTTTAGCGAAGTTACTTTGGCGATCTATTTATATAGTAGCATTTAACATCACGCCGCCGGATAGCATAGATGCGTTGTCTGGGACGTGGTTAAATGGGTTACAACCTGAGGTTGCGCTAAGTATTAAGATTGGAATATGCGCACTTCTCTGAGCTATATGGAACTGCAGGAATAATATGATTTTTAACAGATTACATATTTTAAACTTCTTGCAGATTATTTTCAGAGCTAGGGCATGGATCCGTACGTGGTTGCTACTCACTTATATGGGCTCCGGGGGGCATTTGGCTACTGGGTGCAACCGATTGGAGATTGTAGCACGGGCTATCTTTAACCGGTTTGGATGACGACCGCATAATATGATAGGTCCTTAATGTCCTCTTATCCAGCCGGTTGTGGCTATGATTTATTTTCTTAGCTTTTTTCATTTGTGCTCCTTTTGTGAGCTGTACTCCGGATTAGAGACTTTGTGCTTTGCTGAACTTGTTTAATAATATGGCCGCATGCATCTTTCGGATGCAGAGTCCGGGGGATCACCTCCTTTTCTAAAAAAAAATATGGCTGAAATGCGTTGGCTCGGAAGCGCCGCACGTCCTCTCGGTGTCCTCCGCGTCACCACCTGGCGTTCTTCCAACTACCGTGGTCGTCTTTATTAATGACGACAGCTAACCTCAGGCCCACTCGTCAGCAACGTCGGTCGGCATTTTTTAATCTGAGCGTGAGGTGGGGGCCGTCCTTACCCGCTTCCAGACGCCCCTGTCCCCATCCCGTCACCTAGTGCTCCCCGTCGACGACAAACCCTAGCCAGCCTTCTTTTTCAGCATGGGCTTCTTCTCCGGCAAGGGCAAGGTCAAGGCCCGCGCCACCCCTTCCCCCCGCCTCACCCTTCCTCCACCGGCGTCTGCCCGCCGGCCGCGGTAGCGTGTCCATGTCCCAGTGCATCAGGCGAGGTGGCATTGGGAGCACCGTGTCCCACTCCCCTATTCCGACGTAACTCTGCCACCCGACTAGCACTTGGATCCGGAGAGGATCCCAGTGTCGGCCGTGCCGCGTTCGGCGAGGGCACACGCGGAGGAGGTGCGGCGTCGGTGGCAGCTGCTGACACCGGAGCAGCGTCGCGACCCCGCCTAAGCGTCCGACTCTCCCGCTTGGGAGCAGTGGTTCGCCTTCATGCACGAGGAGGCCAGGAGGCGCGGGGTCCGTGACGTGTAGCATGGCTCCCCACCACCGCCCCTCGTCATGCGCGACCGAGGACCAGGAGACGGAGGCTGCCTACCAGGCAGCGCTGGCGGCTATTCTTCGGGAGAGCGAGGAGGAGGAGCGGCACAAGGAGGAGGAGGCAGCTTACCAGACGCGCATGGCGGAGGCCCCGACAACGACGAAGAAGACGCCTAGGGCAGTGCGCCTCCTTGTAGGTTTAAGTTTAGTTAATGTACACGTGGACAGGTGGACTCTCGCCGGCCTTTGTGGGCGGCATTAATGGTTTTCTATTTTCAAAATATTGGTGTTATATATTTTTTCGTGCGACCTAAAAAATGGATCGGGCCAACGTTGGGCTCAAGCGCCGACCCGAACGCGAAAGCAAACATGAGTGTCCGCCGGACCGACCCAAACGGACAAAATCATCGTCCGTTTGGGTCGACGCGTTGGAGTTGCTTTTATGTAGCAAGTTCCCCATATAAATAGCATCGCTGTTAATAAAGATTTTACTTCCCAGTTGATGGTTGATGTCTGATTGTCTCTCTAGTTCCTCCCACTTGAACAGACGAAGACGGGACACGATGGTCACTGGACATGTCGTTCCAACGCGCGGCCGTGCGTGACAAGTCAGCCTGACCAGGCAAGGAAGGGACGTGACGACTGCGATTGATGGAGAAGAGTATGCATGGCGGCCTTGGCGGGGTACTAGCTACGTAGGAGTACGTAGGAGAAGAGTATGCATGGATGGATGGATATCAATCCTTCGTGGCATTTCTCCCATTGGTACCGTCGTTGATGCCTCCCTGTCCCGATAGTAGTGTGATTGAAATTTTCAACAGCTTGCATGACTGTTATGAGATCCTCGGCAAAATTTGATGTTAGTCTACTGTTAAAGTGTGATTGAAAGTTTATTGTTAGTCTACTGTTAAAGTGTGATTGAAAGTTTAATGTTAGTCTACTGTTAATTAATTCTCGGCATGGACGTCGGGGCAGGCTTGAGATACCCTAACATTGTGTCCTTCAGAGTGAGGTCGAGGCACGAGGCGTGGCGATGCGACACGATGAGGCATCTCAGCGAGGTACAACGATGGACCATAGCAAACTCTCCCCTTCAGGTTTCGTTAGCAAACTCATGGATTCACCTCTCCTCCGTCTGCCGCTCTGGCACGGTGGCGGAAAGGGGAATCCCGGTGCCTCTGCTTCGGTTAGTAGTTTAGGTTAGGTTCTTTTAGTCCTGGCAAGTGCGGCTCTCGGGTGGATGACGACACATCTTCTTCAAGTTTTTTTCCGGACCTTGATCCTCCTCGAGTTTGTCCCCATCTGGACGTAGTTACAGAGCTCCGGTGTAGGATCCTGCCGTCTCCTTGGGGCAGTGAGGTTAGGGTTTCTCGTCATGTGGCGAGATTTGTTGTCAGGTGCTTCACATCTTTTCAAGGGTTGAACGGCTGGTCCTTAGCGGTATGTGCATGAAGACTTTCTGGTTGTAATCGACAAAGTCAAGCCAGCTCCGGTATGGGATAGCTACAGCGGCGCATCGACGACTCTTTCTGGCGGCGATAGTGGTCATTCGCCGGTCTCGAAATCTTGATGCAACTTTTATTATGTTTCACATACTTTGTACTTTCGGCCAATTTTTATAATAGATTCGATCATTTTCACAAAAATCTCATATTTCCTTCTTAACTACTCCTTCCGTAAATTAATATAAAAGTTTTTAGATCAATAATATGGAGGGAGTAGTAAGAACCATCAATAATCTCACCTGCCAATGCCAAGAACTAGCGGGGCAGCTCAAGAAAATAAAGAACCAGCGGGGGAGAGAGGACGGATGTGCCCGTGCAGCACCAACGAGGGAGCAGTAATGCGCCTCACCTGACCTCACGGTCACGGTCCCAAACGGAGTGACAAACCCCAACCTCGATCCATGCCAACTCAACAAACACCTTCGAAGATACCTATAGAGCATCTTTATGATCATCCAGTTATGTTGTGACATTTAATAGCACACAAGATATTCCTCCAGTATCTGGGAGTTGCATGATCTCATGGTTTAAGAAACATATTTGACATACAAAAAAACAGTAGCAATAAACTGTATGATCAAATGCTAAGCTAGCGGATAGGTCTTGTCCGTCACATCATTTTCCTAATGATGTGATCATGTTATCAAATGACAACTCATATCCATGGTTAGGAAACATTAACCATCTTTGATCAACGAGCTAGTCTAGTAGATACTCACTAGGGACACGCTATTTGTTTATGTATTGACACATGTATTTAAGTTTCCGGACAATACAATTATAGCATGAATAATAAACTTTTATCATGAATAAGAAAATATAAAATAATAACAACATTATTTTGCCTCTAGGGCATATTTCCATTAGACACATCTTCTCCGAGTTTGTCTTCCGGGATCTGATCCTCCTTGAGTCTGTCCATCTAGACGTAGTGGACGGAGCTTCGACGTAGAATCCCGCCGTCTCCTTGGGGCAGCGGGGCTAGGGTTTTCTCGTCATGTGGCGAGATGTGTTGTCAGGTGCTTAAGATCTTTTCAAGGGTTGAGCGGCGACGATTACGGCTCTAGGGCAATGGTCCCTAGTGGCACGTGCACGAAGAGTTTCTGGCTGTCATCGACAAAGTCAAGCCAGCTCTGGTATGCAAACAGCGACAGCGGTGCATCAGCGACTTGCTCTGGCGACGGTAGTGGTCGTTCGATGATCTCAGAATCCTGATTATTATGTTTGAGATGTTTTGTACTTCCAGATAATTTCTACAACAAAATTGATCATTCATGAAAATATATTATATTTTCATCTTAATTAGGACTGTAACTACTCCCTCTGTCTCATAATATAAAAGTGTGGGACGGAGGGAGTAGCAAGAAACCATCAATAATCTCACCTACGAGGACGGCTGTGCTGTGCAGCACGAGTAAATGCGCCTCACCTGACACTACTAAAAAAAGGGCTATAGATGGAATTGACGCTAATGGCGCACCAGACATGCGGTGCATATACTAATGGCGCACCATGTGTTGGTGCGCCATTAGTATTTAGTATCCAAATACTAATGGCGCACCGTTGACGTGGTGCGCCATTAGTAACAATTTTTTTTTTCATTTTTTTCTCAAAACTACTAATGGCGCACCAGTGGATAGTGCACCATTAGTAGTTGGCGCACCACATCCACGGTGCGCCATTAGTATTTTTTTTCAAATTTTGTTTTTATTCCTTTTAATTTTATTTTCAAAAAATACTAATGGCGCACCGTGGGAGTGGTGCGCCATTAGTAGTTCAACTTACTAATGGCGCACCACTCCCACGGTGCGCCATTAGTATTATTTTTTCATATTTTATTTTTATTTTTATTATTCTATTTTCAAAAAATATTAATGGCGCACCGTGGGAGTGGTGCGCCATTAGTAGTTGAACTACTAATGGCGCACCACTACCACGGTGCGCCATTAGTAACTTGGCCATTACTGCACCCCCTGGACCGCCTTTTCCAGTTCAAAAATAAATAAAAGAAAATGATGTAAATGTCAAAAAATAAAAGAAAATAAGTTTCCCATGTGATATGTGGTCTACTTGTTGGGAAAACTTACAAATATGAATTTTGACTTTATTTGCAAAATATCTCTGGAATTTAGTAAAACGGGTATAACTTTTGCATACGAACTCGGATTAAAAAGTTTTTTATATGAAAAATCATCTACTCGAAAAGTTACATCCGAATTTAATCGGGGGAACCCCGTTAAACATTTTCAAAATCCCCAAAAACCAAACAGAAAAAAGTTACGGGGCTTTTAAGATCTAGAGGCAAAGAAATTCAAAAAAAATTAAACTTACTAGTGGCGCACCGTTTGCTAGGTGCGCCACTAGTAACAGAAAAAAAATTTAAAAATTTTGGTTTCGAAAAAAATTATGTTTGATTTTTTTTCAAAATATGATACGTAATATGACCGGGAAGTTTGAAATATATTTTCAAAATTTCATCATACTCATGAACATTAACAAACTCCTAGACATCAAGAAGGGTTAATAGGATTGATATGATAGATATATCAACAAGTGCGTGTGAAGTGAGCTGGTGCTGGGGTTGGATAGAACTACGAAGTTAAGCGTGCTCGGGTTGGAGTAGTGTGAGGATGGATGACCTTATGGGAAGTTTGACCACAGAGTGCGATTTGACTTGAGATTAAGCAAATTGACCCCATATTAAGCCATAATGACCTGAGATTAAGAAAAAAAAATTAAAAAAAATTTGAAAAAAAATTATGAAAAAAAAAATTTGAAAAAAAATTACTAATGGCGCACTTCTATGTAGTGCGCCATTAGTATGCCAAAGCACCTGGGTATAGATGGCCCCCTGCGAGGCATACTAATGGCGCACCGTGCACTATAATAATGGCGCACTAGTGGTGCGCCATTAGTATACCAGATACTAATGGCGCACCAGAGGTGCGCCATTAGTAAATAATGTTGGGGAACGTAGTATTTTAAAATTTTCCTACGATCACGCAAGATCTATCTACTAGATGCATAGCAACGAGAGGGAAGAGTGTGTCTATGTACCCTCGTAGACCGGGAGCGGAAGTGTCAAGTGACGCGGTTGATGTTGTCGAACTTCTTCGCGATCCAACCGATCAAGCACCGAACGTATGGCACCTCCGCGTTCAGCACACGTTCAGCTTGATGACGTCCCACGAGCTCTTGATCCAGTTGAGCATCACGGGAGAGTTTCGTCAGCACGACGGCGTGGTGACGGATATGATGTGTTCACCGGCGCAGGGCTTCGCCTAAGCTCCGCGACGGTATGACCGAGGTGTGATTCTGTGGAGGGGGGCACCGCACACGGCTAAAACAATTCAACTTGTGTGTCTTTGGGTGCCCCCCCTGCCCCCGTATATAAAGGAGCAAGGGAGGGAGGCCGGCCAACTCCTCCTGGTGCGGCTAGGGAAGGAGTCCTACTAGGAATAGGATTGCAATCCTATTCCTAGTAGGATTCACCAAAAGAAAGAAGAGGGAAAGGAATAGGAGAGGTGGCGCCCCCCCCCCCCAATCCTAGTCCAACTAGGAACCCTAGGTGGGGGCGCCGGCCAGCCCTATGGGCTGCCTCTCTCTTTCCCTTTAGGCCCACTATGGACCATCCCCTCTCGTAGGGGGTTCCGGTAACCCCCTCCGGCAATCCCGATAAATCCGAAACTTTCCCGGAACACTTCCGGTGTCCGAATATAGTCGTCCAATATATCAATCTTTATGTCTCGGACATTCCGAGACTCCTCGTCATGTCCGTGATCTCATCCGGGACTCCGAACTAGCTTCGGTACATCAATACTCATAAACTCATAATACCGATCGTCATCAAACGTTAAGCGTGCGGACCCTACGGGTTCGAGAACTATGTAGACATGACCGAGACTCATCTCCGGTCAATAACCAATAGCGGAACCTGGATGTTCATATTGGCTCCTACATATTCTACGAAGATCTATTATCGGTCAGAACCGCATAACAACATACGTTGTTCCTTTTGTCATCGGCATGTTACTTGCCCGAGATTCGATCGTCGGTATCTCTATACCTAGTTCAATCTCGTTACTGGCAAGTCTCTTTACTCGTTCCGTAACTCATCATCTCGTGACTAACTCATTAGTCTTTTGCTTGCAAGGCTTATTGTGATGTGTGTTACCGAGAGGGCCCAGAGATACCTCTCCGACATTCGGAGTGACAAATCATAATCTTGATCTATGCCAACACCACGAATACTTTCGGAGACACCTGTAGAGCATCTTTATGATCACCCAGTTATGTTGTGACGTTTGATAGCACACAAGGTGTTCCTACGGTATTCGGGAGTTGCATAATCTCATAGTCATAGGAACATGTATAAGTCATGAAGAAAGCAATAGCAGAAAAACTAAACGATCATAGTGCTATGCTAACGGATGGGTCTTGTCCATCACATCATTCTCCTAATGATGTGATCCCGTTGATCAAATGACAACTCATGTCTATGGTTAGGAAACGTAACCATCTTTGATCAATGAGCTAGTCTAGTAGAGGCATACTAGGGACATACTGTTTTGTCTATGTATTCACACATGTACTAAGTTTCCGGTTAATACAATTCTAGCATGAATAAAAGACATTTTTCATGATATAAGGAAATACAAATAACATCTTTATTATTGCCTCTAGGGCATATTTCCTTCAGTCTCCCACTTGAACTAGAGTCAATAATCTAGATTACAAAGTGATGATCCTCACACCCATGGAGTCCTGGTGCTGATCATGTTTTGCCCGTGGAAGAGGCTTAGTCAACGGGTCTGCAACATTCAGATCCGTATGTATTTTGCAAATCTCTATGTCTCCCTCATTGACTAGATCGCGGATGGAATTGAAGCGTCTTTTGATGTGCTTTGTTCTCTTGTGAAACCTGGATTCCTTTGCCAAGGCTATGGCTCCAGTGTTGTCACAAAAGATTTTCATTGGACCCGATGCACTAGGTATTACACCTAGATCGGATATGAACTCCTTCATCCAGACTCCTTCATTCGCTGCTTCCGAAGCAGCTATGTATTCCGCTTCACACGTAGATCCCGCCACGACGCTCTGCTTGGAACTGCACCAACTGACAGCTCCACCGTTCAATAAAAATACATATCCGGTTTGTGACTTTGAGTCATCCGGATCAGTGTCAAAGCTAGAATCGACGTAACCATTTACGATGAGCTCTTTGTCACCTCCATACACGAGAAACATATCCTTTGTTCTTTTCAGATACTTTAGGATGTTTTTGACCGCTGTCCAGTGATCCACTCCTGGATTACTTTGGTACCTCCCTGCTAGACTTATAGCAAGGCACACATCAGGTCTGGTACACAGCATTGCATACATGATAGATCCTATGGCTGAGGCATAGGGAATGACTTTCATTTTCTCTCTATCTTCTGCAGTGGTCGGGCATTGAGTCTTACTCAACTTCACACCTTGTAATACAGGCAAGAACCCTTTCTTTGACTGATCCATTTTGAACTTCTTCAAAATCTTATCAAGGTATGTGCTTTGTGAAAGTCCAATTAAGCGTCTTGATCTATCTCTATAGATCTTGATGCCTAATATATAAGCAGCTTCACCGAGGTCTTTCATTGAAAAACTTTTATTCAAGTATCCTTTTATGCTATCCAGAAATTCTATATCATTTCCAATCAACAATATGTCATCTACATATAATATTAGAAATGCTACAGAGCTCCCACTCACTTTCTTGTAAATACAGGCTTCTCCAAAAGTCTGTATAAAACCATATGCTTTGATCACCTCATCAAAGCGTATATTCCAACTCCGAGATGCTTGCACCAGTCCATATATGGATCGCTAGAGCTTGCATACTTTGTTAGCACCTTTTGGATCGACAAAACCTTCTGGTTGCATCATATACAACTCTTCTTTGAGATATCCATTCAGGAATGCAGTTTTGACATCCATTTGCCAGATTTCATAATCATAAAATGCGGCAATTGCTAACATTATTCGGACAGACTTAATCATCGCTACAGGTGAGAAAGTCTCATCGTAGTCAACTCCTTGAACTTGTCGAAAACCTTTCGCAACAAGTCGAGCTTTGTAAACAGTAATATTACCGTCTGCGTCGGTCTTCCTCTTGAAGATCCATTTATTTTCGATGGCTTGCCGATCATCGGGCAAGTCAACCAAAGTCCACACTTTGTTCTCATACATGGATCCCATCTCAGATTTCATGGCTTCAAGCCATTTTGCGGAATCTGGGCTCATCATCGCTTCCTCATAGTTCGTAGGTTCATCATGGTCTAGTAACATGATTTCCAGAACTGGGTTGCCGTACCACTCTGGTGCAGAACGTACTCTGGTTGGTCTACGACGTTCAGCAGAAACTTGATCCGAAGTTTCATGATCATTATCATTAACTTCCTCACTGATTGGTGTAGGAATCACTGGAACAATTTTCTGTGATGTACTACTTTCCAATCCGGGAGAAGGTACAATTACCTCATCAAGTTCTACTTTCCTCCCACTCACTTCTTTCGAGAGAAACTCTTTTTCTAGAAAGGATCCATTCTTAGCAACGAATATCTTGCCTTCGGATCTGTGATAGAAGGTGTACCCAACAGTCTCTTTTGGGTATCCTATGAAGACACATTTCTCTGACTTGGGTTCGAGCTTATCAGGTTGAAGCTTTTTCACGTAAGCATCGCAGCCCCAAACTTTAAGAAACGACAACTTTGGTTTCTTGCCAAACCATAGTTCATAAGGTGTCGTATCAACGGATTTAGATGGTGCCCTATTTAACGTGAATGCAGCTGTCTCTAAAGCATAACCCCAAAACGATAGTGGTAAATCGGTAAGAGACATCATAGATCGTACCATATCTAATAAAGTACGGTTACGACGTTCGGATACACCATTACGATGTGGTGTTCCAGGTGGCGTGAGTTGTGAAACTATTCCACATTGTTTTAAATGAAGACCAAACTCGTAACTCAAATATTCTCCTGCACGATCAGATCGTAGAAACTTTATTTTCTTGTTACGATGATTCTCTACTTCACTCTGAAATTCTTTGAACTTTTCAAATGTTTCAGACTTGTGTTTCATTAAGTAGATATACCCATATCTGCTCAAATCATCAGTGAAGGTCAGAAAATAACGATACCCGCCGCGAGCTTCAACACCCATTGGACCACATACATCAGTATGTATGATTTCCAACAAATCTGTTGCTCGCTCCATAGTTCCGGAGAACGGAGTTTTAGTCATCTTGCCCATGAGGCATGGTTCGCAAGCACCAAGTGATTCATAATCAAGTGATTCCAAAAGTCCATCATTATGGAGTTTCTTCATGCGTTTTACACCAATATGACCTAAACGGCAGTGCCACAAATAAGTTGCACTATCATTATTAACCTTGCATCTTTTGGTTTCAATATTATGAATATGTGTATCACTACAATCGAGATCCAATAAGAATAGACCACTCTTCAAGGGTGCATGACCATAAAAGATATTATTCATAAAAATAGAACAACCATTATTCTCTGATTTGAATGAATAACCATCTCACAATAAACAAGATCCAGATATAATGTTCATGCTTAACGCTGGCACCAAATAACAATTATTTAGGTCTAAAACTAATCCCGAAGGTAGATGTAGAGGTAGCGTGCCGACGGCGATCACATCGACTTTGGAACCGTTTCCCACGCGCATCGTCACCTCGTCCTTAGCTAATCTTCGTTTAATCCGTAGTCCCTGTTTCGAGTTACAAATATTAGCAACCGAACCGGTATCAAATACCCAGGTACTACTACGAGCATTAGTAAGGTACACATCAATAACATGTATATCACATATACCTTTGTTCACCTTGCCATCCTTCTTATCCGCCAAATACTTGGGGCAGTTCCGTTTCCAGTGTCCAGTCCCCTTGCAGTAGAAGCACTCAGTTTCAGGCTTGGCTCCAGATTTGGGTTTCTTCGTGGAAGTAGCAACTGTTTTGCTATTCTTTTTGAAGTTCCCCTTCTTTCCCTTGCCCCTTTTCTTGAAACTAGTGGTCTTGTTAACCATCAACACTTGATGCTCCATTTTGATTTCTACCTCCGCAGCTTTGAGCATGGCGAAGAGCTCGGGAATTGTCTTTTGCATCCCTTGCATATTATAGTTCATCACGAAGCCTTTATAGCTTGGTGGCAGTGATTGAAGAACTCTATCAATAATACTATCCTCGTCAACTTTGCAACCAAGTTGAGTCATATGATTGTAATACCCAGACATTCTGAGTAAGTGTTCACTGATAGAACTATTCTCCTCCATCTTGCAGCTGTAGAACTTATTGGAAATCTCATATTTCTCAATTCGGGCATTTGCTTGAAATATTAACTTCAACTCCTGGAACATCTCATATGGTCCATGACGTTCAAAACGTCGTTGAAGTCCCGGTTCTAAGCCGTAAAGCATGGCACACTGAACTATCGTGTAGTCATCAGACCGCGACTGCCAGACGTTCAAAGCGTCTACATTAGCGGGAGGGGGCTTGTCACCTAGCGGTGCTTCAAGGACATAATTCTTCTGTGCAGCAATGAGGATAATCCTCAGGTTACGGACCCAGTCCGTGTAATTGCTACCATCATCTTTCAACTTAGCTTTCTCTAGGAATGCATTAAAATTCAAAGGAACGGTAGCACGGGCCATTGATCTACAACAACATAGATATGCAAAAACTATCAGGACTAAGTTCATGATAATGTTAAAGTTCGATTTAATCATATTAAATTAAAGAACTCCCACTTAGATAGACATCCCTCTGGTAATCTAAATGATCACGTGATCCAAATCAACTAAACCATGTCCGATCATCACGTGAGATGGAGTAGTTTCAATGGTGAACATCTTATGTTGATCATATCTACTATATGATTCACGCTCGACCTTTCGGTCTCCAGTGTTCCGAGGTCATATCTGCATATGCTAGGCTCGTCAAGTTTAACCCGAGTATTCTGCGTGTGCAAAACTGGCTTACACCCGTTGTATTTGAACGTAGAGCTTATCACACCCGATCATTACGTGGTGTCTCGGCACGACGAACTTTCGCAACGGTGCATACTCAGGGAGAACACTTATACCTTGAAATTTAGTAAGGGATCATCTTATAATGCTACCGTCGTTCTAAGCAAAATAAGAAGCATAATAAGATAAACATCACATGCAATCAAAATATATGACATGATATGGCCATCATCATCTTGTGCTTTTGATCTCCATCTCCAAAGCACCGTCATGATCACCTTTGTCACCGGCTCGACACCTTGATCTTCATCGTAGCATCGTTGTCGTCTCACCAACTATTGCTTCTACGACTATCGCTACCGCTTAGTGATAAAGTAAAGCAATTACATGGCGATTGCATTTCATACAATAAAGCGACAACCATATGGCTCCTGCCAGTTGCCGATAACTTTACAAAACATGATCATCTCATACAAAACCGTATAACTCATCATGTCTTGACCATATCACATCACAACATGTCCTGCAAAAACAAGTTAGACGTCCTCTACTTTGTTGTTGCAAGTTTTACGTGGCTGCTACGGGCTTAGCAAGAACCGTTCTTACCTACGCATACAAAACCACAACGATGTTTCGTCAAGTATGTGCTGTTTTAACCTTCACAAGGACCGGGCGTAGCCACACTTGATTCAGCTAAAGTGAGAGAGACAGACACCCGCCAGTCACCTTTGAGCAACGAGTGCTCGTAACGGTGAAACCAGTCTCGCGTAAGCGTACGCGTAATGTCGGTCCGGGCCGCTTCATCTCACAATACCGCCGAAGCAAAGTATGACATGCTGGTAAGCAGTATGACTAGTATCGCCCACAACTCATTGTGTTCTACTCGTGCATATCATCTACGCATAGACCTGGCTCATGATGCCACTGTTGGGGAACGTAGTATTTTAAAATTTTCCTACGATCACGCAAGATCTATCTACTAGATGCATAGCAACGAGAGGGAAGAGTGTGTCTACGTACCCTCGTAGACCGGGAGGGGAAGCGTCAAGTGACGCGGTTGATGTTGTCGAACTTCTTCGCGATCCAACCGATCAAGCACCGAACGTACGGCACCTCCGCGTTCAGCACACGTTCAGTTTGATGACGTCCCACGAGCTCTTGATCCAGTTGAGCTTCACGGGAGAGTTTCGTCACACGACGGCGTGGTGACGGATATGATGTGTTCACCGGCGCAGGGCTTCGCCTAAGCTCCGCGACGGTATGACCGAGGTGTGATTCTGTGGAGGGGGCACCGCACACGGCTAAAACAATTCAACTTGTGTGTCTTTGGGTGCCCCCCTGCCCCCGTATATAAAGGAGCAAGGGAGGGAGGCCGGCCAACTCCTCCTGGTGCGGCTAGGGAAGGAGTCCTACTAGGAATAGGATTGCCCACTATGGACCATCCCCTCTCGTAGGGGGTTCCGGTAACCCCCTCCGGCAATCCCGATAAATCCGAAACTTTCCCGGAACACTTCCGGTGTCCGAATATAGTCGTCCAATATATCAATCTTTATGTCTCGGACATTCCGAGACTCCTCGTCATGTCCGTGATCTCATCCGGGACTCCAAACTACCTTCGGTACATCAATACTCATAAACTCAAAATACCGATCATCATCAAACGTTAAGCGTGCGGACCCTACGGGTTCGAGAACTATGTAGACATGACCGAGACTCATCTCCGGTCAATAACCAATAGCGGAACCTGGATGTTCATATTGGCTCCTACATATTCTACGAAGATCTATTATCGGTCAGAACCGCATAACAACATACGTTGTTCCTTTTGTCATCGGTATGTTACTTGCCCGAGATTCGATCGTCGGTATCTCTATACCTAGTTCAATCTCGTTACTGGCAAGTCTCTTTACTCGTTCCGTAACTCATCATCTCGTGACTAACTCATTAGTCTTTTGCTTGAAAGGCTTATTGTGATGTGTGTTACCGAGAGGGCCCAGAGATACCTCTCCGACATTCGGAGTGACAAATCCTAATCTTGATCTATGCCAACACCACGAATACTTTCGGAGACACCTGTAGAGCATCTTTATGATCACCCAGTTACGTTGTGACGTTTGATAGCACACAAGGTGTTCCTACGGTATTCGGGAGTTGCATAATCTTATAGTCATAGGAACATGTATAAGTCATGAAGAAAGCAATAGCAGAAAAACTAAACGATCATAGTGCTATGCTAACGGATGGGTCTTGTCCATCACATCATTCTCCTAATGATGTGATCCCGTTGACAAATGACAACTCATGTCTATGGTTAGGAAACGTAACCATCTTTGATCAATGAGCTAGTCTAATAGAGGCATACTAGGGACATACTGTTTTGTCTATGTATTCACACATGTACTAAGTTTCCGGTTAATACAATTCTAGCATGAATAAAAGACATTTATCATGATATAAGGAAATACAAATAACATCTTTATTATTGCCTCTAGGGCATATTTCCTTCAAATAATACTAATGACGTGCTACTAATGGCGCGCCAGTAGTGCGCCATTAATGGGCAAAACCGATGCGCCATTAGTAGCCCTTTTCCTAGTAGTGTGACCTCTCACGGTCACGGGCCCAAACGCCGCCACTCTGCTCAGCTCCAGCTCCCCAACCCCAATCGGGCGAGCCAAAAGCCCTAGTCCCTCGCCAGCTCCGGCGGCCGCCGCTCCCTCCCTCCCCTCCCCCGCACGACTCTGTTCGCCCCCTCAATCGGGGTCCAGCAATGCCCCGGCGGCGGCCGAGGGCCGGGGAGAAGCGGATGGACGCCACGATCGACCACTTCGCCAAAGATAGATCCGCCGGAGACACACCTCCACACGCCCACCAACGATGCTAGACGCATCACCAGAACGGGGACTAGGCGGGGAGACCTTTATTCCATCTTCAGGGAGCCGGCGCCGTCTCGTCTTCCTGAGTAGGACACAAACCCTAACAAAACTGAAAGAAACGATTAAAAACGGAGCCCTCCCACCGACCCTTGCCGAGATCCACCGCGCCCCCATGGCCCTAAGGCCACCGGAGAGGAGGCGGACCTGCGACGGCGTCGGCGTGAGGCAAAAACCCTAGCTTTTTGTGAAGGAGGAGGAGGAGGAGGAGGAGATCATTTTGTTAGCTTGGTATTAGAGGACAAGGTTACTCTATTTAACTCTAAGGTCGGAAAAAATGAAGGACGGTTTTGAGATACCATAACCTTGTGTCCTTCAGAGTGAGGTCGAGGCACGAGGCGTGGCGATGCGGCACAATGAGGCGTCTCGATGAGGTACAACGATGGACCATGGCAAACTCTCACCTTGAGGTTTCGTTAGCAAACCCATGGATTCACCTCTCCTCTGCCCGCCGCTTTGGCACCTGTGGCGGGAAGGGGGATCCTGGTGCCTCTGCTTCTGTTAGTAGTTTAGGTTAGGTTCTTTTAGTCATGACAAGTGCAGCGCTCGGGTGGATGACGACACATCTTCTTCGAGTTTTTCTTCCGGACCCTGATCCTCCTCGAGTTTGTCCATCTGGACGTAGTTACGGAGCTCCAGTGTAGAATCCTGTCGTCTCGTTGGGGCGGTGAGGTTAGGGTTTCTCGTCATGTGGCGAGATTTGTTGTCAGGTGCTTCACATCTTTTCAAGGGTTGAACGGCGACGACTACGGCTCCAGGGGCTGGTCCTTAGGGGCACGTCCACGAAGATTTTCTGGCTGTGATCGACAAAGTCAAGTCAGCTCCGGTATGAGAATAGCGACAGTGGCGCGTCGACGATTCGTTCTGGCGGCGATAGTGGTCATTCGCCAGTCTCGAAGTCTTGATGCAACTTTTATTATGTTTCACATACTTTGTACGTTCGGCCAATTTTTATAATAGATCCGAACATTTTCACAAAAATGTCATATTTCTTTCTTAATTACTCCTTCTGTAAACTAATATAAAAGTATTTAAATCACTAATAATGAGGGAGTAGTAAGAAACCATCAATAATCTCACCTACCAAGGCCAAGAACTAGCGGGGCAGCTCAAGAAATAAAGAACCAGCGGGGGAGAGAGGACGGATGTGCCCGTGCAGCACCAACGAGGGAGCAGTAATGCGCCTCTTTTTTTTCTTTTCTTTTTGAGAAAATTTCTGATCTATTTATCTTCAATCATAACAATACAACAAATACCAGAAATAATAAAAATTACATCCAGATCCGTAGGCCACCTAGCGACGACTACCAGCACTGAAGCAAGCCGAAGACGCGCCACCGTCGTCGCCCCTCCATCGCCGGAGTTGGGCACAACTTGTTGTAGTAGACAGCCGGGAAGTCGTCGTGCTCGCCTCACCTGACCTCACGGTCACGGTCCCAAACGGAGTGACAAATTCCAATCTCGATCCATGCCAACTCAAGAAACACCTTCGGAGATACCTGTAGAGCATCTTTATGATCACTCAGTTACGTTGTGACGTTTGATAGCACACAAGATATTCCTCCGGTATCCGGAAGTTGCATGATCTCATGGTCTAAGGAACATGTAGTTGACATACAAGAAAGCAGTAGCATTAAACTGTACGATCAAATGCTAAGCTAAGGGATGAGTCTTATCCGTCACATCATTTTCCTAATGATGTGATCATGTTATCAAATGACAACTCATGTCCATGGTCAGGAAACCTTAACCATCTTTGATCAACGAGCTAGTCTAGTAGATGCTCACTAGGGACACGATATTTGTTTATGTATTCACACATGTATTTAAGTTTCCGGACAATACAATTATAGCATGAATAATAAACTTTTATCACGAATAAGGAAATAGAAAATAACAATAACATTATTATTGCCCATAGGGCATATTTCCATCAGACACATCTTCTCCGAGTTTGTCTTTCAGGCTCTGATGCTCCTTGAGTCCGTCCATCTAGACGTAGTCGACGGAGCTCCGACGTAGAATCCCGCCGTCTCCTTGGGGCGGTGAGGTTAAGGTTTCTTGTCATGTGGCGAGATTTGTTGTCAGGTGCCGTGCTTCAGATCTTTTCAAGGGTTGAGCGGCGACGATTACGGCTCTAGGGTAATGGTCCTTAGTGGCACGTTCACAAAGACTTCCTGGCTGTCATCGACAAAGTCAAGCCAGCTCTGGTATGCGAACAGCGACAACGGTGCATCAGCGACTTGTTCTGGCGGCGGTAGTGGTCGTTCGGTGGTCTCAGAATCCTGATTATTATGTTTGAGATGTTTTTTTACTTCCGGATAATTTCTACAACAAATCTGATCATTCATGAAAAAAGTTATATTTTCTTTTTAATTAGGACTGTAACTACTCCCTCTGTTCCATAATACTGTAGTACTCCCTCCGTCCCAAAATTCTTGTCTTATATTTGTCTACATACGGTCCGTATGTAGACAAGTATAAGACAAGACGGAGGGAGTATAAAAGTGTGGGACGGAGGGAGTAGCAAGAAACCATCAATAATCTCACCTGCGAGAGTGAAGTCTGATTTAAACCTTGATGTTGTAGAGCTTGTCGAAAACGAACCCTCACCTCGGAATCCCTGAAGTCTGTACCCTCTACTTTCTAATCCCGGTCATTGTTAACCTTGATGCCTTTTTAAGAGTGGGTTTGATGACATGGCAGGGAAAGACCGGTTTGCTGATTTTTTGTTTAAACGAGTGCCTGCATGCATGTCTGGTCCGTGGTAGCGTGAGTACATACCGCGTCGGTTGGTCGTTCTTTCCTGTTCACTCTTCTTTTCTTTGGCCCAAGGGGCGCCGGTCGGTCATAGGCAGCGTACCTACGCTAGCTACTTCAACCCAAAGGTATGCATGTACGAGCAGCGCAAAATAAGATACGTGTGTACGCGTACTTGCACACGCACCTGAGGATTGTGTGCCTACATGTGCACTGCTCGCAGCATCGTTTTGCTCACCGACTTCCGACTGTTTGTGCACGGCTTCATACACTGGCGAGCTGACAACCGCTCGCCGGCTTATGCTCATGCATCGCCGGGGCTATCGTGCGCCTACCGGCCATCACATCACGCCGTCCCTCGGCTCACCGTTGTTGGGGACCTGAAGGTCTCCATGGATGTCAGCTCAGCCACGTACAACGTCGGCTTGGCTACCGGCGAGCGAGCATACCTCTCCGCGGGGCTTCCGCGCTGCCCTTTACCTACTTCCTCTTCTGCATCATGTACACAATGCACGTCGCTGGGTGTGTCTCCAACTCTCCATACTGCAGCACACCTATTCGCCATAGCACATCTGTGAGGACGCCAGGCGGCCGCAGCGCTGCAGCCATCGAAGCTGCACCAGGCACCTTCTTCCTTCCTCGCTACCCCTGGTGCAGCTACTCGGCGCCTTGTATTCTTCTTACGATCGATGCCTTCGTGCCGCACCAGATCAGACTAAAGCAAACCCGTGGACGATGCCTTTTCTTGTGTGTGTTTCCTGTAGAAGAGCTATCTCTGTTCACTTGTACTTGAGAGGAAAGCTGGTTAGCTGAGTTGGTGCGCACGTTGAATACGTTCCGCACTTCAACACAATGTACTGCCTAACCCACCGATCCCGGCCATTCCCGATGCCAAATACGAAATCCCTGTTTGGATGTGACCGCAAGGTTAAAAACGACCGGGATTAGAGAATACAGGGTACGGACTTCAGGGATTTAGAGGTGAAGGTTTGTTTGCGGCAAGCTCTACAACCTCAGGGTTTAAATCAGACTTTACTCCACCTGCGAGGACGGCTGTGCTGTGCAGCACGAGTAAATGCGCCTCACCTGACCTGACCTCTCACGGTCACGGGTCCAAACGCCGCCACTCTGCTCAGCTCCGGCTCCCCAACAACCCCAATCGGGCGAGCCAAAAGCCCTAGTCCCTCGCCAACTCCGGCGGCCGCTGCTCCCTCCCTCCCCTCCCCTCCCCTCCCCCGCAGGACTCCGTCCGCCCCCTCAATCGGGCTCCAGCAATTGCCCGGCGGCGGCCGAGGGCCGGGGAGAAGCGGATGGACGCCGCGATCGACCACTTCGCCGAGATGGGGTACCGCAAAGCCGATGTCCGCACCGTCGTCAACAAGCTCCTCAAGGTCTGCGCCCCCCCTCCCCATTTACCCGCTTCGTCGCCGAGAGAAACGGAGATGAACGCGAGAATTCATCGGCCGGCGGAATCCTCTCAAAGATCGACGCTTTTGCAGGGGACGCTCGTGCGCCGAGTGTCGCGGAGCAGAGGTGGCGCCTTTTTTTTCCCGCGGTTAATTTTGTCAGCCGGCCGATTCGGGAGTCGACGCTGATTCTTGCGATTATTTCGGCATTGTTTGGCTCTAGGGGAACCAATCCCACCCAGGGATTGGATTGAATTGATCCCCTGCATTTCACCAAATCCCCTTGCTCCCCATCCAGGCCAGATCCCCTCTCCACATTCTCATTTGGTTCCCCAGACCCAATCCCCCTTCCTCAAAATTGGCCAAGAATGCTGCCACAGTATTATTTCCTACTGGTTTAACTTCAATGGCCAAACAAGTGAGCATACATTTTTCATCATTAGCAAGCTGACATATGCAAGGTTGCTTGAAATACAGTTGTATGCAGGTTCTTTTTTGTTTTCTTGCCAATAACTATATGGAAGTCGCACAGGAATCACGTTCCTTCTGTTATAAGTTGGCCGTTTTGATTATTTACGACTAAAGTGAACACTACAACTTAAGTAGTAATATAGCCTACTTACAGCTCAGCCACTTTGCATCATGTCTTCGAGAACTTTGTCCACAGTCCACACTCATGTTTGCAACTACCACCTCAACCTGCATGTACCCTGAGATTTTAGAAATATCGTTTCACAAGAAAAGTGATCAGCTTAATAATTCAGCATCACTATAACTCTACATATTCCCATGGTTTTAAATAGCCCGCTATAGCTCCGCTATAGCACGCTATAGCTTTTAGGAGAGGTTCCGCGCTAAATGTATTTTGTCCAACCACATGAGCGAACATTTTAAATAGCCCGCTATAGCGTCGCTATAGCACGCTATAGCATTTACAAGAGGTCCGCCGCTAAAAGGCTTAGCGCGCTATTTAAAACTTTGCATATTCCCTTTTTTTCTGGGAATATATGGAACTTGCCCATCACCAATGTCGACAATGCTAGGCAAGGTGGTGGATTAGCGCAAATGGATATCTCTCTGTTGTGTTCATCTTGGACTTGGTTTTGTTGCAGCGATGCTGTTCTCACACCTCGAGGAAGATCTGCACAAAAGTTAGATACGTCAAAAAGCACAAAGTAGTCCAAGGATGCATGAGAGGATTTTCCAGAACATGCCAATTGAACATTTATTTGATAAGTAGTGACAACTGTTGCGGTTACATCAGATTTCAGTAGGTTAGTTCGCTGAGAAAGAAGGCCATCTTTCAGTAATTATGTACATGTGGAATTAGTAATATAGAACAGTGGCAAAGGCACATATCCACATAGTTAGCATGTTCAGCAAGTCATGTACACTACACAGATGCCATTAGTATGATAGAAGTAAAGCTAGAATCAGGTTTAAACCAATCATATTGCAAACTGAAGCTTTGCAATTTAGCAAATAACTTTAGCACTGACCATTCCTAATAGTAGATATGTACTATCTATGCCCTTCCCAGCTGATCGTTTTGACTTCCGGGCCTCTATCGCTTCTTCAATCAGCCTCTTCTCCTGGTTCAGCCCCTTGAATGCGTCTTTCAGGTGAAGGCATCTCACCTATTTCCTCCTCTTCATCATCGAAATCTTCTTCATCACCACTTTCTTCGTCTTCTTCCTCATAATCGTCACTTTCTGAAGCCTCCTTTTCATCCACATCAGCCATCTTCGCTTTCTTCACCCTTTTCCTCCTCACAAGACTTGAAACCTTGACCATCTTCCTCTTTGAGCGCACATCGCGAACTATTGCATGAATAAACTGAGATGGGCGACCTCCCTCATCTAGAGGTGGTTCTGATTCACTCCTCGAGTTATTCATCCAATCCATGATTGGGTTTGTTTCATCATATTGAGTAAGATTCATCATGATAGCACATGGATCGACCTCCCTATCTTCTCAATAAGTCTCATTTCGCTGAAGGCGGGGCTGCAAGTTGTAACGTGTGTACACCAGCTTTGTCAGCTTAATGTAACTTTGCATATTTCTCACTTTGCTATGGATCAACGTAAAAGCACTCCAATTGCGCTCACCAGTGGCGGAGCTACAGCAAGGTCAAGTGGGCCGTGGCCCACCCAGCCCATGGATTTTTTTATATTGTATGACTACTTTTGGGCCATGAAAACCCAAGCCCATTACATGTTTTCTTCAGCTGGCCCGCCTAATTATTTGGGCCAAGCTCTGCCACTGGTGCTCACACCCACTCGATGACACACAATGAGACACAATGTGCATCGCATACTTCAGCGGCATGGGCACTTCTCCATCATATTGAGACCACCAAGTGGCTGCAAGATAGAAACACCATATGTCAGCAAAAGAGAAATAGCTCTCGACTCAGCATCAACGCTGCTCGAAATGAAGGACAATTGATTTCCGTCCAGGAATATCATTAGCTTGGAACCATTTGGCCCAAGCTTGACCAAGTTTTGTTGCATTTAGCTTTTGATTTGAGAGGTCAATCCTTGGCTGGCATCCCTTGGTTTTCTTTCCACTAGCAGGAGTCCTGGTACTACCATCTGCAGGACTAAGAGAGCTCTTGCACTGACGATATTGAGTTATCTTTCCAGCGGCAGGAGTTGTAGGACTAGACTTGCCGTTGCCGCTGCCACTCCCGGACCCGACCTCAAATCTACTACCCATACTCTCAACTCAATGTCAAAGTTTAATATCTCTTAGTGATTTCTCCGTTTCCAACCTTACATGGCGCTCTTCATCACTATCAGGATCAAGATCAATTACTGGACTTCCACCCATTTCCTCTAGAAGCTCAAGTTCCAATCTGAGTTTGCGGGCTTGTACCTTTGACTTTCTCTGGTTGTAAACCAGCCGATTCTTCCTCGTTTAAGCTTGTACCTTGGAGGGCACATTATAGCAGGCAACCAACTGATCCTCCCAACCCACCAAGATATTCCTTTAGGCGGGTTGAGCCTCCACCCTGCCTCTTCAGACCACAATAGTGGCATGAAAATCCTTGCCTTCCGTAATTTGCAGCATGGCTCCGGGGAGCAGCAATATTTCATCTCCAGTGAAAATATACCCTGCATTTTCATCACATCAGTCGATTGAGCCATTGCATGAATTTCACATTGTACAAAAGACAGCAAGTTTGTTTATCACAAAGAATATATAATAATGTCTTGCATGAACAACACATCATCAGCATAAACCACATGCTAGCATACCAATGAATGTGCAAGAGCATTGCATGTTCTTCTAACCAGCATGATGCGGTGAGTAGTGAAGGTAGACATGGCTTGATTAATGTCTGCCACCAGCCCACCAGAGAGAAACACTTCGCGTGGTTCTGTCCTTTACAATGCAGTTCCTTGCCGACAGTAGCGCAGTCGATTTCCAAAGTGACCGCCTCGCTATACAATTTGGCCAATTCCTTCAGACCAATTAATGCCGCCTCCGCTTTTGCTTCTTCTATAGATGAGCATTTGTTTAATTTCTGGCACACTGCAACAAAGTCCAGCTTCCCTCTGTCTCGGGAATGTAAGATGCATCCGTGTTCAGTTTAACCACCCCTTTCGCTGGTGCAGACCAATGATCGCTAGCAGGTGCTGTCGGATTGCTGGGCCTATGGGGATACAGAGACCAACGACATTTATCTTTATCAGTCGCATCACTGTACAGCGAATCATTTACGTCCTCCTCATACCTGACTAAGAAATGCACAGCACCCGAAACCGTGTCCTTTCCATCACCATGTATAACATTGTTTCTCCGGTGCCAGGACTGCCAAAGAATCAAAAGGATTCTATTTCTGACAGTGCCAGATTTCGCATGAAGTAGCAATTGGAGTCTGAGCCTCCAGTGTTGGTGCCGCCAGCACGAAAGGGGATTTTCCAGGATTTGGCGATTTAGGTATAGATGTGAGGGCACGGGAAAGACATATTAGCCATTCACGGGCCTTGGGGGAGCTAGTTTTGGGCTTTGGCGCAATTTTTTCTGCCAAAGGTGGCCCTGGCAGGAAATGACTTTGGAGGCCGAAATCGTTGAAATAATTGAACCGAAATGCTATATTTCAGTACTTGCTGAAATTAATGAAATTTCACTGAAATTGAAAACCATGGTCCTGATTAATTCGGCCTCATCTGTTTAGGATGTGTATGGGAAGGATGGGTGGCCGTTGCTGGAGGACAGTTGTTACAACGTAGTGCAAGAAGCGCTCTTTGAGATGGAGGAGCAGGAGAAGTTGCAGCAGCAGCAGCAGCAGAACGAGGATGATGATGGTGATGGCGAGGGGGAGGAAGCTCATCTGGTGAGGGCACTCTCCACATATTCTCTTGTGTTTATCCATGTTAATTGCTGTGTGTGCCATCGGTACCAATTTATACCGCTCTGTTACCTACTGACCAATATATTCAAGGCAGTGTTTCTTCAATTCGTAACTGTCATCCCATGCCAAAATAATAATATCTTGCTCAATAATACCTGTCATATGTACTAATTCCTCATCTTGTTTGCTTTAAGGCATTTAGTTTGAGAAAAAGGCTGGTCCTAGTACATGAATGATAATATTACGAGGTTATTTCCACTGTTTATAATTCCTCATCTTGTTTCGATAATATAACTGAGCTGCTTCAGCATTATACTATTTCAAATGACTAAAATATGAACAGAAAATTAGGAGTAAGTTGATGGAACGGCCATCCTAGGATTGAGACTCTCCCTTATATCAAGCATGCCCATGTTATATTAGTCTTAACTTGTCTCAGTTTGCGTTTGCACAGATTGAAGTGGGTACAAAGTAAAACGTTTTTATTTTCACTATTTATGAAATATTTGCAGGAGCCGCAGCAGGAGGAGGTGGAGGAGGAGGCTCCGGTAAACTCCCTCTCCATTTACTTTCATGTGTTTGTTTTTTCACCTAAAAGCTGGTTTATTCATAAAAATGACAACAATGCCAGATGAAAGAAGTGGTCTGGTTGATGTCTTCCATCATTCCTTTGAGCTGACATAGTACTTCTGCAATAAGGAAACATTTATGGTGCACAAACTGCTGTTACTTATGAAAAATTAAATTTACCACTAAAACAAAACCTTGTTAAGAATGTCTAGTTGTGGTTACTTGTTCCCTCCAGCAACAAAGCTTAACGCATACTGTCCAATTCTTACATGGGGCTTTGGTTGGCAATGCAGCAGCAAGAATTAGCAATAAAGGAGGAACCGTTAGAAGAGTTCATTCCCATTGCGATGGTGGAACCCCTGCTCATCGACCAACCTCCTCCCAGAGCTGCGTCGCCAGATCCGTTAGCTACAGGAACTAGGCGCAAAAGGCCCCCCTGCTACGGATGGATCTCTGATTCCGAGAGTGACTCGGACTATGAGGAATACGTCGCACGTCGACAGCAGCCGGTGCAGGTCCCGGCCAAGTAGACGGGCTGTAAGTGAAGCCACTTCTGTTATCCGGTCTTCCTTTGCCATCTTTAAAGTTGGTATTTAGTAGTTCATACACTATTGTTACTGCTCTCATGCTTTTGATCGAACGAAGATACTCTAGGATCTACACTACTTTGGTTATGAACACAAACGTATCACAACACAGATTGAATGGCGAAAGCGAAACTTTATGACATTGACAGGACTTTGAAGATTGTTTTGTGGATAACTCTTATGATGGAGTTCCCCTGTTGGAGATGGTAACTAACCATGGTTCTCTCGTTGTGACAGAGAGGGGGCTGACGCAAGGCGAAAGCAGGGGAACCGGCCTAGCTAATCTGCCGAATTAGTATAAGGCTAGCACTCTATATTGTTAGTATGAACTATGGAGTTACTGAATTTGCAATGGCATTGTGGCTCTCGTTCGTATATACGTACACGTAAGGGAAACCGTGGACTCTGGAGCAGACGCTTTGAGTGGCAGGTGCTGCTCCCATGGAGCATGTATGGGCAGCATATATGGATGCTTCTGGCTGTAATTAGGTGGTAATGTGCTGGCGTGGCTTGGCCGTCGACCACTATAAATCGCTGCCTTCTTGGACTGGCCTGGTTGAATGTGTCTGAATCATGCAATGTGGTTTATGGTTTATCTATGCCTGAAACCGCTAGCTATTATTTTTCACTAGTATACATCCATATGTATGTGTGTGCCTTTTTAGAATTTTTTGAAACCTATTTTTTTTTTTTCAAAGCTCGAGCTCCATTAGCAATCTCCGATATGTACTAGTGGCGGGGGCGCGCCTCCTCTGTCGTCCAATCCAGCTGTTGGATTTTTTAATGTGTTTATACAGTCCAAATGCTCACCAATCATTGTAAAAAGAATACATGGAGCTGAACGGACGCAGCAGTGTTTAGTCAAAGGCATGGCAGCAAGTCTATATTAACAGGTGTTAAAAAGTTTTCTATATTAACAGATACTAGTGTCAAAAATGTTCTTACATTTTGGGACGGAGGGAGTAGGTAATAGTCTTACAAGGTGGATCAGTGAGTACAGAGAGACGTCCAACAGGTGAAATGAAAGCTCAACTTACAAAAGAAGGGTGATCTCCAACAGAGAGGCACAGTTTGTCGGATGAGCATACGAAGTCTTACAGAGAAACTAAACACGATTGATGGTTTATGTTAGGAGCTGCTGACGGCGTTGCGTCTAGAGATGATGAAACGGCGAGGGAGAGGCGGCACCTTGCCTTGCGGTTGAAATGAAAGGCGCAAATGTCACCTTCCTTCACTTTATTGCCCCAAAACAATGATCCTCCAGCTCGCCAAAGTACTTGACACCCCATGCATGCCTGCATTATGTTAGATGCAGTGCCAACAAAGGCAAGCTATTGTTTTCGAAAGGACTCATGTCTGTGCTTATCACGAATGATGTAGTTGTAGGGCTTATCTTTGACCTGTTGTCCCTGTGAGTAAGAACTGCAATTATTGTAAGAACGCACCGAGGCTGACGACCGCGGTCGTAAGCCACCAAGTGCAGCGGGAGAGAGCCTGCAGCGCAAAGGAGATCCACCGGCGACTCACCACCCACGCGGTCAAGACGGCGTCCATCTCCCCCCCCCCCCCCCCCCCCCCCGC
>LR738714.1:814308559-814320042 GCA_902687465.1 Secale cereale
GTATACTAGTGAAAAATAATAGCTAGCGGTTTCAGGCATAGATAAACCATAAACCACATTGCATGATTCAGACACATTCAACCAGGCCAGTCCAAGAAGGCAGCGATTTATAGTGGTCGACGGCCAAGCCACGCCAGCACATTACCACCTAATTACAGCCAGAAGCATCCATATATGCTGCCCATACATGCTCCATGGGAGCAGCACCTGCCACTCAAAGCGTCTGCTCCAGAGTCCACGGTTTCCCTTACGTGTACGTATATACGAACGAGAGCCACAATGCCATTGCAAATTCAGTAACTCCATAGTTCATACTAACAATATAGAGTGCTAGCCTTATACTAATTCGGCAGATTAGCTAGGCCGGTTCCCCTGCTTTCGCCTTGCGTCAGCCCCCTCTCTGTCACAACGAGAGAACCATGGTTAGTTACCATCTCCAACAGGGGAACTCCATCATAAGAGTTATCCACAAAACAATCTTCAAAGTCCTGTCAATGTCATAAAGTTTCGCTTTCGCCATTCAATCTGTGTTGTGATACGTTTGTGTTCATAACCAAAGTAGTGTAGATCCTAGAGTATCTTCGTTCGATCAAAAGCATGAGAGCAGTAACAATAGTGTATGAACTACTAAATACCAACTTTAAAGATGGCAAAGGAAGACCGGATAACAGAAGTGGCTTCACTTACAGCCCGTCTACTTGGCCGGGACCTGCACCGGCTGCTGTCGACGTGCGACGTATTCCTCATAGTCCGAGTCACTCTCGGAATCAGAGATCCATCCGTAGCAGGGGGGCCTTTTGCGCCTAGTTCCTGTAGCTAACGGATCTGGCGACGCAGCTCTGGGAGGAGGTTGGTCGATGAGCAGGGGTTCCACCATCGCAATGGGAATGAACTCTTCTAACGGTTCCTCCTTTATTGCTAATTCTTGCTGCTGCATTGCCAACCAAAGCCCCATGTAAGAATTGGACAGTATGCGTTAAGCTTTGTTGCTGGAGGGAACAAGTAACCACAACTAGACATTCTTAACAAGGTTTTGTTTTAGTGGTAAATTTAATTTTTCATAAGTAACAGCAGTTTGTGCACCATAAATGTTTCCTTATTGCAGAAGTACTATGTCAGCTCAAAGGAATGATGGAAGACATCAACCAGACCACTTCTTTCATCTGGCATTGTTGTCATTTTTATGAATAAACCAGCTTTTAGGTGAAAAAACAAACACATGAAAGTAAATGGAGAGGGAGTTTACCGGAGCCTCCTCCTCCACCTCCTCCTGCTGCGGCTCCTGCAAATATTTCATAAATAGTGAAAATAAAAACGTTTTACTTTGTACCCACTTCAATCTGTGCAAACGCAAACTGAGACAAGTTAAGACTAATATAACATGGGCATGCTTGATATAAGGGAGAGTCTCAATCCTAGGATGGCCGTTCCATCAACTTACTCCTAATTTTCTGTTCATATTTTAGTCATTTGAAATAGTATAATGCTGAAGCAGCTCAGTTATATTATCGAAACAAGATGAGGAATTATAAACAGTGGAAATAACCTCGTAATATTATCATTCATGTACTAGGACCAGCCTTTTTCTCAAACTAAATGCCTTAAAGCAAACAAGATGAGGAATTAGTACATATGACAGGTATTATTGAGCAAGATATTATTATTTTGGCATGGGATGACAGTTACGAATTGAAGAAACACTGCCTTGAATATATTGGTCAGTAGGTAACAGAGCGGTATAAATTGGTACCGATGGCACACACAGCAATTAACATGGATAAACACAAGAGAATATGTGGAGAGTGCCCTCACCAGATGAGCTTCCTCCCCCTCGCCATCACCATCATCATCCTCGTTCTGCTGCTGCTGCTGCTGCAACTTCTCCTGCTCCTCCATCTCAAAGAGCGCTTCTTGCACTACGTTGTAACAACTGTCCTCCAGCAACGGCCACCCATCCTTCCCATACACATCCTAAACAGATGAGGCCGAATTAATCAGGACCATGGTTTTCAATTTCAGTGAAATTTCATTAATTTCAGCAAGTACTGAAATATAGCATTTTGGTTCAATTATTTCAACGATTTCGGCCTCCAAAGTCATTTCCTGCCAGGGCCACCTTTGGCATAAAAAATTGCGCCAAAGCCCAAAATTAGCTCCCCCAAGGCCCGTGAATGGCTAATATGTCTTTCCTGTGCCCTCACATCTATACTTAAATCGCCAAATCCTGGAAAATCCCCTTTCGTGCTGGCGGCACCAACACTGGAGGCTCAGACTCCAATTGCTACTTCATGCGAAATCTGGCACTGTCAGAAATAGAATCCTTTTGATTCTTTGGCAGTCCTGGCACCTGAGAAACAATGTTATACATGGTGATGGAAAGGACACGGTTTCGGGTGCTGTGCATTTCTTAATCAGGTACGAGGAGGACGTAAATGATTCGCTGTACAGTGATGCGACTGATAAAGATAAATGTCGTTGGTCTCTGTATCCCCATAGGCCCAGCAATCCGACAGCACCTGCTAGCGATCATTGGTCTGCACCAGCGAAAGGGGTGGTTAAACTGAACACGGATGCATCTTACGTTCCCAAGACAGAGGAAAGCTGGATTGGTGCAGTTGCTAGAGACCACCGTGGCCAAGTCTTTGTTGCAGTGTGCCAGAAATTAAACAAATGCTCATCTGTAGAAGAAGCAGAAGCGGAGGCGGCATTAATTGGTCTGAAGAAATCGGCAAACTGTATAGGGGTGTGGTCACTTTGGAAATCGACTGCGCTACTGTCGGCAAGGAACTGCATTGTAAAGGACAGAACCAAGCGAAGTGTTTCTCTCTGGTGGGCTGGTGGCAGACATTAATCAAGCCATGTCTACCTTCACTACTCAACGCATCATGCTGGTTAGAAGAACATGCAATGCTCTTGCACATTCATTGGTATGCTAGCATGTGGTTTATGCCGATGATGTGTTGTTCATGCAAGACATTATATATTCTTTGTGATAAACAAACTTGCTGTCTTTGGTACAATGTGAAATTCATGCAATGGCTCAATCGACTGATGTGATGAAAATGCAGGGTATATTTTCACTGGAGATGAGATACTGCTGCTCCCCGGAGCCATGCTGCGAATTACGGAAGGCAAGGATTTTCATGCCACTATTGTGGTCTGAAGAGGCAAGGTGGAGGCTCAACCCGCCTAAAGGAATATCTTGGTGGGTTGGGAGGATCAGTGGTTGCCTGCTATAATGTGCCCTCCGAGGTACAAGCTTAAACGAGGAAGAATCGGCTGGTTTACAACCAGAGAAAGTCAAAGGTACAAGCCCGCAAACTCAGATTGGAACTTGAGCTTCTAGAGGAAATGGGTGGAAGTCCAGTAATTGATCTTGATCATGATAGTGATGAAGAGCGCCATGTAAGGTTGGAAAGGGAGAAATCACTAAGAGGTATTAAACTTTGACATTGAGTTGAGAGTATGGGTAGTAGATTTGAGGTCGGGTCCGGGAGTGGCAGCGGCAACGGCAAGTCTAGTCCTACAACTCCTGCCACTGGAAAGATAACTCAATATCGTCAGCGTAAGAGCTCTCTTAGTCCTGCAGATGGTAGTACCAGGACTCCTGCTAGTGGAAAGAAAACCAAGGGATGCCAGCCAAGGATTGACCTCTCAAATCAAAAGCTAAATGCAGCAAAACTTGGTCAAGCTTGGGCCAAATGGTTCCACGCTAATGATATTCCTGGACGGAAAATCAATTGTCCTTCATTTCGAGCAGCGTTGATGCTGAGTCAAGAGCTATCTTCTCTTTTGCTGACTTATGGTGTTTCTATCTTGCAGTCACTTGGTGGTCTCAATATGATGGAGAAGTGCCCATGCTGCTGAAGTATGCGATGCTCATTGTGTCTCATTGTGTGTCATCGAGTGGATGTGAGCGCAATTGGAGTACTTTTGCGTTGATCCATAGCAAAGTGAGAAATATGGAAAGTTACCTTAAGCTGACAAAGCTGGTGTACACACGTTACAACTTGCAGCCCCGCCTTCAGCGAAATGAGACTTATCGAGAAGATATGGAGGTCGATCCATGTGCTATCATGATGAATCTTACTCAATATGATGAAACAAACCCAATCATGGATTGGATGAACAACTCAAGGAGTGAATCAGAACCACCTCTAAATGAGGGAGGTCGCCCATCTCAGTTTATTCATGCAATAGTTCGCGATGTGCGCTCAAAGAGGAAGATGGTCAAGGTTTCAAGTCTTGTGAGGAGGAAAAGGGTGAAGAAAGCGAGGATGGCTGATGTGGATGAAAAGGGGGAGGCTTCAGAAAGTGACGATTATGAGGAAGAAGACGAAGAAAGTGGTGATGAAGAAGATTTCGATGATGAAGAGGAGGAAATAGGTGAGATGCCTTCACCTGAAAGACGCATTCAAGGGGCTGAACCAGGAGAAGAGGCTGATTGAAGAAGCGAGGGAGGCCCGGAAGTCAAAACGATCAGCCGGGAAGGGCATAGATAGTACATATCTACTATTAGGAATGGTCAGTTCTTCTGCTAAAGTAATTTGCTAAATTGCAAAGCTTCAGTTTGCAATTTGATTGGTTTAAACCTGATTCTAGCTTTACTTCTATCATACTAATGGCATCTGTGTAGTGTACATGACTTGCTGAACATGCTAACTATGTGGATATGTGCCTTTGCCACTGTTCTATTTTACTAATTCCACATGTACATAATTACTGAAAGGTCGCCTTGTTTTTCAGCGAACTAACTTACTGAAATCTGATGTAACCACAACAGTTGTCACCACTTATCAAATAAATGTTCAGTTGGCATGTTCTGGAAAACTTCTCATGCACCATTGTACTACTTTGTGCTTTTTGACGTCTCTAACGTTTGTGCAGATCTTCCTCGAGGTGTGAGAGAACAGCATTGCTGCGACAAAACCAAGTCCAAGATGAACAGAACAGAGAGATATCCATTTGCGCTCATCCACCAACTTGCCTAGCATTGTTGAGATTGGTGATGGGCAAGTTCCATAGATTTCCAGAAAGAAAAAAGGGGAATATATAGAGTTATAGTGCTGCTGAATTATCAAGCTGATCACTTTTGTGGTGGAACGATATTTCTAAAATCTCAGGGTACATGCAGGTTGAGGAGGTAGTTGCAAACATGAGCGTGGACAAAGTTCCCGAAGACATGATGCATGCAAAGTGGCTGAGCTGTAAGTATGCTACACCCTCTGTTCACTTTTATAAGACGTTCAGATAATTCAGATAATTCAGACAATGCCCAAAACAGTTCAATGTCAGCTGTCCAAAACGTCTTATAAAAAAGAACCGAGGGAGTATATTACTGCTTAAGTTGTCTTGTTCACTTTCGTCGTAAATAATCAAAACGGCCAACTTATAACAGAAGGAACATGATTCCTGTGCGACTTCCATACAGTTATTGGCAAGAAAACAAAAAAGTACCTGCATACAACTGTATTTCAAGCAACCTTGCATATGTCAGCTTGCTGATGATGAAAAATGTATACTCACGTGTTTGTCCATTGGAGTTAAACCAGTAGGAAATAATACTGTGGCAGCATTCTTGACCAATTTTGAGGAAGGGGGATTGGGTCTGGGGAACCAAATCAGAATGTGGAGAGGGGATCTGGCCTGGATGGGGAGCAAGGGGATTTGGTGAAATGCAGGGGATCAATTCAACCCAATCCCTGGGTGGTGTAGTTCCACTAGGGAATTGGTTCCCCTGCGACCAAACAAGGCCGAAATAATCGCAAGAATCAACAGCGACTCCCGAATCGGCCGGCTGACAAAATTAACCGCGGTCAACAAAAAAAAAAAAAGGCGCCACCTCTGCTCCGCGACACTCGGCGGACGAGCGTCCCCGGCAAAAGCGTCGATCTTTAAGGGCATGTACAATGGTTCTAGCTTAAGGACGCCACGTAAGATAAATGATGATGTGGAGGAGAGAGAAATCATAAGAGAAGGCTTGTCTTGGCTTATTTAAGCAAAGACAAGAGATGATAGCTTAGCACAATTTGTCTCACCATGTTTTTAGGAATAACTAATTATTGAAGATAAGGCTAAGAGATGACCCATTGTAGACTTGTTTTTTTGTCATCTCTAATTTACATGCAAAACTTAAGATAAGACTATCTTAGCAACCATTGTACATGCCCTAAGAGAATTCCGCCGGTCGGTGGATTCTCGCGTTCATCTCCGTTTCTCTCGGCGACGAAGCGGGTAAATGGGGAGGGGGCACAGACCTTGAGGAGCTTGTTGACGACGGTGCGGACATCGGCTTTGCGGTACCCCATCTCGGCGAAGTGGTCGATCGCGGCGTCCATCCGCTTCTCCCCGGCCCTCGGCCGCCGCCGGGGCATTGCTGGAGCCCGATTGAGGGGGCGGACGGAGTCGTGCGGGGGAGGGGAGGGGAGGGAGGGAGCGGCGGCCGCCGGAGCTGGCGAGGGACTATGGCTTTTGGCTCGCCCGATTGGGGTTGTTGGGGAGCCGGAGCTGAGCAGAGTGGCGGCGTTTGGGCCCGTGACCGTGAGAGGTCAGGTGAGGCGCATTTATTACTCGTGCTGCACAGCACAGCCGTCCTCTGGTTCTTTTTCTTTTTTTTCGGTCTATTTACTGGCGAGGCATCGTTGCCTTAGAGCAAGTACAATAGTGGGCTTATAGCCTGTTTACATGGCAATTTTGTCTATGTGGAAGAGAAAGACATGAAAAAGTAAGGGGGTGGGCTCTAATGCAACAGCCTAGCTATATGCGTGCTCCAAGACAAATGCAATAAATGCGAGGAAAGAGATAGAGAGAAGATGAGAAAAAGTACTAATCTTATAGCCAACCTTATAGCCAACCTTATTGTATGAGTGTCTATATGTGTTGGCTATAGATGATATGGCAACATCTTATAGCCAGCGGTTGGCTCTATTATTAACCATGCTCTTACGGGCATGTACAATGGTGACATATGAATACATATGCCTCATGATAAAAAGTAATTTGAGGCATATGTGATATGTGTTGATTTCTTCTCCCCAATGCAAGCTACTACTAGTGGGCCTCATCAAAGAATAGAAAGTGACTCATACTAGACATGCATCCCTCCTCTTCACTTTAACTTTTCCAACTTTATACTCCGGACCACACTTTTTCTCCCTAAGAACCCACCTCCTGAAGAGGATCCTGCTTCCTTATCCGAACCTACTTTTTCTGTTATTCGATCCTACATGGCATATGAAGCACCACCCTGGGGCTATGCATTGGCCATGCCCTAATCGTCGCCGCTCAACCCTTGAAAAGATCTGAAGCACGCACCTGACAACAAATCTCGCCACATGACAAGAAACCCTAACCTCACCGCCCCAAGGAGACGGCAGGATTCTACGTCGGAGCTCCGTCGACTACATCTAGATGGACGGACTCAAGGAGGATCAGAGCCCGGAAGACAAACTCGGAGAAGATGTGTCCGATGGAAATATGCCCTAGAGGCAATAATAATGTTGTTGTTATTTTATATTTCCTCATTCATGATAAAGGTTTATTATTCATGCTATAATTGTATTGCCCGGAAACTTAAATACATGTGTGAATATATAAACAAATATTGTGTCCCTAGTGAGCATCTACTAGACTAGCTCGTTGATCAAAGATGGTTAAGATTTCCTAACCATGGACATGAGGTGTCATTTGATAACATGATCAAATCATTAGGAGAATGATGTGATGGACAAGACCCATCCGTTAGCTTAGCATTTGATCATACAGTTTATTACTACTGCTTTCTTGTATGTCAAGTACATGTTCCTTAGACCACGAGATCATGCAACTCCCGGATGCCGGAGGAATATCTTGTGTGCTATCAAACGTCACAACTTAACTGGGTGATCACAAAGATGCTCTACAAGTATCTCCGAAGATGTTTGTTGAGTTGACATGGATCAAGATTGGGATTTAACGCTCCATTTTGGGACCGTGACAGTGAGGTCAGGTGAGGCGCATTAATGCTCCCCGTTGGTGCTGCACACGCACATCCGTCCTCTCTCCTCCGCGGGTTCTTTATTTTCTTGAGCTGCCCCGCTAGTTCTTGGCCTTGGTAGGTGAGATTATTGATGGTTACTTACTTCTCCCTCCTTATTAGTGATCTAAACATTTTTATATTAGTTTACCGAAGGAGTAATTAAGAGGGAAATATGAGATTTTTGTGAAAATGATCGGTTCTATTATAAAAATTGGCTGAAAGTACAAAGTATGTGAAACATAATAAAAGTTGCATCAAGATTTCGAGACCGGCGAATGACCACTATCGCCGCCAGACCGAGTCGTCGACGCGCCGCTGTCGCTATTCCCATACCGGAGCTGGCTTGACTTTGTCAATCACGACAGAAAGTCTTCGTGCACGTGCCCCTAAGGACCAGCCCTCTGGAGTCGTAGTCGTCGCCGTTCAACCCTTGAAAAGATGTGAAGCACCTGACAACAAATCTCGCCACATGACGAAAAACCCTAACCTCACCACCCCAAGAAGACGTCATGATTCTACACTAGAGCTCCGTAACTACGTCCAGATGGACAAACTCGAGGAGGATCAGGGTCCGGAAGAAAAACTCAAAGAAGATGTGACGTCATCCACCCGATCGCCGCACTTGCCAGGACTAAAAGAACCTAACCTAAACTACTAACCGAAGCAGAGGCACTGGGATTTCCCTTCCCGCCACCGGTGCTAGAGTGGCGGGCAAAGGATAGGTGACCAGAGTGACGGGCAGAGGAGAGGTGAATCCATGGGTTTGCTAACGAAACCTGAAGGGGAGAGTTTGCCATGGTCCATCGTTGTACCTCGCCGAGACGCCTCATCATGCCGCATCGCCATGCCTGGTGCCTCGACCTCACTCTCAAGGACACAAGGTTAGGGTATCTCAAAAGCATCCTTCATTTTTTTTCCGACCTTAGAGTTAAATAGAGTAACCTTGTCCTCTAGTACCAAGCTAACAAAATGATCTCCCACATTAGAATTAATCAACCTTATCTTATCTCCATCAGTTCCCAGCAGTAGACCGCCAGATCTACCAAAGGCATCTAAAAGCTTAGAAATGAAGTTTTTATGGCTAGAAAAGTTTTCAGGCCAACTTTGTTGAAGTCACTAATCATGGTTTTAGTCAAGCCAACGAATTAAACCCCAATGTCAAAAATCATTAATCCATGGGACCCCTACAATTCCAAAATATTATTTACCATTTAAAATTATATATTTTTAGGGGGTCTACCCCTTTTTTAGCCAGCTCAATCCTAGAAGCAGGGGAGCACGGCTTGAGGATTTTACCTCCTGATTTAATTACCTTAGCTTGTTCCAAACTACTTTCTCTGTTCCTAAATATAAGTTTTTGTAAAGATTTCACTATGAACTACATACGGATGTATATAGATGCATTTTAGAGTGTAGATTCACTCATTTTGCTCCGTATGTGGTTCATAAAGAAATCTCTTCAAATAATTATATTTAGGAACGAAGGGAGTAGCATATACATCAAGGTTTTTAAATCCTCCTGGCTCCATCCCTCGGACACGGGAAATATACTAACGGAATGTACTCATGCGACAACACTCTTCGCTCGACCGCTCTCACATCCATACTGAATCGTATGGATCAATGGTTTTAGGCTGGCCATAGTGGGAGTAACATAGCTAGTAACATCACACATCCCAACACAGTTTTGCTTATGTGGCATGTAATTAATGAGGAGAGAAGTGCTTGTGGTAACTAGCTATGTTACTGTAACATCACACATACCAATGCAAATTGAGTCTATAGACTAATAAATGAACTCTTGCATGACACCACATCTATGTTTCTACCCACTATGGAGGTAGTAACATAGTCTAGTAATACGTGTATGTTACTAGTGTAAGTTACTCCCCACTATGACTAGTCTTAGCAGGTCATAGGCATTAGTCATTGATTGATTTGAACTTGGATGGCGGGAATTTATTACTACTAATTGGCACGAATCACCGAGCGACAACTACTACCTCCTTTCCGGTATATAGGCCTCAATTCAAAAATCTCACCAACCAAGGTAGATGGTGAGTGGTGGAATAATTTTTGTACTCCCTCCGTTCCAAAATTCTTGTCTTAGATTTTTCTAGATACGGATGTATCTAACACTTAAATGTAATAGATAAATCCGTATTTGGACAAATGTAAGACAAGAATTTTGAGACGGATGGAGTAGTTTGCAAAGGCACACAATAAATGCACTCGTTTTCCTCGCAATTTTATGTTTACCAATGCATTAATTACAATGCATGCATACATAAGGGCATCTCCAATAGATTGTATGTTAGTCTTGTTGGTAAAATGTCCATGTCATCAACCAACAAGCTATCATACAACTACTCCAATAGGTTGCTATCCAATAGATTGTGAGAAAATAAATGTGATTGCTCTCTATTTCACCTTGGAGCTTGTGCAAATGTTGTTGGTTAATCTACATACAACTATGCTCTCTCTCCACATTTATTACATGCCACATCATCACTACGTCCTAGGTGGCAAATTTACCAACAGCTATCTTACAACTATTGGAGATGCCCTAAAATACATGCATTGGTCAATTTTCTCTTAATCTTTGCATGCAATGATTTAATGCACCTTGAAATCTGAACATGTGATAGGGAACAATAAAATTGAGCCTTAGAAAACGAAAAATCTAAAATTTTGAGATAAGCCCTATAAACCGAAAAGGAGGGAGTAGTATAAGTTAACACATCATGGCTAATCAATATGGATATAGTACTACTTGAACAACATATATATCCTCTCGGATCTGAATCAAGCCGCATTCCTGAAATATTGTCAAACTGTTTAAAAGCGATTTTTCTGTGCCAGATGCGTGGCGTGTTTATCGCCCATAGAACACAAAGTGGGTATGTAGATAAGATATGAGCAATTACACCCGTTGCTGCTCAGCCAAGGATTCGCACTCGTTCCTGAGCCACAATTTAGATTAATCTCTCCGAATGTTTCATATCCTCATCCAAGCCTGTTTGGCTAGCATCCCAGTGTACCTCCTTTCCTTCTTCAAATTTCCTAAATGGGCGATGAACCTCATCAACTCTCAGATGTCTCACTGCTTGTGGAATGATTTTGAAGGCCATAGGAAGATTCACCTTGCTAACCGCGGCCTAGTATCTATGAAAAAAGACTTTGGAGGCGTAGGTATACCTAACCTCCAAGTAATTAACATCTGCCTTCTAGAGTCTTGGATCAAGAGATACTATGAGTAGACCAGAAACCCTGGAAGTTGCTCATTGATCATAAGTACTTGGTGAATAAAGCTAATATTTTTGCCCCCTCCTCCAACCTTAAGACCTCTAGATTCTGGAAAGGTTTAAAATCTATTATTCATGCTGTGAAATTTGGCTATAGATGGAGCATAGGGGATGGGAGCAGAACCAGGTTTTGGGAAGATACTTGGTTTGGCACACCCCCC
>LR738714.1:814320125-814338324 GCA_902687465.1 Secale cereale
CCCCCCTAGCAGTCCAATTCTGGCCTGTCTACTCTGTTTGTAATGAACAAAACAAATGTGTGAATGAAGTTTGGAATGAGCAATGCCTAAAACTCTCATTCAAAAGGAAATTTAGTGATAGTCTCATGGAACAATGGTTCCAGCTGGAGGAAATTGCCAAGAGCATTGTCTTCTCTGCCGAACCAGATGCCCTGATCTGGCAACTAGACAACAAGGGGCAGTATTCTTCCAGTTCCCTCTATCATATTATCAATTTTAGAGGGGTCCAGCCTATGTTTATCCCTGCAGTCTGGAAACTAAGAGTTCCTCCTAAAATTCATGTTTTTCTCTGGCTCCTCTCAAAAAATAAATTGATGACCAGGGATAATCTTAGGAAAAGACATATCATTAAACCCCTTGAATGTGTTTACTGTTTGGAGCAAGAATCTTGCTCTCACCTCTTTTTTGAGTGTATTGGCGCTAAACACCTATGGGTCCCTATTGGGATTTTTTTCTCTATTCTGATTGGCTCTTCCTTTGAATATGTAGCCAGGTTCTGGATTGCTAACAAAAAGTGCTCGGTTTTAAATACTGTTAGCTCAGCTGTCCTTTGGTGCCTCTGGAAATATAGAAATGCTATGATTTTCAGTAACACCTCCTGGATTTCCGTTCCGCAGGTCTTGAGGCTGATCAGGAACACGGCGAGGAACTGGGCGATTCTCTCCTCCGGGTCAGACAATGACAAGTTGATGTCCTTCGTGGAAACCCTCTCAAAATCCCTCCAGGAACCTTTGGCGATCACAAGTGGTTGAACAAAACTTGACCTGCTCTGGGACTGGAACCGTGGGCTCGGCTCAAGATCTCTGAAGATGATGATGGGCTCATGCCGCCAAAGAAGAGAGATATCCACCACACCGCGCCTTCCAGCCCGGTGTCTCCGCTTCTTGCCTGCTGGTCACCGCAGGCGTACGCTGCCCCTCGTCTGAAGGCCTTGAAGGCATCACTGGACCGTCCCTGTGCCGTTTGAGTGCATCTGCTTAGCTGCTTTTGCCTTTTGGCACCACTCGGGTTGCCTTTGTAATAAATAAAAATTGCTCCTAGGTTTTAGCTTTTTCCTTCCTTTCGTTTTTAGAACTGCTCTATCAGACTGATGTGCGCGGTTTCGTTCTCAGCAATGCTAACGAGAAATGAGTTAAAAATGTTTGTTGTTTTATTATAAAATTACGTCACCCTGGTTGGACAAATGTGTGCTCTCACATCCATGCTGAACCGTATGGGTCAAAGGTTTTGCACGTCATAGGCATTAGTCATTGACTGATTTGAACTTAGTTGGCCGGAATTTATTACTAATTGGCACGAATCAGTGAGTGACAACTATATAGTTAACACATCATGGCTAATCAATATGGATATAGTACTACTTGAACAACATATATATCCTCTCGGATCTGAATCAAGCCGCATTCCTGAAATATTGTCAAACTTTTTAAAAGCGATTTTTCTGTGCCAGATGCGTGGCGTGTTCATCGCCCATAGAACACAAAGTTGGTATGTAGATAAGATATATGAGCAATTACATCCGTTGCTCAGCCAAGGAAGGATCCTGTCCCCCAAAAATTCGCACTCGTTTCTCAGCCATCCCTCCGATGGTTTCATATTCACAACGGAAATGGACCACACGTTCGAATTACAACCGTTAGAGCCCTGAATTGCTACACATCTAGAACCCTGAATTTTCTGCGCCTCCAGCTCTCCTCTCCTCTCCTCCACAATAAAACAGGGGAGAGAAGCAGAGAGCGACGTCTCACAAATTATTTACAGTGCCATGGCAGGCAACGCGGCCCTTGAGGTTTCAGAAGTCGGAGAACCAGTCGTCCTCGTCGTCGTGGTTGAGGTAGTGCCGGTAGCGGTCGAGGTCCTCGTCGGCGAGGCCGTAGCGGCGGCGCCAGTACTCCAGCGTCGCCTCCGCCTCCCGCATGTTGCGCATCACCCTCTGGTACGCCGCGTTGATCCGCTCGAAGTCGACGGCGCCGTTTTCTTGGCCGTCGTCGCCGCTGTTTTGTCGGCGCACGACGTCCGGGTGGTACTGCAGCGCGAGGCGGTGGAAGGCCTTCTTCACCTCGCCCCTGGAGGCGCCCGGCTCCAGCCTCAGAGTGCGGTAGTGGTTCTCCTCCAGCACCCCGTACGGGTACGGGGCCGCCGCCGGCCACCTTTCCCGCGTCGTCGCCCCGCACCTCACGGCCGTCGACGACGACGACCTCCGCCCTCGCCGCCCCACCGCGGGAGACGCCGAGCACGACGGGACGCGCAGGGTTAGCGCCACTCCTCCTCCGGCGACAGCCATGGATGTGCTGTGCGCGCACGCCGGCAAGAAACGGAATCGATTGCAAGGTCGGTGGGATTGAGCCGCGGCGGAGCTGTGGGAGGCCGGGAGATTTGGATCCGGATGTGTTGTTCCCTCGATCGGTTGACCGCGTGGTGGAGCTGGAATGGTGTGTGGCTGCAAACTTGGAATGGATGAGACTGCCGCGTGGTGGCGCGCGGGGTTATATAGGGAGGGAGGGAGGAGGCGGTTGCGGTCGGTTCCGGCTGGGTGGCTGCCTCGCCGGTGTTTCCCACGTTGCCATTGCTCGCACGTTTCGGTACAGACAAAAACTCGGAGACGCTGAGAGAGGGAGGAGGACACCGTGGCGTCCATATCTGTTTCGTTGCTTGGCCTTGCCGCACGCGGCGTGTGTACTATTCATTCCGTCTGAAAAAATAAATAGGACGCTTTCACGTGATGTAAAAAAATTGCATGAGTGTTATACAATTTCAGCACTCAACAATTGACCGGGCACATTTTGCAAACCGGATAAATACATCTCTTCTTCCTCGGTAACCTTGTTTTTAGTGGTTCCGTCCAGTGCACCAGGGCAGCTTGTGGTGCACCCGTTTCCAATTTATACTATATATAAATAAATAATAAAAATGCTCAGAAATATAGGAAACATGTTTTTATTGCAAAAAATAAAAAACAAGGACGGTGGTGTTTATATGCATGTGTACACTATCTGGTGTCCAATTTCTCGGGCAATTCTAGAAGAACCATAGTCATTTTGTTGAAATTATCAAAATTGTAAATAATTTGTATTTTTATTGTGAAGATATTGTTTTTATCCAAATAAACAAACCCACCCTCTATCTCTCAAAATCTCATGATAATGTCCTAAATTTCTTACTTCCGAACCCTTTTGGGTTTATCAAAGCATGGCCGAGAGGTAAAAACACACATTTACACCCGCTTCTTTTTGAACAAACCATTGACTTTAAATATATTGCGTGTCTTGAAATTCACCGTGCGCAATCCTATTGTGGCACTACCATTGAGGTGATCCGTGGTGGCGAGACGATGTGGGTTTGCCGCGGCTGTCCTCGACATTAGTCGTGATGGTGACAGAGCAGGTCACAGGGAACCGACAGAGGTGGTTGCTTGGCGTCTGGAGGTTCAGGTTGCCACTGTGGGGTCACTCGTCTGGATCTGAAGTGGCTAGATCTGATGGGGTGATGCCCTCCCCTCCTGGTAGTGCCGGATGGCAGTTGGTTGGGGGCGCATGCTGGCCTCTGAAGTAGTGGTTGGACTTAGTCCCCCTATTGAGGGATAGTTTCTCACTTTCTCTTGATGGATGTTCTCATGGATCGTAGTCAATGTTGAGGCGGTGTCCTCTGAACTGACTGGACAGGCGGCCGCATGTTATGGCATCAGTGATGAGTTCGTCTGAGGATGCCGGGGCGGCGGCCGTAGATGGTAGGCTACACAGTTTCTTTTCGGCAGGTTCCGTGTTGACAATGGTGGTTGCACCTCTTGGTGGTGTGGGCGGCAAGGGGTGTAGCGGTGGGAGGCTCTGACCTGCTCCGGCAGGGCACAAATCTGGCCGGGACGTACGCCTCCAGTGGTTTAGGCGAATTTCCGGGTGGAAGCTTCGCGATTGACGCCGGCTTGCTAATTATGCTCATACGGTCACAACACCGCTTGTTGGTTTAGTCCTTCTTTTGTTCACAGTCCTGTATTAGCAGACCGTAACTCTGTTGCTATGGAATAATAAAGCTCCCTGTTATTTTTAACGGGTTTGCTATTTCACATCTACATGTGAGATATTAGCTCACATCTAACACACTCACCCTTGATTTTATTTTTATTTAAGTTTTCCATGGATTTTAAGGTTGAGGGAGTTAGATGTGAGATAAACAGACCCTATTTGTAACTTTGAAAAAAATAATAGCTAGGGATAAAGAATTGTCGTGCCTATCCTGAGTAGACGAGTCCAACGGTTTCCGTCACCGTACATTCGGGCATGCATGCATGTACTATCTCCCTACTGATTTTATTTACACTGGAGTGGTACTAGATTTCTATGCACATACAGGAGCTAGTGGGGTTCCCATCGATCACCCAGCCGAAGACAAAACACTGTTCCGACGACCGGCGCCAACCAATCCCAGGCGGCCGTTGGCATTCTCCGATGGACCGGCCGCCGGGTGCTCCACATTTCTACGCACGCTTGTCCCTGTACGAACGTCCGCGGTGATCCGGTAATGGACACGCAGACAAACTGTGGAAGGTGGAACGGATGGCGATGCTTTTTGTTTCTTTGATTTGAAGACAAGAGGCCAACATATGGCGTCGGTCACGTTGGTTTGACTGAACGCCCTCTGCCCCTTTGAAGTGGATACAATCCTTTTTGTTTCCTTGAAGCAGAATGTTTTAGCAGAAACGAAGAGGTCACAATCGCATGAAAGTAATTAACAGGGCCACGCGATCCATACAACTTTTTGTTAGCCCAAGGTAAACACCTTGTTGTATTGATTCAAAAAAAAAAAAAAAAACCTTGTTGTATTGAAAGTGAGACCAATTTATTTCTTGCTGTAAATTTCGAGTGCTAGGTGTTCATTTCGAAAATTTAGTTGCATGGAGAATACGTGGCCAGTCTTACATGTAATTAAGATGAAAAAATTTATCTAGAGAGAAATGAACCAAGAACCATCATATATTTATCCTGCTCCAGAACTGCATGCACATCTTTATCCTGCAAAAAAAAAAAAAAACCTGCACATATTTAACAAGTTTCTACTTGCCTCAAAACGTAAAACTCCGGACACAAACAACAGCAGGAAACAAAGGCCCTAGACTCTAGCAGTACTGCCAAGTCCAACACACAGCTAAGAGCATCTACAAGTCAGCGATGGGCAAATCCGGTTCGCTAAGAGCATCTACAAGTCAGCGATGGGCAAATCCGGTCCATGAAACGCCCGCGTCCGGGTGCGTCCGCGGACACCGATCAATCACGCCTAAAAAATTGCAATTCACATGAAAGTACCTCAAATCCATATTATTACATACAACATAGTGATATTTAAGCGAAGCTCGTCCGCTCGTCGTGGCCATGTCCGACATTCGACTGCGCTCCCCAGAGTGTTAATCCGGTCGCCGGCAAGGTAGAGTCGGTCATGCGACACCAGCCGACTCATGGGACTCAAGGTGCCGCCAATCTCCCATGCCCTACTCTTCCTCGTCGGAACCCAGAACCCGTTGGGTGCTGGTGGACGTCAGATGGATGATGGATCTGTCCTGGGATGGGCCGGCGACGTCCACCACGATACGGTTGCGGCGCCCTAACTTCTGCACCATACGGGGCGCGGGAGAATGCGACACCACCTCGTTGACGTCCACCGTGGCGAGGGCTGCCGTCGCCTCCCGCAGCCACTGCCTCGCACGGCGGGCACACCGCGCCATGTTCTCGTCGAACGAGGCCCATGGTGCATCCCGATGGTCGGCGCGCCAACGGAGGGATTGCGCGTCTGGCACCGCGTTCGGACGCCAGACGGACCGCACCGCCTCCGACGAGGCTGCGATGGCACACCTAGCGTCGGATCCATGCGCCATTTGGGCGGACGTAATGGATTCTCGACGGAAGGAGTCCGAGAGTTGCCGGGCACGGGCCTCTTCCCGAGAGTGGCGGAGCACAAGCCGGACGGACATCTCCTCCTAGGGGCCGCGTGAGATGAGCTCGGAGTTGAGGGATTTGAAGGTGAAGGAGTCGTATCCGCTGCCCGCCATGTCGGAGACGGCCGTAGACCGCCAAAGATGAGTTTGGGTGATGGAGGGGAGTGGAGTGAAGTGGTTAGGGTATGGTATGACGAGTGGATGAAGAGGAATATATGTGGGTTTGGGAGGGCCAGCGTGGGCCGGGTCCGATATGGTGGGCATGCCTGGGCGCCCCATATCTACCTCATATTTGGGCAGGATATGAGGGGCGCCAGTCAGTCCGGGTATTTGAGACTTGTTTGAGGCGTTCGTCTAGATTGAAATTTTGTAATCAGTGATTGGGCAGCTCGTCCGTGCGTTTGAGGAGGGTTTAGCGTGTCCGATTGTAGATGCTCTAAAGTGCAAGGATTTCTTCAATAGTAGAAACAAATCCATGCTACACGTTCCGATGGACCGGCCGCCGGGTGCTCCACGTTTGTACGCACGCTTGTCCCTTCTACGGACCCGGCCGCGAGCATACACTTGGCCGGCAAGTAGCTGCTAGCAGCGGTAGCAAACAACGGCGGCGCACTTAATTGACGTGCTCGCGTTCGCCGACCGGACTTGGACGTGGATGCCAACCAAAACAGGCGTCCCCGGTGATCCGACAATTCCTTCCTTCCACACGCAGACCAACCGTGGGAGGTGGAACGGATGGCGATGCGATGCCAGAGGAAGACGAGCGACGAATACATCGCGTACGTCTAACAGTGACATTCGTTTGACTGAACAGTTGCATCAGTCCTGGAGGTGGAGGGACGACGATGCCTGCAGGAACTTTCGCATCGCCGACTCCAAGAACCAGCATATTTATCTTGCTCCACGACTGCACATCTTTAACGAGTTCCCTTCTGCCCCATCAATACGTAAGGCCCTGCACACAGACACAGACAACAGCATGAAACAAAGGCCCAATGCTAAAATACCAAGGATTCCTTCACGGACGGTGCTTTTGTTTACGTTTTATTCGTTTGGATCGGCCGCCCGCCTGGCGTCCGTCCTGTTTTAGATTTGTGTTGGTGATGCGCCCATCACACCGACCAATTTCATGTCCGCGTAGCCGGCTGGCCGCTTACTTTTAACAAATAGCTTTATTTTTGCATTCAAACATATAGTAAAATATCATAATTTTACAAGCCAAATAAAAATAAAAATGTCTCACATAGTTTTGCAAGCCGAATAATGAAGATACATCTATTGGTTGCCAACATGAACCCACATGCCCACCCCCCGCAATGCCCCCGCTCAGGCGACTCGGGCCGGATCGCAACCCTAGCCGCCGGGGGCTCCCCGTCCTTCCATCCCTCCCTCCGCCGCCGCCGAAGGACACCGCCGGCCTATAGCCCGGGGACTGAAGGCGGTGGCAGGGGCACTCTTTTGTGTCATTACCTTCTTGAAGGCATCACCGTGGAGAAGCTCCAGACCTCTATCCTCTACCTCCGGGGGAAACCGTAGATCAGTAGATCGGATGACGGCGGCGCGTTGGTGTTGTTTCCTCCTTGGGGGCGTCATTCTTGGAGGCGTACACGGGATCGAGGGACCAGTGGGCGGTTTTTTCGGGTGCAGCGGTGCTTCATCTTACACATTGATGATGGCGGATCTCGGCAGCGTGGCGCAGTGGAGACTCAGCGCCCGATGTGCGGTGATGGAGTCGCGCAGGAGGAGGTAGTTGCCTGGCGTCATGGTGGCGTCGATGGCAGAGTGGCCTGACAAGGTAGAAGCCTCAACATCTGCTCTGAAGACAGACCTATGGAAGATGGCGGCGACGACAAATGTGCATGGGTCAGACCAGTTTATGCCCCAGACCCGGTATATGGCTCGGCTGGGGCTTCTGCCTTTTGATGATAGGCTTAGGTGAGTGGTCTGGGTATTTGGCCCAGCTAGCACCCCTTCATCATATGGATATGACTAGTGGCATATGTTGCCAAGATGACGGATTCAAGCATATTGTTCTAATACGTTGTAAGATCCTCGAAAATAATCAATAAAGTGGTCGCATGCATCTCCTAGATGCAGAGACCGGGGGTCATCCTCCATTTCTAAAAGAAACATGAGCCCAGATAAGCTCAACCAAATCGTCTTGCAGTTGCAGGTGAATTTCTCAATCACGCATGTCATGATGAAATTGGGTGAACTGTTTAAACATTGCCGCTCCTCCATGCTCAGGCACAATATTCTTACTCTGAAACTGAAACCCTTGATCATACAGACGTTCCAGACGCTCATCTTCTACGATCATATTATGCATGATCACACACGTAGTCATCATCTCCCACAGTTTCTGCGTGCTCCAGGTATTAGCAGAATACCGAATGATGCCCCATCGAGATTGCAAAACACCAAAGGCACGCTCGACGTCCTTCCTAGCACTCTCTTGCTCTTGGGCAAATCTTTTCCTCTTCTCTCTGACAGGGTTGGGGATTGTCTTCACAATAGTGGTCTACTGAGGATAGATACCATCACCCAGGTAGTATCCTTTGTCGTCGTTGTGCTTGTTGATAGTAAAGTTCACCGGTGGGTTGTTGCCTTCGGCAAGCCTAGCAAACACAGGGGAGCGCTGAAGCACGTTGATATCATTGTGTGATCCGGCCATGCCAAAGAAAGAGTGCCAGATCCAGATATCTTGAGACGCCACGGCCTCTAGTATGATAGTGCAAGCCCTGACATGGCCCTTGTACTACCCTTGCCAAGCAGACGGTCATTTCTTCCACTCCCAGTGCATACAGTCTATGCTGCCAAGCACCCCTGGGAAGCCCCTGCTGGCATTCATCGCCAACAAACGGGCCGTATCTTCAGCAGTCGGCTCTCCCAAGTACTCAGGGCCAAACACAACAATGACAGCCTTGCAAAACCTATACAAGGACTCTAGGCATGTCGTGTGACACCCCGAGACCGATGCGCCAGATGTCAGCCAGTTATTCGTCGTCGTTGCCATGCCATATGCTTGCGTGTTGCATTTTGGCATGTCATCGTGTGCATTGCATCAACATGTTTTAAAAACTTGCATCCGTCCGAGTCCGCCCGTCCTTTCCGTTGTCCATTCGGAGCCCAGACACACTTGCACGCGTCCGCGGCACCTCGGAATATTTATTTTATAAGTGGCCGGAAAATGTTCTCTGAATGGGCTGATACTTGGCATGTGGTCTTGTTATAGTGTAGGTAGACCGCCTGTCAAATTTCATCCCATTTGGAGCTCGTTTGTTAGCCCAACCGATAAAGTATAGCGGCACTATCACCGCTCTAACGTTGGATGTTTCTGGTCTCCGGAAATTGTCGTCGGGCCTGACCTCTCTCCTCTCTCCACATCCCACTCACCTCTCCACCCAGACCACATGGCCCATCCTAACCCCTCCTCCGACCGTAGCCGTCAGATCGAGATCCGATGCCCGAAAACCTCTCCTAACCCCCACTACAAGAAAACTAAGATACTATGACGAAAATCCTCGTGACAATGGTGGACAGCGTCACACAAATACGTAATGTGTGATGATTTCATAGGTGGCGTCACTGATTACTACAAATCGGACCCATCATACTTTTCTCACAGTCTAATGAACAATCTCATTACTTTGTTCTATCTAATATAGATAGGTAATGGCCAGGGGAAAACTTGTTTTGTTCCATATAACAAAATAGGTAGTGGTTGACGAAAAAAACTTGAATCATGCGTTCATGAGCTCTTATTTTGTTCTATCTGATTTTTTTGGAAATATGAGTTGACAAAAAAAAAATTTGGTACAAGGAGTTTGAACCTGGGATCATTATGGTCTCAAATATCGGCATTGCTGATAAGCTACAGGTTAGATGCTACCGTAAATTATTCTAAAATATATTTATTATGTTCCATTTTTCATATATATATTTATTATGTTCTTGGACTATATTCCTGTAGCTTTTAGCAAGTTAGTTATTTCTTTGCCGGGGCGTGTGTGACTCGATATGTAGGTTAGTTATTGCTTGCAGAGCCGTATGCGATCGATCCGTTCGTCTATTCTCTATTCTAACTAGATGGCGTCGCTCGGTTATTTTTTTAGGGGGCGTCGCTCTTTTTTTTTCTAGCACGTCGTTTTTTTTAGAAATAGTCAAACAGCACGTCGCTCGGTGAGTAACTTCGTATACTAGTAACCATGCACGTGCAACGCACGTGTCCACCAACAAAAATAATTTGACCTCCCGAATGGACTGGAAATTTAGAATTATAGTCGAACATAAGAATTTAAACATTCCTTTGATAAACGAATAAATACATGTGGGAATGTCTACTGCGTATATGGTTCAAAGACAGCTTGTGGAGGTCTCACAAAAGAAATACAACATTACAAACTGTAGACTCCTCTCGTAGAGGATGATCAGATATACTCCCTCCGTCCGGAAATACTTGTCATCAAAATGAATAAAAAATGATGTATCTAGACATATTTTAGTTTTAGATACATCCCTTTTCGTCCATTTTGATGACGAGTATTTTCGGACGGAGGGAGTACCAAAGAGGCAATTTGTACAAGATAATATTAATGTGTACAATTTGCCATTTTTGACTTCCCTACCAAGTGAGCCCAATCCCTTTCTTTCTCCTGGACAGCTCTGAAGAATTGACATTTGTCAAGAACCTGTCACAGAACCAAAAGAAAGATATAACTACTTTATTGATTCCTTTTAAGATGTCAATGGGACATGAGAGAAAGACAAACTTGTCATTTGAGGTGCCCCTAATTCAATTATATATGGTGCTGAACTTTATCAAACTATTACGTAAATCATCTTAGTAATTGAGCTAAAGAAACTGCCATGGTATTATCTGCTGGTTGTAAGATGAGAAAAGCAACACATGCATGAAGAATAATGAATATTACACATCTTACCTCTCATATTTGTTGATCTGACCCTTGGCACCACCCAACGGAGGATGAAGGAAGAGGCCAGCTGCAGCAAAACCATGATCCACATTCTCCTGCAAGGAAAAAAATTCATAACTGAAGGTGTCCATGCCGGACTATATGCAGCATGCGCCCGTGGCACGGTGAGCTCGCCTTCTTACGTAGCCGAAGATGTTTATTTAAACTAATCTATTGTAGGAAAAAAAATTTGAATTTCATCATCCTAGACAGAACCAAAATTAAAAAGATAGTGTTTTTTTAAGTTTATTAAAAGTTCTGTTGTTAGGAACCATCCTTTGGAATCAGAATATTTAGACTAATATAACCAAGATGTAAAACTAATCTACCAAGTTTATTAAAATATCTGTTGTTTAAACTAATCTACCAAGTTTATTAAAAGATTTGTTGTTAGGAACCATCCTTTAGAATCAGAATATTTAGACTAATAACACCAAGTGAGACCAATCAAAATATTTAGACTAAAGACAATTCATTGAAAAATTATTGTTAGCAAAGAATAATTTTGTACAATAGAAACTCATGAGGGTCTGGATTCTCTTTTATTGGGCCACCATTAGAAAAAGCAGATCCTCTTTTAGTTGACAACTATTAGCAGAAGTATTGTTAGGCCACGAACATGAGCAGATTGTTTAAACAATTAAGCTGATTTAATAATTGTTTAACTCAGTCTGGACGCATGCCCCTCCTGCAAAAGAAAAATACAGTTGCTGCATCTAACTGTTGCAACTGCGTGTATAGAAATCACAGGAAACTTATTTAATCAGCTAATTGACTGGATAAAAGGTACACTGGTGAATAAAAGGACACTGGTGATGAGCATATCTGTCCCCAATTGACAGGTTCGACTTATTGTCAGTGCTAGCCTGCTAGGAACAAATGCACGGGCCAATTCATGCCAATAGCTGTGAATCAAAGGAAAAAAAAAAGAAATAGACTCACCAGCTGCAAATACTCCAGGCATAAAGGCGCAAGCATGGCACTGAACATGATTTATGTAATACAGCTGGTGTAGGAACTTGTTTCAAATTCTCTAAAACACAAAGGTCAATCAAAAAACAAATATATTCTGATCTAGAAACCACCGATAGTCTGAAAAGAGATAAGTGCCAGTATAGAAGGAGTTTCGTTTACAGCAATGAATGGAAAATATAGTGTTAGATCCCTATAATAGTATCTATGATAGCCATACAGAGATTTGAATATATAAAATGCATGGATGATATAGGGAAAAGCAATACACTGATATAGGATCATGGGGCAAACTAAACATATGTAATTACAGAGAGCTAAACCCATATATGTCCTCTCCATATCCCAATGAACATCTCATTGTCTTACTCTCCTTCATGTAGTATTTATAGTTCTTTTGAAGGAAAGCTCCACTAAACAGTTGGAGAAACTTGTAGGTTCCATTCAAGAGAAAAATCCAGACATGTTTTTTCTATGCATTGATCTATCAATGATGTTGACAGTAAGGAATATTGTTTCACCCAGTAGCTCAAGCTTATAGTGAACCTGCACTGGACAATGAAACATTGGGGTTTATAAGAACTTTCCATTCCAGAAGCATACTAAGGCCGCGTTCAGATTCCCTTCGCTTCGCAGCTCCGCGCCGGAGCGGAGCAGCAATCCAGTTGATTAGGGCCTTAATTTGCAGAGTTGCTTAAAGCCGGCTCCGCGCGCTCCGCTCTGCGGATGTCTGCCGAATGCGGCCTAAGATAATACTACTTTGCCGAATCCACCGAGCATCGAATGGAATCCTTACCTCAATTAACCAGTCAATCAGAATAGCACACATTTCTCATTGATATCAGTTTGGTGTGTCATGTAGGTGGGGTCACACAACTCAACTCCTATAGCACAGAGAATTTTGCAATGAGATTATTATTACAGTACCAGGTCATAACTCTGTAAATAACTTCGACGGGATCCAAGCAGGTAATTACCTCGGTCCGTCTGCATAAGTTGTAAATTTCATCGACGTATTCGACAAATGTGAGGGAGTTCCCAACGTCACACCCGTCGATGTCAGGTTCTACCTGGTAACAAAAGAACAAATATGCTGAAATATGAACAGAGGTACTTCAAAAGCAGGATGTGGACCATGTAAATGTATAAACATCAGTTAAATCTTCCATCAACTTATATGGATCAGTTGTTCACAAAACATCAGGTCATCATGACTGGCGGACATGTCATGTAGGTGGATGATGTCTTGGGTAGCTGGCCATGGTTACCTTCAGAGGTGGAGTTGTTGGTCATAGTGAAGAAAAATACAACTGGTGTTGCAGGCTTGCAAAGCACACATAATTTCCTCCGACAAAAATCAGTTTTCAACCTAACAAATATGAGTTTTAAACTCAGTTATCGACAGTTTTCACCAGGTGCAATCAGGCCTTCAACGAAACACATCCCGAATTTCCAGCTGAACAAAATCGTGAAAAAATTGAATGGGGAAATAATTTAAGATCAGAATCAAACCTACCAACCTTGATGGTTCATGAAGAACGGGCAGCGGCACACGGTGGTATAACAGGCGGCAGGGCAGCTGGAGGACGGTGCGCCGGGCAAAAAGACTCGATAGTCGAGGGCGCGGCGTGCAAGGCACGACCTGTCGTGGAATTTTCATGGGAGATGTCCTAGTGTGAGGACTTAGTCGCGAGGCCAACGCATTTATGTGGTGGCTTGAGAGGGGTTGAGCGGAATCGAAAGACGCAACGCAAGACAAGGATTTAGACAGCTTCGGGCCCCGGAAAACATCATGCGGTAACAACCCTACATGTTGTTTGAGGCTAGGTCTCAATATGATCCTCACGGAGTTGCCGGTAAACCGGCTCTTTGTGTTTCTTCTAACTTGCGAGAACTTGTCCCTCTTTGGGGAGCCCTGCCCCTCCTTATATATGTTGAAGGGGCGGGTTACATGACTAGTCCTAGTAGGATTAGGATTATTCTATTACAAGGAGTCCTAGTCTTGCTTCCTTTGTAGGAGAATATTCCTTGTGCTTTCTTCATAAACCGGCCCACCATAACATGAACCGGCCTTCTGGGCCTTGGGCCTCGTCATCCGTGATCCGCCCGCCGGGTTACCAGTGAATCGCCAAGTGTAAACCGTCTCAAGTAAACCGCCAAGTCCAGCCGGGTTAAACCTCCGGCCGGGTTACGCCGCGGGGTGTATTCCTGACATTAGCCCCCAGTTTAATTTGGATTTATCCATGTTCAACTTAATCCTTCCTGCATACATAAATGCGAGAACAAATTTGATAGGTTGTGCTCCGGGCTAAAGTATTTTCCTGAACCGGCACCTGATCATCCTTAAATTCTTGTCATTTTCTCCTTGATATGTATCCATGATCTTATAGTAAATCTCCTTAGCAGATATATTCAAACATTACCAATGCAAAAAATCCATGTACTTCTTCTGGAAACTCCGGGTCAATAGACCAGCTTCATAATCAATTTGTTTGCAGAAGAAATATTGTAAATCAAGAATCGATTTGAATCGGCCTTCAATGCTCTGACTTGACAAAAATATTGATCTTCAAATATTCAATTGATATCCAGCCGGCTTGAAGATACCGGTTTATGATTACCACCATTGCCGGGTTATAAAAAACTGATAATTCCGGGTCATGACTGTTTATAGACGCCGGGTTATGATTGTTGCCAACACCGGGTCACACAATTAATCTTCCTGATTTGCCCAAAACTGAGAATTTGAAGATGTTCCTCTTTTATATCCATATTACCTGTAGCCCTCAAGTCTTAAGAGGAGAACATGATGATATCTTAAGACTTGTTTCAATATAAATGTTGCAACCTTGAAGAAATCCAGATTGTTCATCCTAGTCACTTGTAGAAACTGAATACTCCATATTATGTAGGCCCCAAGTATGGCCTGCGCACGATGGTGTTGAGTTCTTGGAGGTCTCTCAAGGATCAAGAAGCTCGCGATTGGCCGGCTCAAGAACCGGCACGAGACAATCATACACGATTTACTTTGGATCTGGCAGTACAAGATTTGAGTCGAAGAAAAATTAGGGTTATCTATGCGTGCCGCCGTCGTGTCATGCGATCGACCGAGATCGATAGAATTTCGACGGCGGCGGTACGCCGTACCCGGCTATTGGTCCAATAATAAATTCTGCTGAGACGTCAATCTCTACTGCTATCAACTCAGTCGTTTTGACTGGGATCAGCTGGCCGCCACCTTTGCGTGTGGTCCACAGCGTCACATACGTGATACGTGAGGAGCAATGCGGCGATTCTACAGCCGTGGTATACACGTGTACAAGCGCCAGGAACAAAGCTACTTCAAGTCGGGGCGTTTTAATTTTTTGGCCAAAAGACAGTTACAACCGGAAACGGACAGAGCCGCGACGGATTCGCCCCGCTCTGCCTCCAGCTCGAATCCGTTGGCAGTTCTGAGCTACCTCTGCTCCTTTGCCGAACCTGGCCTTGTGATCTCCATGCCTCAGCCTAGTTTACCTCTGCAACGAACCACATCCACCACAATTGTGATTCGCCGGAGCACCTTTGCTGCTGCTTGCTTGCCGTCTCCTCGAGCCGCCATATCTGCCTGCCGGCTCATGCACCACCGCAAGCTACCCTACTCCGCCGGCGACCCCCACGCCACAACCACTGCAGCAGGAGAGCCACCGCCCGCCGCGCTCAACTTGTATGACTGCACCCTGCGGTCCAGCCTTGAGGTACTTAATTGATGCCTGCGTCTACGGTGTACAACCGCTGCTGGCCGGAATCAATCCGGCTGCCTTCTGTGCTTGCTAACTAAACTAGCTTTGCAAAGTACGTCTATCGATGATCCTGGGTGATCTGGCCAGCAGTTTAACATCAAACATGATCACCGATGCACTATTGAGGCCGTGCCCCTAAGCTCCTTGCCTCGTCGCTGTTACATGACAAGTTTCGCCATGATTCACTGTTGCCTGGCGAGTTTTGCCATGAGTCGCCTGTCGTCGAGGCACCCCTGTCCCTGCTCCTGCTTGCGAACGGCGATGCGGTTGGGTCGTTTGACCAGTCTACATGAACACACATGTCCCCGCTACGGTCTTAACTCGCCGGCGCCTCTCGGGCCGCAACGCCTTCGCTTTCCGCTTTGAGCCGACCCCGCGCTGCTCCTTTGCGCGCTCGCAAGCCTGCAGATCTCCGTGCTGACCGACCACAAGTCGCCGCTCACTAGTAGAAAAAGGGTCAGATGTAGAGCTAATTAGTCCCGGTTTGCAACTGAACCGGCACTAATGGGACCATTAGTGCCGGTTCCAGAGGCTAGGCCGGCGGCGATCATTAGTACCGGTTCATGGTGAACATTTAGTACCGGTTCTTGGCACGAACCGGTACTAAAGAGGCTGTTGCAGGTTGTGGTTAGGCTGGGGGCCCACCAGAATCTTTAGTACCGGTTCGTGCCACGAACCGGTACAAAAGGGTTCTACTCACTTTGATCTACAACACTTTTTTAGTCCCACCTCGCTCGTCTAACAGAGATTTTACCATCTTAAATATGTTATTTCTCAAACTATCACAACCATTTGGTCTTCATTGAACTCTATGTGTAGGATTTGTGGCTGCAATAGGAGTCATCACCAGTTCCTAAACCGGTGAGGACTCCTATTGACAATTTAAATTGTACAAAAAAAGATCAATGATGGTCAATGCATTTTTAACATCATTTACGCTAGGCACCTTTAGTACCGGTTCATGGCATGAACCGGTACTAAAGTATCTTAGTAAGCTGATTTTTAGTCCCACCTCGCCAAGAGAGAGGCACTAGGAGCGGTTTATAAGCCTTGAGTGCACAGACAATGTAGGAGAGGCGCAATGTTCACCTGCACGTTGCTTAGCTTCAAACCTTGAGGAATAGTGTAGACTACACAGAGCTATATATGTGCAGTGCTTTGTACACTTCTCCAAAATGCTTGAAGCTAATTAACGAGCATTGCGCCTCTTTTTGCACTCCAGACTTTTTGTGTCTTCAAAATGCACCATTCAAATCCACATCATCAATTATCAGCCTTTTCTGAATTCATTTGGTATTTTTCATTCATTTACTGATTTGTTTTGATGAGAGCTAAATGACCGTGAAATTGAAAAGCACTACAAATTGAACTCTGAAAAGGTTGAAACTTCGCATGGTATCATCATTTCACCCACATGGCATGTGCAAAAAAGTAGAGAGGGGCACGGCAAAAACTGGTGCACTTCCTGTACAAAATGGACAATCTCTTTCGAAGTATCAGGGTTTAGGACGAAAACTCATATGATACAAAGGCATTGCATTTTTTTTTGAACTCCAGACTTTTTGTGTGTTCAAAATGAACCATTCAAATCCACATCATCAATTATCATCCCTTTCTGAATTCATTTGGTATTTTTCATTCATTTACTGATTTGTTTTGAGAGAGCTAAATGACCGTGAAATTGAAAAGCACTACAAATTGAACTCTGAAAAGGTTGAAACTTTGCATGGTATCATCATTTCACCCACATGGCATGTGCAAAAAATTAGAGAGGGTCACGGCAAAAACTGGATGCACTTCGTGTACAAAATGGACAATCTCTTTCGAGGTATCAGGGTTTAGGACAAAAACTCATATGATACAAAGGCATTGCATGTTTTTTGAACTCCAGAGTTTTTGTGTGTTCAAAATGCACCATTCAAATCCACATCATCAATTATCAGCCCTTTCTGAATTCATTTGGTATTTTTCATTCATTTACTGATTTGTTTTGAAAGAGCTAAATGACCGTGAAATTGAAAAGCAGTATAAATTAAACTCTGAAAATGTTGAAACTTGGCATGATATCATCATTTCACCCACATGGCATGTGCAAAAAGTAGAGAGGGTCACGGCAAAAACTGGATGCACTTCGTGTACAAAATGTACAATCTCTTTCGAAGTATCACGGTTTAGGACGAAAACTCATATGATACAAAGGCATTGCATTTTTTTGAACTCCAGAGTTTTTGTGTGTTCAAAATGCACCATTCAAATCCACGTCATCAATTATCAGCCCTTTCTGAATTCATTTGGTATTTTTCATTCATTTACTGATGATTTGTTTTGAGAGAGCTAAATGACCATGAAATTGAAAAGCAGTACAAATTGAACTCTGAAAAGGTTGAAACTTGGCATGGTATCATCATTTCACCCACATGGCATGTGCGAAAAACTAAAGAGGGTCACGGAAAAAACTGGATGCACTTCGTGTACAAAATGTACAATCTCTTTCGAAGTATCGCGGT
>LR738714.1:814338521-814369967 GCA_902687465.1 Secale cereale
ACTTCGTGTACAAAATTGACAATCTCTTTCGAAGTATCAGGGTTTAGGACGAAAACTCATATGATACAAAGGCATTGCATTTTTTTGAACTCTAGAGTTTTTGTGTGTTCAAAAGGCACTATTCAAATCCACATCATCAATTATCAGCCCTTTCTGAATTCATTTGGTATTTTTCATTCATTTACTGATGATTTGTTTTGAGAGAGCTAAATGACCGTAAAATTGAAAAGCAGTACAAATTGAACTCTAAAAAGGTTGAAACTTGGCATGGTATCATCATTTCACCCACATGGCATGTGCAAAAAAGTAGAGAGGGTCATGGCAAAAACTGGATGCACTTCGTGTACAAAATGGACAATCTCTTTCGAGGTATCACGGTTTAGGACGAAAACTCATATGTTACAAAGGCATTAAATTTTTTTGAAATTTTTTGAACCCAAACATGTTGTGTGTTCAAAATGCACCATTCAAATCCACAGAATCAATTATCAACCCTTTCTGAATTTATTTGGTATTTTTTATTCATTTACTGATTTGTTTTTAGAGAGTTAAATGAGATATAAAATGTTTGTTAGATAATTTTAGATATAGAAATGTTAGTTAGATATAAAATTTTAGATATAGAAATGTTAGATAGAAATTTTAGATATATTTGTGGCAATGTTAGATAGATAAAATGTTTGTTAGATAAATTTTAGATATAGAAATTTTAGTTAGATATAAAATGAAATACCATATAAAAAAATTGTTGCGTGCTACCCAATGGGCCTGCAAGGCCCAGCAGACTCATAGGGCAGCGCGGCAATGTTAGGCCCACAAGCCTGCAGTAGAGAGGAGCTCGAAGGAGCAGCCGCGGCGGGGTTTATAAACCAGTGCGGCTGCCCCCCGGCTAGCGAGGTGGGACTAAACTTGCCGCACCGCACCTGCGCGAGGACCCCCTTTAGTACCGGGTCGTGGCACCAACCGGTACTAAAGGGGTGTCTTTAGTACCGGTTGAAGTCACCAACCGGTACTAAAGGGGTGCCCTTCCCGCTGCTTGGCCTGGCCAAAACAGGCCTTTAGTACCGGTTGGTGGCTCCAACCGGTACTAAAGGTCCATCCTATATATACAACAATTACGAATTTTCAGGTTTCCCTCTGTTCTGTTCTGTTTCTTTCTCTCCGTCGACGCCGTCGCCGCCCATTGCGCGCTGCCCCAGTACCCGTCCCCATCGCCGTCGCCGCCCCCGTCGCCGTCGCGCGCCGCCCCCATCCCCGTTCGCTGTCGCCGCTCCCGTCACCGTCCCCGTCCCCGTTTGCTGTCGCCGCCCCCGTCGACGCCACCGTCGCCGTCGCCGCCCCCATCGCAGTCGCCGTCGCCTCGACCTCGCCCACGCGGTGAGGCCCTCTCCCCCGGCCCCTCGCACACACACACACACACACACGCGCGCGCGCGCGCTCACACACACACACACACACACACACACACACTTTTTCTGTTTTTTATACAATTCATTTAGAAATTTTAGTTTTAGCTAGATGAATTAGATTAATTTTAAACAGTATATAGAAATGTTAGTTATATAGAAATGTTAGAAATTTTAGAAATGTTAGTTTTAGCTAGATGAATTAGATTAACTTTCAAATTGTTAGACGATGATCAATTTTTTTAGTTTCTTATAATTTTAGTTATAGAAATTTAGAATGTTATGTTTGCATATAGTATTAGTAATTAAAAAGTTAGAAATTTTTCTTTTTTTTGTTCTAGAAATATTAGAAATGTTAGTTATATATATAGAAATGTTATAATTTTTTTCTTTTGTTTTTTAGTTATAGAAATATTAGAAATGTTATAGAAATGTTAGTTATATAGCATTGTTAGAAATGTTATAGAAATGTTAGTTATATATAAATGTTAGAAATTTTAGTTATCAAAATCCAATCATTAAAAAAATGTTAATTTTTGCGGGCATATATCTAGTATTTGTTCTCGACGATGCCCGGCCCGCATCCTCGCCGTCGACCCGTCCGCGACTACGTCCGGCTGACCCTTGTCCAGGACTGGGCTCCGCCGGGCTGGCACTGGGAGGTGCTGCCTGGAGGGGCGCGCCGCTTGATGAGGAACCCGGCCCCGGGTCCCGTCGTCGACCCTGATCTCATTTGGTGGCGTTCGCGTGGGCCAGTTTCGGTGCGGAGGGAGCCGGCCCCGCCGGAGGTGGTACGTCGCCGTGTCAGGGAGGAGGACGAGCACGTCCATCGCTACATGATTGCGTTAGAGGGCGGCAGGTTCTCCAATACCTGGCAGTTTCTTCAGGGATCTCACTTCAGCTATGATCCTGTGAGGGTTCCTTCTCTTTGGGTGTCCACCGCCCGCGCCGCAGGAACCTCGAGTGTCCTAGATTCTTCTGTAGTATTCGATCTTTATTAGCTACCTAGCCAGTGATGTATTCGATATTATATATTATTCGAGACAATGTATGCGAGATTATATATTATTCGAGACGATGTATTTGAGATTATATCTATTATTTGAGACGATGTAATTTGAATACTTAATTGTTTTATATTTCTGTTGGATTAGTTAAATAAAAGCTATAGCGGACAATACCGGCAGAGACGGAGAACAGACCCTGTTCGATATGATACGCCATCCTCGCGGGCCAGATGATGATCAGAATGAAGAAGATTACGACGGCTCCGAATTTCTAAACAACACCGGAGAGGGTGATATGATATTCGATCGCGACGACCGAATTGATGAAGTCATGAACTACGATGATGTCGAAGAAAATGTTGATTTTGAAACAACAAAGACCGGCGAGGTATATATATATAAGCAGGCACATCTGGTGATCTCACATGTTTTAAATGAGTTGAAGATATATTAACGAATCGATCTTTCTTCTTTCAGCCATCCGGATCGAGCTTCAGGCAAAAGGACGAAACGAGGCCCGAACAAATTGTTGAAGGAGGGCGTAAAGTACAATATCGAGGCAATCAGACCTAATGGCGAACCATTAGCGCCTAAGAAGATTGCAGACAAGTTCGTTCGTCAGTGTGGAGTTCCTGTGAAGGACCAACTCCCGATCTCCCTTCAAGAATGGAGAAAGCCAGCAAAGCCACGTGCAGATGTTACTTTTGTCGAGGATAGACAAAAAAGTCTGCTTTGGAATACTCTCATGGAACATTTCACCCTATCAGATCATTTCACAGAAGAAGATGAGCAGAAAGTCAAGGACGCTGCTCTTAGGAAGATGGCGGTTGCATTCAAGAACCACAAGAATCATGAATGGGCCAAGTACGTCAAGGGAGGAAGGAAGACTCCAGTATTTGAGGGAAATCTAGAGAAGCAAAGTGCTCATTGGGACGATTTCATGAAATTCAAGGATCCAGAGTTAGCTAAGGAACGGTCGATAATAAACAAGCAGAATGCCGGAAAAAAGGATAAGTTCCATAAGCTGGGGCCAGGTGGCTACGCGGTGGGAATGCCTAAGTGGGATAAGTTTGAGAAAGGGATGGAGGATGCAGGTGTCACTCCGGTTACTAGGAGCTGGCCTCCCAGGTGCAGGACTTGGTTCTATGCGCACGGGGGGGGGGGGGGGGGGGGGAGTTGGACCCGAAGACAGGCAAAGTTTCGTTGAAGGCATGTCCGAAAGGAGCCGACGAGGAGCTACTTGTTGCAATAGAAGAGGCTCGAACGGGGGTGTTCCAGCCCAACAGAGAGAACGACGAGCTTACGCGTGCCCTGGGAAATCCTGAACACCCGGGAAGAACACGAGACAAGGGCGCTATGCCGTGGTTTGAGGGGTTTTCGGAATGGAACGCCGACTACAGAACCCATGCGAGAAGGAAGATTGCGGAGGAGAAGCAGAGGAACCTGGACATTGAACACCTTAAAGGCCTAGAATCAAAGCACGCGGACTTGGAAGACAAATTCCAGCGGCAGCAGGAGCAAATCGACTCACTTAGCTAGCAAAGGAGGTCTCAGCAGCTGCAACAGCTAGTGGATGATCCAGCATTGCATACCACCGCCCCATCCATGCGGAGAAGCAGCGTGGGTTCCGCCACGGACGACGCAATGCTAGATAGATACCCCGTGGATGAAATCATTGAGAACACTAACTGCGAGCTACACTTCAAAATGAAGAACATATGCATGAAGGTGGCGTACGCCCTTGCTTTTACAAATCCCCCCGAGGCAACCTTCCATTGCAACCCGATTCCAGCAGGCTATGCTCGTGTCATGGTTGATGAGGTGGTGGACCAATATTGGGGGCTAGAGCTTGACATTCCTGGAGGTGACGACGAGCACACACTCGGAGAGGCCAAACATCGTATCATCCTATGGAGAAAGGATTGCATCATCTTTCGAAGGCCACCGACGCTGCGTCAGCCGACTCCCCGTCGAAGTCCGCCACCGAGTCAACAGACTCCCACTCCTGCAAGTCCACCAACGCGTCAGGCCACTCCTCCTCCTCCAAGTCCGGCAAAGCGTCAGGCCACTCCTCCTCCAAGTCCGACACAACGTCAGACGTCCACTCCTCCTCCAAGTCCGGCACAACTTCAGGCCACTCCTCCTCCAAGTCCGGCACAGCTTCAGGCCACTCCTCCTCGTCCAACTCAGCCCCGTCAGCCGTCTCCACCGCCTCAGCAATCGCAGAAAAGACACCCCGCAGCTATGGTGCGTAGCGGTACGGGTCGAGGCAGTACAGGAAGTACAGGCGGAGGCAAGCGAACTAAATATGGTCCAAGCCTCACTGATCCTCCTCATAGGGCTTACGACAGGATGGAGGAGCAAACCAATGCCATAGTGCGGGCAGAAGTGGACGACCATTTTGGACCGAAACCGCCACCGCCGCCAAGGGAGAAAGTGCCTGAGGAAAAGATTGACCACTTCGTTCTTATGGCTCAACCACCAGCTCCCGAGCCTATTGACAACGACTATGAGCCCCTGATCAGGAAGTTAAATCGAGCACGTCTACAGAAGGAGGCGAGCTCGAGCTCGAGCAAACAACAAGCAGCTGTCAAAAATTGCGGGAAAACCGTTCCCCAGCTGGGAGAACAGGCGGCGCAATCGATCCCCTCGCTTGTTGTGCCAACAACACGTGAGAGTACGCGCGCCCAATATTATTGTGGGCAAAGAGTTTACGTTCCCGGGGACGGCAATGTGGTAATAACCGAGGAGCATATAAAGCAGGCTGAAATGCTCAACATCACTGTTGGACAACTCCTCGAGATCGAGCCCATGCCTGTGCTTACAGAGGAGGAAATAAAACAGAAATATGTCCGGGGCGAACCTTTGGTCAAGCCAGACGAGGTCAAGAAGCTCCCAACGAGAATGTAGGAATTGCATCAATGGTACATGGCCATTACCAAGAGTTCCAATCGAGTGTCCCTCATGGTGAAAGTCAAGGAAGATCATTACTACCATGAGAACGATGTGTCCGTTGAGTATACTGAACTGTTTCAGTTATACAATCAAGACGCACTCGACAAATCTATCGTCAGTTGCTATTGTGTGTAAGTGATTTCTTTCTGTAATTTAAGTCTCAAGCTAGCTGTAATGATCCTTTTGATCAATCATTACCTGTAATTATCCTCACTATATTTTTTTTATGGTATTATGCAGGGTGAAGATGTATGAAATGAAAAAAGCTGAACGCTATGACATTGGGTTCATTGACCCAAACACCGTTAATGAATACACATGGAACCTAGGTGAATATTATAAAAAGCATGTACAGGACAACATGCTACAGTTCTTGAAGTGCCTCAAATATAATGATGATATACTACATCCTTACAACTTCCAGTGAGTCACACTCTCTTGTACTACAAATTCTCTGTTTTTGCCTACTAGCTAGCTACATGTTTTTGCTTACATATGTCCGCTTAATTAAAACATCCAAACGTATGTGCATGGAGATTTCACTGGATCTTGTGTATCATTAAAGTTGACGTCGGAACAGTTGAACTACTCGACTCACTACTTAAAAAATAAAGTGACTACACCATCTTGAAAGGGATAGTCAACAGGTAATTTCAATCATTATTAACTATATATCTCGGCCTATTTAGTTCGTCATTTCCTGATATGAACTATTTAATAACCCATTTATTCAATTTTTTTGTCGGCGGGCAAGGCTTGGGCAAGGTTCATCAGCGTCACTCCAGGCGAATGGAAACAAAGTCTGAAATGGTTTCGACCCAAGGTAAGTAATTAAGTAGTACTAGCTAGCTAGCTAGCTGCCATTATCTCTTTAATTATCATGCTTGATTAATTATTATCTGATCAAATTCCATTCTCGTAAAGGCCCTGAAGCAGGCGCAGGGGACTGATCTGTGTGCATACTGCGTTTGCGAGAACATTCACATGATGACGTCCGAAAGGAGCAGATCTCAAAGACAGGAATATGTACGTTTGTCAGAACACTATTCACAATTTTTACACCATTATCGATATCTAGTCACACAACTAATAAACATGCATATTGATCTCCTTCTCAACAGTTCAAAGAGGTGCGGAACAAGCTCCTAGAAACGGAGCGCGTACAAGCATTTCAACAGGAAATAGCGGGATTTTTGTTCGACCAGGTCATAGATCCGAAGAGAGAATACCATTACCCGCTACCGCCCCCATGAACCACTTCCAATTGTCATCGTGCTCCGAAGGCACCAATTAGGCTAATGCCACTGGCTCCGAAGGCAAAATGTAGGAGAAATTGTATGTAGCTATACATGTGTGTATGTGTGAATATATATGGTGGTTTTTGTGAGATATTTGATGATATATGATTGGTTCTACTAGAAATTCTACTTATATATATATGCATAACGTGTACAATGTGTAGTATCGTAAAATACCAGCAAACGAAAAAATTAAATGGAAAACACAAAATTAAATGAAAAAGAAATCACAAAACCAAAACCCCCCCAAACCTTGTAGTACCGGTTGGTTTTACCAACCGGTACTAAAGGGCTCCCGGCCCACGGAGCTGGCTCGTGCCACGTGGTTGCTCTTTAGCACCGGTTCGTGCTGAACCAGTATTAAAGGGGGGGGGGGCTTTAGTGACCACACTTTAGTGCCGGTTATGAAACCGGCACTAAAGGGCCTTACGAACCGGTGCTATTGCCCGGTTCTGCACTAGTGGCTCACCTCTACTTAAGTCACCGGGTCGCCGTTAGGCCTCGCCTTCCCCGAGTCGCTGTTGCCGACTTGTTTCCGTTGCCGCGCTGCCAAGACTCGCATCGCTGGCACTTTCTTGAGCCGGCCTCCGCCTCTGCTCTCCGCCCGCGGGTGCACCCCGAGTTGCTACCACCGCATGCGAATCGGTCTGCCGCAAGCCGCCCCGCTGTTAAGCCGTTCTTCTCCAACCCGCCGGTGTGCCTCTGCTACCGGGCTAGCCTCGTTGACGCGCGGCCGCGCCTGCGATGCTCCACTGCTGAGCCGTCCAGCTCGGGCCCCGCGGAGCCGTCAGGCTCCTGCTCTCGTGCGCATTGGCGCTGCCTGAAGGAAAGGAGAAGTGAGGAATGTTGGAATGAATAAAGAAACTGCCTAGTCGGTTAAAAAGTGGCCAGATGTTTAATGACCGTGGAGACCTCAGTTATCCTAAGCATTTGAAGACAAGAGGACCAGTATTACTACTCTCAACTTGGCACTATTTTTTCAGATCAGATCTTTTGTCAAAGGCCGCATTATGCAGTATCCAGCACCAACATCGGTGCTCATCTGACAAACCCAGGTGCTATCTTCTCTATATATTTTATCATCACATATTAAAGTGTTTTACAACAATTACTCTCGCATGTAATATTTTTTACGCAGGACGACTATTAAAAGAAAAATGGGTGGTGATATGCCATGGGTGCACATTCAGCTGTGTTGCGCGGCTTCACGAAACATACGTGTCGCGGTCCGGTTTACATCAACGCGCCGGCCGACTCGTCTGTCTGCGCCCACGCGCGCTGGGCTCCAACACCGCGGCCAGCTCCCTCGCCAATAGACGTGTGCACGCCACCGCTTCCGCGGTCCGGTCTACATTAACACGCCGGTGCCGCACCCGTCCTCATAAACCGGCCCAGCGGATACACGTGCGAGTCGCTACCCCCGTTGCTGCGTTTACATCAATACGTGGCCGGCTCATTTGTTCTCCAGGCGAATCAGGTGATATCTATCCTATTTATTTTTAATACATATTAATTCATCCGAGCAAAAATTCCTCGCCCTCCTGTATTTTATATGCAGGAAAATTATTCATTATAAAATGGTATTATACCACGGAGGTGGAGGCATGCTAAAACATCGTTCGACACAAGTGGTCGTCGTTATTCCACGGACTCCCGCGCCGGTTTACAGCGTCTTGGCCGTCTCTCGCGGCCGCGCTGGTTTACAATGCCGTGGCCGTCTCTCGCGACCGCGCCGGTTTGCAACGTCGTGGCCGTCTCTCGCGACCGCGCCGGCTTACAACGAGGAGGGCAACTAGCCCATCAACGTCGGCCGATAAATCTGTTGTTTGAGCAAATCAGGTGTTATCCCTCCTATATATTTTATCAGGACATTTTAATTCCTCCGAGCATCATTACACTGCCCTATTGGTGTTTTTTATATACTGGTAAAATCATTGTTATACCGCGGATATAAAACATGCACTCGCAACGTTCTACAACGGCGTTTCCCTCCGTGTTACATTACCTGATGAACGGACGGCCGGTTCACGCGTCCACACCGGTTTACAACGCGGATGACAACTTGCTCATCTGCGCCGGTTTACAACTGCGGCCGACTCATGTGTCTGTGCTGCCTCTGATGCTGCGGTCGTTTTACTGTCCGCCCCGCGGCCCGGTCTATTCAACATATCGGGTTGGCTAACAGACACCGATGAGGATCATAAGGTCCAAATACATCAGGTGATATCCATCTAAATATATTTTCTTGGTATATATTGTTTTTATCAAGAAAGCAGTTACTTTGATCCGTATATTTTATGCAGGATATTTATTGATTATAAACATGGTTTATACCATGGGTACGAAGCACGCGCTGGCGACGTCCTGCCCGGCGTTCATAAGAGTATCACATGGGGGCTTCCGTGCAAGGAATCCTTCCATGGCCTCTTAAACCGGCGCCCTTGACAAAATCAAGGAATCAGTCGTCTTCTCTGCACAAAATATTATCACATGGGGGCTTCCAAGGAAGCCTTCCATGGCCTCTTAAAACGGCGCCCTTGACAAATCAAGGAATCAGCCATCTTTTCTATACAAACAAGAATCACATGGGGGCTTCCGCGGGCAAGGAAGTTTCCCATGGCCTCTTGAGCCGCGACGGTATGAAGCCCATCATAAGAGCACTGCTCTGGTTGCTTCGGCAATTTCCACATGATGATGAGGGGTAAAAGAGAGTGTTGGTGCCTAACCCAGCTCAAACATATGCCCCGATGAGCAAAACGGCTCACACACTACCCGGGGGCTCGCAGAGAGTTGAATACCTTTGTAGTGAACATGGCTTGGAAGCCCGGTGCATGCACCTAAAACCCCGGATTAACCTGCCTGCATCAAGTAAATCACGCCGTCCAGGTAAACCTGGTATGACCCGTCGAACCTGCCACAAGTCAATCCTTCGGGACCCTGAACTTGGCCACGTTAAATTGACGATCATCGAGTTGATTACCTAAAGACAAAATCTTTACGAGATTTTGAAACATTGGGTAGCTTGTCATCGATGATTTGGTTAAGGATTGCGGAGCATCTTGACAGGCTTTGCTAAAATGGTTAATGACAGTAGCCTGGCAGCTCATAAAAAGCCTCGAATTTGGAGCCTGGCGGCTCGTAAAAAGCCTTGACTACATGGTCTTATTTGCCCCAAAAAAACCTTATTTTCTTTTTTTATGATTTCACAAATTTTTGTCTTCAAGGTCATTGGTTTTTTAACCAAGTCCATTGATGCGAGACTGGACAACTACAAGGTTGACCATATGTCTACAGAACTAAAAGTCTGGGTCATGAACACCGGCGAGAGTCAAACCGGCGTTCATTGTAACCCGGATCGGCCATCATACTAAGCCGACAAGGGAGCCAAGGGCTTCATCAGCACCCGCGCTTTAAAATATTCCCACCGGTTTAAGGTCTACAAGCACACTTAATCACATGTATGGGATATGTTTGTATTTTATATATACAGTTCAAGCTATGTATTTGAAACATGTATCAGGGCAGTATAATCCGTCCGGTGGTAAACCGCCAGGACATCTTTTAGCATTGTTTTATGCAGAAGCAGGTAAGATAATGACCGGTGTTTATTAACCCGGCCTGACTTTTGACTATAAGTCGCCAGTATGAGATAAGATAATGACCGGTGTTTATTAACCCGGACTGGCTTTTGACTATAAGTCGCCAGTATGAGATAAGATAATGACCGGTGTTTATTAACCCGGCCTGGTTTTGTTTATAAACCGGCAATCAATGATAGTCACCAATGTTCAAGTTTTGGGTTATCATCCTTACTACACTGGTTTGGTAAAACCAACCGTGTGATCAAATATTACTGGAACAGGTTTTCAAACCGGGTTATATTATTCAAATCTTTAAATAGCAAACAAGGCTGGATTTTTATTATGGTTATCAATAACCAATATTATGATTGAGGTTTTCAAAGTCGCTTCAGTGCAATGGATATTATTTTATCAATGGGTATAATTTATTCTACAACTGAAGGAATAGTTCCGAGTCGCTGCAGGCTTACAACCCGTCACTTGGGGGCTACCTTATTCAAATTGAGATTACATCAAATACACAAGTCTCATGTCGCTGCAAGCATGCACCATGACACTTGGGGGCTAATGCAAAGTCATTTTTACTGGCCTTATTGAAGACCCGACTCATCATATTATAATGAGCCGGCCCTTGGGGGCTACCAATTGCTCCTGTCAACAATTCAAGGTACACAAGTATTAATCCATTATATTGAAGGATCCACTGCTCAGTTGGTAAAGCACAAGGCTCTTAACCTTGTGGACATGGGTTCAAAGCCTCATGGTGGAGTTACATCATATGATGTTATTTTCAATGAAGCATGATCATATTTATAAAGTCCCTGGTCATTATTACATAATGACCCGGCCCTTGGGGGTTACACTGGTTGAAGTTTTTATCAGCATAAGGCAATTTCAAGTCCCAGGTTGCTGCAAGCATGACAACCCGACACTTGGGGGCTACATAATATGGAGTATTCAGTTTCTACAAGTGACTGGGATGAACAATCTGGATTTCTTCAAGGTTGCAACATTTATATTGAAACAAGTCTTAAGATATCACTACGTTCTCCTCTTAAGACTTGGGGGCTACAGGTAATATGGATATAAAAGAGGAACATATTCAAATTCTCAGTTTTGGCAAATCTGGAAGATTAATTGTGTGACCCGGTGTTGGCAACAATCATAACCCGGCGTCTATAAACAGTCATGACCCGGAATTATCGGTTTTTTATAACCCGGCAATGGTGGTAATCATAAACTGGTATCTTCAAGCCGGCTGGATATCAATTGAATATTTGAAGATCAATATTTTTGTCAAGTCAGAGCATTGAAGGCCGATTCAAATCGATTCTTGATTTACAATATTTCTTCTGCAAACAAATTTATTATGAAGCTGGTCTATTGACCCGGAGTTTCCAGAAGAAGTACCTGGATTTTTTGCATTGGTAATGTTTGAATATATCTGCTAAGGAGATTTGCTATAAGATCATGGATACATATCAAGGAGAAAATGACAAGGATTTAAGGACGATCAGGTGCCGGTTCAGGAAAATACTTTAGCCCGGAGCACAACCTATCAAATTTGTTCTCGCATTTATGTATGCATGAAGGATTAAGTTTAACATGGATAAATCCAAATTAAACTGGGGGCTAATGTCGGGGATACACCCCGCGGCGTAACCCGGCCGGACTTGGCGGTTTACTTGAGACGGTTTACACTTGGCGATTCACTGGTAACTCGGCGGGCGGATCACGGATAACAAGGCCCAAGGTCCAGAAGGCCGGTTCATATTATGGTGGGCCGGTTTATGAAGAAAGCATAAGGAATATTCTCCTACAAAGGAAGCAAGACTAGGACTCCTTGTAATAGAGTAATCCTATTCCTACTAGGACTAGTCATGTAACCCGCCCCTTCAACATATATAAGGAGGGGCAGGGCTCCCCAAAGAGGGACAAGTTCTCACAAGTTTCTAGGGCTAGACACAAGAGCCGGTTTACCGACGACCCCATGAGGATCATAATGAGACCTAGCCTCAAACAGCATGTAGGGTTGTTACCGGATGATGTTTCCCGGTGCCCGAAGCTGTCTAAATCCTCGTCTTGCGTTGCGTCTCTCGATTCCGCTCAACCCCTCTCAAGCTACCACATAGATGCGTTGGCCTCACGACTAAGTCCTCACACTAGGACATCTGCCGTGACAATTCCACGACTCGACCACCTCGTCAGGAGAGGACGCAATCCCGCACACTGAGCAGGTCCAACCGCTGGCGAGCTCGTAGGTGGCGGAGGCTGAGAGGAAGAAACCCCATCCGACGATGCTCCTTGGAAACGTACATCAGCGGGGCAGATCCGGTCGTCGCCGTCATTGAGCTTTGGTCCATGGCCATGGCATCCTGCAGCGTGGAACGGAGAGAGGGAGAGATATTAGTGAGTAGAGGTAGAGAGAAGGGAGGAGCAGGAGGACGCTGGGCGCGCCAGACCGGCGGAGGAGTTCGGCGGCGACTTGCGGGAGCGCGAGCGGCGACCTGAGGCAGGGTTAACTCCTACAAAAGAAAGAAGGGTCGCGATCCGGAAAACAGGGAAAAAAAATTCGCGCGCGGGGCCGTGCGGATCGGAAGACTCCAAGCGCTCGCATGGGCAGACGCTGGGTGGCAGAACATTTGATCAGAGACATTGATCTCGAGGATAGACTATTGGCTTAATATAGACAGTAGGATGTGATAAAGTATTTTTATCGGAGGGTCCTGGTTATTCCGTGTACAGTTTTCTGTGTGACTGTAGGTGAACCGATGTTTGCTTTTTTAATAATAAGTATAGATGACGGGCATATCACACCATGTGACCTGGTGCCAACCGAGCAACACACCCTTTCTTTAGAGTTTTCTACATGGGCTGAAGCCCGCTCAACCCTGCCTATAAGCAGCGATTTGTTTCCCCCGACCACCTTCTCCTCCCCGAGCGAAACCCTACCTCGTCGTGTGGCGGCAGCGGTAGATCAAAGGAAACAACACGATGACGGCGGCTGGAGTAGCTGCTCTTTCCTCCCTCTCCCATCGAGTTCCTTCAGGGCGTCCCGATTCGGAAGTTGCTCGTTGCGTCATGGCTAGTCGGCCAGACATGGCGCACCGCGGCAGACCGATTGTGCGCCGCGGCCGGACTAGACTGGTCACGTGGCGGTGACCCAGCCAGTGTGCGTGACATCCGTTCACAGTGTGAGTGGTTGCGTGCGTCCTCCGATCCATATTGAATGATTGAACTTTCTGTCTCTGGTGGCATTCGTCTATACACTTCTCAGTTCCATCTGTGCAAGTGAGGGAGAGAAGGAGGCATGGTGAATTGGTGATATGATTATGGCTTCCCGTTGTGAAACACCCGGTTCGCCCATGATCACCGCGTCAGCTCTTTGTCAGTGGCTACCGCCGGCGGGTACGTTTAACTAATTAGTCGGGCTGCTGTCGTCTGACCTTCCGCACTGCTGAGATACATCTTGTTGACCCTCTGTTTCTTCTTCTTCTTCGATTTTGTCCATCACATAGACAAGGAGCACAGACCATAGGGGCACTCCGGAGTTCCGTAGAGGACCATCAAGCTCGACCAGCAACCTGGGTTAACATGTGTACGACGTTCAACTCTCAGCTCTCAGTTTAGATGAACTGATTCGATGCGGGGAGGATTGGTTCAAATATCCATTTGTTATGTTCCTCACTATTAGTTAGTTCTTATTGGTCAATCGTGAGATGCTAGTGATCTAAACGCTCTTATATTTCTTTAAAGAGGGAGTAATACTTATTTTCTACTGCGAGATAGTCATTGTATGTATCATTGGTCTTGAATTAGAATATGGAAGCCAGTTTATACATCTCACTAAGTTGAACTTGTAAACTGAATTGTACATGTTCTGATTTACCTTTTAGATAAATTATTATGAGAACCTGATAGGACATGTGAAATGGGTTAGTAAGTAAATAGTTAGATGCAGCAAAATATTTTCATTATGTTGATTCGCCCCCAGTATTGTTATGTTAATATGTACTCCCTCCGTCCCAAAATTCTTGTCTTAGATTTGTCTAGATAGGGAAGTATCTAACACTAAAACGTGACTAGATACATCCGTATTTAGACAAATTGAAGACAAGAATTTTGGGACGGAGGGAGTAGTTCTGAACTCGTGGCAACGTTGTTTAAGGAGTACGAGTAGATTTGCAAGTGAATTAATGTTGTTGAACTACAGTGGGAGTTTTCTGAGTGATTCAATATGATTTGGGAAAATTACTAATGGAGAACTAATTCACTGAACTCGTTTGTCGCAATCATAAGTGATACTGACTATATGGTAATGCAGATTACTGTCCAAGCAAGCCTAAATGAGCTCTTTTACCATAGCAAAATTGTAGGTAATTTATTTTCGGATGGAACTATCTTATTGATCAAACTTCTAATGAGTGTGTGCCAAAGACAACAGCTAAGTTACGCAAAAGTTCTTCATGTTTTCTTCCCTGTTCTAGGTTGTTTGAAGGTTTCTTCCTTCGAGGATTTGTTGAATATTCTGTTTGTTCGCACCATTTTAATTTGTGAAGGAGTACCTACTACAAATGCTAATTTGTTCCTATTGGGATTTCAAACTCTGAGTTGTGCTATTATTTATGTATGTCCTCTTAATTCCAATACTTCTCTTACTTTCTGATGTATTGATACATGTTTATTCCTATCTAATAATATTTCAGATGACCTTTGTTGCTCACAAATACGACATGTTTAGTTCTGTTCATATCACTTCTTACAAAAGTGCTAACATGTCTTTTTTTCTTAAGATTCCAACCTAGAGCTCGTAGTTATAAATTGCATATTTTTCTTTGTTGCAATAGTAGATGGTTTTCTGTAACTCATTTGAACTAATATTTATGTCTTTGTTTCTAATAGGCTGATTCGTAACTCATGGTTCAAGAAGTTGATATGAACAAAGGAGGATCAGGATAACTCTAGCCGCCTTCAAGAAGTCACGAGAAGTGGCATCCAACAAAGGTTCCATGTTTTGATGGAGGTGGGAGAGTGTTACACCAACAAAGTCTCTATTGATGACCTCCAAAATTAGAAAGGATGTTGTATAAGATGATTATGTAGCTTGGTTATTTTGGATGTGCATGTAAGTGGGATGTGTAATATGCATACTGTTTAGAGACTAATTGGCTTGTAATGTGATGAGAAAATTGGTCAATGGAAAGATGGTCTTAAAACTGCCACAAGAACACAATACGTTTTGAATCAGACCATGCCAGCCCTATAAATAAAATAATTCTTAAAAGGATACAGAAAAAGGCAATTGATTCACAAAAAGAGTGGGTAGGATCAACCACTATTGGGTTGCAAATTGGCTATGGCACACCAAAAAATTAAATGAAAATGGGTTGAATTATTGGGCTTGGCCCATTTGGAAACCAAGTGCGCACTAGCCCACCAAAAATCTAGTGACGACAGCTTCATCACTGAAGGTCCCATATCTGGTGATGTTTTTTGCGCGCCACGTCACTGGGAATAATCTGTGACGGGGATTCTGTGACGATGCTGGTGACGCCTGACAAATGTCACACAAGAGTATTTTTGTGATGTTTTTAGCTATTACATGACATTTTTGAGCTTGTCACAGTAGGTCTGATCTCTTGTAGTGCCCTCCAACCCAAGCCCCTAGCTATAAAAGGAAGCATTCCCTTCCATTTTTGGCAGCAGACAACTCCCTCCTCGAAATGTGCACGCCGTCAGTCTCCTCCCACCTTCTCCTCGTTTTCCGCCGCCGGCCACCGCACAGGCACCACGTGGCGCATCCCCATTGGCCGCGCCACCAGTCAGCCGCCCTGCCAGCCAATGGCTGACCGCCACGTCGCCTCCTCCACATCGCCCCTCTCCTTCCACCACCAGCGCCGCCGCAGCCTGCCAGCCCACGGGAGGCCGCCCGCTCCCCCGACCGGGGCCCCGAGCCCACTCCGCCGCCGCAGCGGGCCCGAGCCGCACCCGCTCGCCTGCTCTGCTCCGCCGGCGCCTTCGCCCACTGCCAGCGCCGACCCTCGTCGTCGGCGTCGACCCCGCCGCCGTTCCAGAGCCACCGCCGCCCGGCCCTTGCGTCAGACCCCGCCACCGTCCTTGCCATCCGCCGCCACCGCTCCGCCCCGTCGGCTGCCTCCAACCGCCACCCGATCCCGCAGCTCCCCCTCGCCGCGACCATCGCCGACCGCCGCAGGAGCTCGCCTCCGGCCAGATCCGTGGCGCCCGTGGCCGGATCCGCCCAGCTCCGGCCTCCTCGCTCCTCGCCGGACCTCCTCCCCGCCGGCACGCCCTCTCCAGCCCCGCCCTTGACCTCCTCGAGGAGGAGGACGACCCAGCCCCGCCGGACGTGTCCGCCCGAACCACCACTTCGAGGTTGTTTTCCCTCTAAGTTCCTAAAAAATCAACATTATGTGTGCATCTTGTGTGGTTGATAACTTTTTGCATGATTGTCCAAATTGAGTGAGTGATATATCAAAATGTTCGTCTCGAAGTGCTCTACATGTTAGTTGCATTTGTATGCATGTTACTATTCATCTTGATGTCTTAATCTTCGTTGCAAAACTGCTATGTGATGTTTCTATCAAGTCCTTGTTTTCTGTCAACAATATGTATGCGTGTTTAACATGGTGTAACTTTGTGCATGTTGGTCCAAATGGAGTGTATGATATGTCAAAATGTTCATTGTGAAGTGCTCTACATGATGGTGGCTGTTGCATTCATGTTATGTGCCATATTGCCATGTTAATCTCTGTTGCAAATGTGCATGTGGCTGTTAAGTGCTGAAAACTGTTATGAGATGCTGATTTGTCCTTTTCTTATCTTTATGTGTGATTTTTGTTTGAGCTACATGTCAATATGTTTTAGAAGCACAATCATGTCATCTTTGCTGTGGTGTAATTAATTTTTCATCTTATGCCCTGTGGTGACTGCAACAAGCTTGCAAAGTGACCTACTCGATGTTGGCTGATTTCTTACACTAGTTGAAAACTGCTAAGTCTGAAACTGTTATATCCTGATGCCATGTTTGCTTGATGCCCTACTCAAATCCATGCATATTTTGTAATGTCCAGTGACCATGCCTTGATGTCCATGTTATGCTCTATCCATCCATGCCCTTATTTGCATTTATGACATGCTGTAGCTTATTGTTTTCATGCTCTCAAATTGCTATAAAATGTTTCTGTCAGCCCGTTAACAGTAAGTTCAGTTTTGCCATGTGAATAGCTAGTGTTCTATATATCCTATGACCATGTTCTTGTCATGAGTAGCTTCATAAACACGTCTTCTTGCTGTTGGTTATGTTCACATGGCATGATATGCTTTGAAATGAGTTGCACAAGCTTGCAAACATGTCTACTTGTCGTTGTTGCTGACATGCCTAGTTTGTTTCACTAAGTCTGTGAAACTGTTATCTTTTGCAATTTTGCCATGATGTTTTGAGCATGTTCTAATGGTGCTTGTAGTGCTTGACATGTACATGCTTTCCATGCCCTTTGTTGCCATGAAGTGTTATTGTATCATGTTGTTTTGATGTCAACTATATGCCTACTTGTTGTTTTGGGCTGATTGTGTTTCAAACTTGCTTCGTGTGTATGTGATGAACCATTGCTCCGTTTTGAGCGTGTCCTATATGAAACATGTGTGTTTTTGCATGTAGATGCATAATAACATGTTGAATACCTGTTTGGAGTGGGTTTGCTTGTTATTTGAATGCATCTTGCATCTATGCCATGCTTGACTTATTTTGCCCATATCTTCTAGGGCGTAACTCCGAATTAGATGAACTTTATATGTAACTTGACTAGACTTCCGAGTAGATCATCATGGTGCATGTTAACTTGCTGTTTAACAACTTGAACTTAAGATTTGTTCAGATCTGGACAAATTTTGAAATTTGCATATGAGGACTTACCGGAGTTGTTATAAGTTATTTCCGGCCTCATTTAAACTTGTTTAGTTGTGTTGGCCTTGTATGCATCATCCCTTGCCATGTTTTGCATCATATAGACTTGTCTTGCATCATACTTGTTTGAGCATCATGTCATGTTCTTGTGTTGTGTGTTTACCATGTTCTGTGCTTCTTCTCGCTAGTTCATTTTCCCTTGCGATCGTGAAGATTCGTTCGACTACACTTGGTTCGTCTTCGTGACTTCTTCTTCGTATTCTTCATGGACTCGTTCTTCTTCCTTGCGGGATCTCAGGCAAGATGACCATCCCCTTGGATCTCATTACTATCATTGATATGCTAGTTGTCTCGATGCTATCGCTATATGTCGCGCTACCCATCATTTGTTGTCGGCCTCTCTCCTTGTTGCCATGGAACCTCTAACCTTTGACACCATCCTAGCAAACCGTTGTTTGGCTATGTTACCGCTCGCTCAACCCCTCTTATAGCGTTGTTAGTTGCAGGTGAAGATGAAGATTGCTCCATGTTGGATCTTGGTTGTTGGAATATCACACTATCTATTACTATAACTAACACACCTATATACTTTGCAATGGGTGGAAGGCTTTGCCTTTTTCTCGGTGTTTTGTTCCACTCATGCCACCTTAAGAACCGATAAACCGGTGTTATGTTCCTTGATTTTTGCGTCCCTAACGCGGTTGGGTATATGGGGACCCCTTGACAGTTCGTTTTGAATAAAACTCCTCCAGCAAGGCCCTACTTTGGCTTTAATTTGCAACATAATAAAAACTTAATTAATTAATTAAATTGCATTGGGAGTTAGCGCTACCCGATGATTCTTTTACATACAGGGAGGGGCCAGTGCTGATGGTGTTGGTCCCAAACGGGCAGCCTGCGGGGCCACCACGGGGAAACTCGAGGATTGGTTTTACCCGTAGCTTGACCTATCCGGACGTGGCCTGAGACGAGATACGCGCGACTACTATCAGGGTGTCGACACGCCGGGATGTCTTGCTGGAGTTGTTTTACCATTGTCGAAATGTCTTGTGCATCAGGATTCCGAGTCTAATCGGGTTGTCCCTAAGATAAGGGGTATTATTATTTTTACCTCTGCTGATCGTGAGAGCTTGTTATGGCTAAGTTGGGACACCCCTGTAGGGTTATGATCTTTCGAAATCTGTGCACGCGGTTATGTGACAGATTGGAATTTGTTAATGTCCGGTTGTAGAAAACTTGACAGAGGATCCGAAATAAAACACACGAACCGTGTGAGTAACCGTGACCGTCTCTTTTCATTTTGAGAAGAGAACACGGTGGGGTTATGTTTGACTCGCAGGTAGATCATGATCTTTAGCGCTAGTTTGCGACCGTTTGCGTAGATGCTCATCTTATTCTTGTACTCGTAAGTTAGCCACCATACACATGCTTAGCCACTGCTGCAACCTCACCACTTAACCTCTTCCTATCCATTATGCTTTGCTAGTCTTGATACCCATGGTTATGGGATTGCTGAGTCCTCGTGGCTCACAGATACTACAACAATAGTTGCAGGTACATGTTTCCGATGACTTAACGTGAGAGCGATGATCTTTGTGTTGGAGTTCTTTCTTCTTCTTCTTCGTCAGTCTTGGGTTAGGTTCCTGGTCGGCTGCCTGGGATAGCAGGATGGATGTCGCTGTGCTTTTCATGTTTGCATCCGTAGTCGGATGTCTCGTATTGATGTTGTTGTATTCAGGTGACTTGTAGGAATTGTTGTATTCCCATGTATTTATGTAATGGTACGATGTAATGATATCCATCTTGCTAAGCGCCTGAAATGCGGTTGTGCCCCAATCACAAGTGTACCACGTGATCGGGATAGAATCGCATCTTGGGCGTGACATGTCGACTCGCTCATACAGACGTACTCATCAATGAGATCACCGGGCACTCCGTATGCAAGCATTCGGATGGCGGCAGTGCATTTATGATAAGAGGAGAAGCCAATCTTTCCAACGGCATCCTCTTTGCACTCGAAATAGTCATCATAGCCGACCAATCCTTCTCTAATATGGTTGAAAAGATGTCTACTCATACGGAAACGGTGGCGAAATTTCTGATGTTTGAACAATGGATTTGTTGTATCAAAGTAGTCCTTCCAAAGAAGGAAATGCCCGCTCTCTCGGTTGCGATTCAACGCCGGAAGGTGGCCCGGAATGGAGCCACGAAACCCTAGGCGCTGGCTATTGAGGTGGTGATGGACCAACACGGCAGCCAATATCTCCTCCTTGTCATCGGACGACGAATCGTCGGAGTCGCAAAAGAAATTTTGGAAAAAGAACTCGTCGGCGGAGTCCATTTTGTACCTTGTCAACCTGCCGAATAGTTTGCGGGCGTCGATGAAGGAGACTGGCAGCGAAGGGAGTCGCAGCGCGCACGGGCCAGTTAGCTGCCCTGGTGGCATCCGACGAGCGTGCTGGGGACGAAGTTGGCGGGGCGGCCTCTTGCTCGTGGGAGGGGAGGGGGTGGAAGCTGTCGGTTGCCCGACGGCGAGATGGCGGTGGCGGGCGACGTGGGAGGGTGGCGTCGTTGCTGAGCGGATGTTGCGGCGCCGGCAGCTGGGCGGCGGCGACGAAGAAGATGGGCATGGGTTTGCTGTTGGATGGGGAGAGGCCAATGTGCCACCGACCAGCGAGCCGGAGGAGGAGAAGGCGAGCGTGCGCGTGTGTCTCCTGTTTGCGTTGACCCAATTCAGGCAAAAAAATGAGTCGGCAGGCGGACGAAAAACGGATGCGCGTTCGTTTGGGTGGCCGCGTTGGTTCGATTTTTCTGTCCGCACTGACCAAACGGACGGCAGCGGGTAATCCGGACTACGCATCCACCGGAATGATTCGGCTTCTGTGTCAAACACAATAATGTCTTCACCATCTTGTAGTAATCTGTTTCATATTCACAGCACATGTTGGAATTACAACCGTTAGAGCCCTTAATTGCTACACCTCTAGAACCCTGAATTTCTGCGTCTCCAGCTCTCCTCTCCTCTCCTCCACAATAAAACAGGGGGAGAGAAGCAGAGAGCGACGTTTCCCAAATTACTTACAGTGCCATGGCAGGCAACGCGGCCCTTGAGGTTTCAGAAGTCGGAGAACCAGTCGTCCTCGTCGTCGTGGTTGAGGTAGTGGCGGTAGCGGTCGAGGTCCTCGTCGGCGAGGCCGTAGCGGCGGCGCCAGTACTCCAGCGTCGCCTCCGCCTCCCGCATGTTGCGCATAACCGTCTGGTACGCCGCGTTGATCCGCTCGAAGTCGATGGCGTCGTCTCCGCGTCCGTCCCCGCCGCCCCGGCGCACGACGTCCGGGTGGTACTGCAGCGCGAGGCGGTGGAAGGCCTTCTTGACCTCGCCCCTGGAGGCGCCCGGCTCCAGCCTCAGAGTGCGGTAGTGGTTCTCCTCCAGCACCCCGTACGGGTACGGGGCCGCCGCCGGCCACTTTTCCTGCGTCGCCCCGCACCTCACCGCCGGCGACGACGCCGACCTGCGCAGCCGCCCCGCCGCCGCCGACGCCGAGGCCGACGGGCCGCGCAGGCTCAGCACCACTCCTCCTCCTCCTCCGGCGGCGACGGCCATGGTTTTGCGCGCACGCGCACACGCGGTGCAAGAAACGGAATCCCAAGGTCGGTCGATCGGGATGAGCCGCGATGGAGCTGTGGGAGGCCGGGGGATTTGGATCCGGATGTGGTGGAGCTGGAATGGTGTGTGGCTGGAAACTTGGAATGGATGAGGCTGCCGCGTGGTGGCGCCCGGGGTTATATAGGGAGGAGGAGGCGGTTGCGGTCGGTTCCGGCTGGCTGGTGTTTCCCACGTTGCCATTGCTCGCACGTTTCGGTACAGACCAAAACTCGGAGACGGTGAGAGAGGGAGGGGGACACCGCGGCGTCCAGGGGCGGAGCCCAATAGGCCCACCCTGTGGCACAGGCTACAGGGTCCAGCAAAAAATTTAGTGCTAAATTTCAGCTATAAGGCCCAAGGCATCAGGGTGGGCCAACACCGGTGCCACAGGGCCCGTATAATCAGCCAGCAAATCCTCTCACGCTCAGCTTCCACGAGGCTACAGCCCGTCACGTGATTCACGAAGGCCTGCGAGTACGCACGAGCGATCGATCCATTTCCTGGTTGTCTCCTGTAGTCCTGTTTTTTTTTTTGCGAGACTCCTGTTGTCCTGTTCGCTGTCAAGTACAGCCAACGCAGCTTCACAACAATAGCAAAAAGTAAAGCCAACGCACGGCGGCAGCGTCGATCCACAATCCGTTTCACACGGCGGCGGCGGCAGCCGGCTGTGCGACTCGGCCGGGCGGTCGGCACACGTCTACGTGGACGTGGGCACGCGGCTACGCCTCTCATGTCACCATGCACACACTGTAAATTCTCTTAGCAAAATATCAACATATTTTCTATTTGAATTCTGTTTCGTTTACATTTTTATGTGTTACTTTTTCTGAAAACAAACACAACTTGTAGCTAGTAGATTAAATCCTATTTAAATATATTTACCTGTATGTGTTTTGGCAAAACGTGTGGCATTAGATAGTCCTCTAATTATCTATACGTCATGCTTCACAATTTAAATTCTAATTATGCATTCCCTAAAAGATCACCACTAATTATGTATGCTTCATGTCTTCATTGGCTTCATAATTTATCTCTACTTATGTCCGATGATGTGTTTTAGGATTTGGAAATGCAAGACATCATTTTCATGTAATTTTGTTCTTTGTTTTATCACATATTTAAAAAATTATAGTTAAATTTGATTTTTAGACATCGACTTATGTTATGTATGCTGTGTTACGAGTTGTGAAACCCTCAATACATTGTTGTTTGAAAAAAAAAATATGCTATGGTTAAGGGGTGCATCAGGGTAACAGTAGCTCCAGCTCTGCCCCTGGCGGCGTCCATATCCGTTTCGTTGCCTTGCCTTGCCGTAACAAATGCCCGTAAAAACGAAAAAAAACAAGGACGGGGGTGTTTATATATACACTACCTTGTGTGTCCAATTTTTCTAGAAATTCTAGAAGAGACATAAAGTATATCTTGACTCATTTTGTTGACATTATCAAAATTGAAATTGTTTGTATTTTTTATTGTGAAAATAGTACTGTTTTTCATCATAATAGAAAACTCACCCTCTATCACAAAATCTCATGAAAATGTCCTAAATTTCTTACTTCTAAACCCTTTTGGGTTTATCAAAGCATGGCCGAGAGGTGAAACACACATTCCCACCCCTTCTTTTTGAACACACCACAGACTTTAAATATAGTGTATCTTGAAATTCACCGTACACAACCCTATTGTGGCACAACCATTTAGGTGATCTGTGGCGGCGAGACGATGCGGGTTGGCACGGCGGTCCTCGGCATTAGGGTGACGGGTGATAGAGCGGGTCACAGTGAGCCGACGGAGATGCTTGCTTAGCGGTCGGAGGTGCCGGCTGCCACAGGAGTCATGACGATGACATGTACCTAGGGTGGGGTCTTAGGCCTGACCTGCAGACCCTATACAAGGACACTATACATGAGTCCAAGGCCTGAAAGGTTCTACAGAAGATACCGACTGAAATCCTCACGAAGCGCAATACACTCGACAAAAAATCCCACTCGGATATCCCAATTCCACTCGACCATGATTTTTTCACTCGACCACACAAGAATCCACTCAGAGTACGGAATACCTAGTGTCACCCCAGGATGGCAACGGTCAAGCATTCACTCCATCGTCATAAAGACCATTTAACACGGGTGTTACTAGTAATGTCCAGGACTTAACTTTCATTGAACCTTTTGTGTAACCGAGGGTTGCGAGGGTCCGACGCACTCTATGTAAGCCACCCCTCCCCTCTGGCACAAGGGTTCGCACCCCCTGTAACTATTCCACATTCCAATTGACAAAGCCTCCGCGGCACCGAGACGTAGCTAGGGTTGTTACCTCCTCCGAGAGGGGCCTGAACTCGTAAATATGTGTACAATCTCGCCGTAGATAGGGCACTGCCCTCTCCTACGTACCCCCTACTTCTACCGTCAGACTAGTTCCCACGACAGGTCACTCATCTGGATCTGAGTGGCCAAATTTGATGGGGCGATGCCATCCCCTCCTGGTAGTGCTGGCTAGCAGTTGGTTGACAATGCATACTGGCTTTTGATGTGGGGGTTGGACTTGGTCCCCCTGTTGGCGGCTAGTTGCTCCTCGCAGATGTTCTCATGGCTCTCGGTCTGTGTCGAGGCGAGGTCATGTGGAGTGATTGGAGAGGCGGACGTGTGTTATGGCATCGGTGACGGGTTCATTCGAGGATGCTGGCGCGGCGGCCCAGGATGGCAGGCTACACATTTTCTTTTCGGTAGGTTCTGTGGTGGTGGTGGTGGCTGCACCTCTTGGTCATGTGGCCTGCAATGGGCTGTAGTGACGGGAGGCTCTGGCCTGCTCCGGCAGGGCACAAATCTGGTGTGGTGGCGTTCACATTCGTTGTGGTGGTGGCGGCTAGGACGCCTCTGGTGGTATAGGCAAGACTCGGGCGAAAGCTTCGTGCTTGGCGCCTGTGGGTGTCATTCTCTTTTTGAAGACGTCGTCATGGATCTAGTCTCAATGCGAATGCTCTGGATGAAAAGCCTTGTCTGCTTGCTTGGACTTGCCAGCGGTGACACTCGCTTCGTGTCGTCACCCTTCTGGGGCCGCTGTTGTGGAGCCCAGGCGTTTGCGGTTGGGCCTCACCAAGGTTTTAGGCCAGCTCTAGATATATTGCATATCCTTTGATCTACTTTGTTGAGGGCCTCCACAACATATTGCATTGTCGGGCCGTGTGTGGGACGAAAAACTGTTCCGAGAGAAATAAGGTTGCACAAGGTTTGCTAATTTTGCGGGCAGGGCTCGCAACACCGCTTGTTGGTTTCATCGCAATCCTTCTTTTATTCACAATCTTGTATTAGCAGACTGTAACTCTGTTGCTATGGAATAATAAAGCTCCCTGTATTTTTAACCTTGAAAATAATAATAGCTAGGGATAAGAATTGTCGTGCCTATCCTGAGTAGACGAGCTGGGCGGAGACGAGTCCAACGGTCTCCGTCACCGTACATTCGTGCATGCATGCATTTACTATCTGCCTACCGATTTTATTTACACTGGAGTGGTACTAGTAGATTTCTATGCACATACGGGAGCTAGCGGGGTTCCCATCGATCACCCAGCCGGAGACAAAACACTGTTCCGACGACCGGCGCCAACTCCGACCGGCCGCCGGGTGCTCCACGTTTCCACGCACGGTTGTCCCTTCTACGAACGAACCCGGCCGCCGTCATGCACACACTTGGCCGGCAAGTGGCAGCAGTAGCAAACAACGGCGGCGTACTTACTTGTCGTGCTCGCGTTCGCCGGCTCGACTTGGACGTCGATGCGAACCAACAAGCGTACGTCCGCGGTGATCCGGCAATGGACTCGCAGACCAACTGTGCAAGGTGGAACGGGTGGCAATGCGAGAGGAAGACCGATGGAATGCGTCGCGTCTAACAGTCACGCTCGTTTGACTGAACAGCTGCGTCAGTCCTGGAGGGACGATGATGCCGGCAGGAACTTTCGGATCGACGGGAGGCTGGCGTACCGGCGGCTCCAACGGTACGGACCCGCGTGAAGTGAATACAATCTTTTTTGTTTCGCCGAAGTAGAAATGTTTGGCAGAACTGAAGAGATTACAACCACATGAAAGATGCGAGGGAAGCTCCTTTGCGTGACGCGCGAGAGATGCGAGGGTAGTCCGGATGCTGCGAGCTCTTTCCAGTGATAAAGGGGCGGTGCTGCGACGACGGAGCACCATCATTGTTTGGAAGGCCACACTAGTAGAAAAAAGGGTCATTTGTTTCGGTTCGTAAGGACCATTTGTCCCGGTTGAGGAACCGGGACTAAATGGTCGATACAAACGCCCTAGACCATTAGTCCCGGTTCTTATGTCAATCGGGACAGATGGGTCTCCACATGGCCACTGCAGCTTGCCCAGGCAGGGAGCTTCCATGTGTCAACAATTCAATGGCTAGAGTTTTTTTTATCTGAAAGGGGGACGGGGTTTGGGGGGTTTTGTAGGGTTAATTTAAGGGTTTGATATATTGTGTTAGCCCGCTAATAGAAAGAAGTGTCCTCTCTTATCTCCGTGCTTGGTCGACGCTACGTACTATATATATACGTATAGATCGGAGGACTCGACACGCTAGGTAGTAAGCAAATGAAGGAAACCATTAAATACAGAAGATCGATCTCTCTCATTCTCCGAGAGATTGGTCGAACAACAAGTTTTCGTATATCTATCAGACGCTACTGGCTATACATACATACAATATAAGATCTCTTACTACAATTCCCTAACATCTTAACATCTTAACTCAATTTCCAGATGGTATTCTCCGGCTTTATTGATGACGTGGTCAAGAAAGAATCCCGCCAATTCCTCTTGAATTGCCCGTATGCGATCTTATGGTAGGAGTTCATCCCGCATCTGCCACATCTAATTTGAAGAACAAAATTTATCTAGATATTAATTAGGTTAATATGTGATTAGGTGAAAGTGGTAGACAGGTATGCTTTTTATCTTGAATAGTATTCACTAGGTAGGGTACTATTTAGAAAAGTGCTTTACTATTCAATACACTATTTGGAATAGTATTACACTATTCACAGCAATATTTAATTCTTTGGTATTATATGCTCGTTCTGTGTACACTTAATTAGATATCTTAATGCAGGATCTTATTTAGGGGCTGGCGAGGCCAACAATTCGTCCGACGGTGTGCGCAGAGGTGTAAAATCCTACTCAGTACTCACCATATTTTTCATTATGTTGTATCAGATGTAGCTAATTACGTTCACTTAGTAGTTTTAATTGCAAATTTACGGGGTAAATTCCTATCGTCTTCCCAGGCAGTTCCACCCGAAGGGAACACTTCTCTACGGCCACAAGGTTCTCATTCAAACGCCACTCTGGGCTACACAAAGAACAACACACGCAGAGGTTTCTCCTATAGGATCCCTAGCATAAGAACTCGTCTCATAAATTCATAAATAAAAATACCAAGTGAAACCAAGAAACTACATCATTTCCACAACATAATTTACATATGGCTTTCTCTTTCGGGAGGCCCCGAAGGGATTACACAAGCTAAAGGAAATTACCTTCTAACTACCTTCTTGAGCCTACTATGCTCTGGATATTGTGGCTCTTGTTGCAGAATACAAACTACTACTACTGCTACTACTGAGCAACGAGCTTGCTTGCTGGGTTGCAACTCTTTGCTCTATCGGTGGCTGGTGGTTCTTCTCCTTCTGGTGTTGTGTCTCTCTTCGCAGCAAGTGCCTCCTTTTATAGGCTAGAGAGCAGCTCTCTGGATGGCTTCCGGAGAATTCACCGCTTTATTTAATATGTAGTAGGGATGCATGCGTGTCCCTCTAGGCGTTGGATAAGAGCGAGAGATAGTGCCCCGACAAACGTCAATCTTCAGGAATCTGTCAAGTCTTTGCTTTGTTCACGTGGGCGTTGTCTCTCCGTGAATAATTGGCTGGCCTCTGTGTTCCAGTCTTTGCTCTTAGGCCATACAAATCTTCATGTGATTAGCCTTCGGAGCTTCTTCTACCTTCAAGAATCCTTGTGCAGTGTATGCGTACATACATGCCAAGGCTGTTTAAATATTCAACTTGTGCAATGTATGCGTACATACATGCCAAGACTGCTAATTTTTTTTTTTACAAGGGGGTCTTCCCTGCCCACATGATTGATAATACCTTATCAATATTTAAAATATCTATTGGAATTTCTATCAATTATTCGGGTCGGGTATATATATATATATATATATATATATTAAACTCAACAGAAATGATGGTAATAAATAAAATTGTGAATATTTTTGCTTACGCACATCAAATTGTCTTTTAGAGTAGCCCCGCCTATTCTTGGCCGTCGCGTTGTAGATGAACTCGCAGATGTAGTATCCATAGTAATTATTCCCGGCTTCCCGCCACATGTACTTTACAAGAAATAGAGGTCAATCAAACTGATAATGAAGCATTATAAATGGCATTGATGAAAGTATAGCTAGAGTCAACGGGAGATGCACAGAACTAGCTAGCTAGTAGTACTTACTTTAGGGTAAATCCATCGCAGTTCCCGCGGCAGTGCCGGAACTTTTTTGGTGAATTCTTTCCAAACCCTGCGAGACAAAGAAAACAATTACTTATATCAGGAAATGAACAAAGTTGCCGATATGGTGCGGTAATGATCGATTGAACTTACTTGTTGAGCATTTTAGACATGTCCGCAAAGGTCTCGGGATCTTTCCGTCTCGAGTCTAAGACGGTTACTAGTCCCTCCTCAAGCTTAATCTCTAGGAGAATATAATGAAACCTGCGCACGCATGCATACAACTCATCAATTACATTAATTACTATAACCTCGAGTAATATATAATTAAGTGAAACCGAATATGCACAAGACAGTAACACTCATTGGAAGTTGTAAGGAAAGAGTATTTTATCTTTGTTTTGATTTATTATCAACAATTGTAGCAAGTTGGCCTCGGCTTCTTTGGCATGAAGTCGTTGAACCTGATATTCATCTATGAGATTAAGCCAATATCATAGATATTAGCTTTTCTACATTGGACGATCTTCAATCTGCATAATATAGTGAGGATAATTATATATACTTGCAATGAAGTATACTTGCAATATGAAGAGCTGAGCTATATATAGAGACTTAATTAATGACAGAATTAGTACTTATAGCCAGTAGCAAGTGATCGTTGGTTTATCGAGGGCATTCTGATTGAAAAACTGGAAGAACTCCTCAAATGTAATAGACAACATATCAATTCCAACAAGGTCGTGGTCCTCTTTAACTTTCAGCATCAGAGTATCCTGGCCACCAGAGTCTCCGCAGGTTTCCATGTACCAGTCATGCAATATTCGCATCATCGTGGTTAGAGTTCTGACATCTTTGACGAGAGGCTTCCCGTACCGGTATTTGTGATCATCCACCTCTAACACATCAAGAACTACATCATCGGTCAGGTAATCTTCAAGATTGGTACCGGGCGCCATCCCCGGATGATGAGGGACGATGTCGCTAGGCACCTTTAGCGGGGGGCACGATTGGTTCTCTTGTTCGCCGAGCTGGAGAATTTGTTTCCCACTTTTTTTGTGCTAACCTGTGATCACTGCAAGTAATTCCCGACCGCGATGCTTGGACATATAACTTTTGAATAATGCGCTCATAGTTGGTTTTCGGTGGAGACGGTGCTGGTTTCTTCAGGGCATCAATAGTGCGCTTCGCTCTCGCCGGATCTATCTTCTGCTTTGGAGGTGGAGATTTATTTGCAAAAAAAGTCCTTCACTTCGGCTTTACAGATCTCTGCGTTCTCCTCATCGGTCCTCTCGTATGCTAACTTCTCTAAGGGCCTGAGAGATGGACCGTATCTATATTGCCTCCTACCTCTGGTTGTACTGCTAGACGCCGAAGCAGTCCCAGCGGCTGCCTTCTTTTATTGCTTACGAGGCGGAGGAGGAGGCGGGGTGCTACCACGCGCCGGAGCAGCCGGAGCGTCAACGGCTCTCTTCACGCCTTGTTGACGAGGCGGAGGAGGAGGCGGGCTGCTCGGACGCACCGACGCGGGCGGAGAAGGAGGCAGGCTACTCGGATGCGTCGGCGCAGGAGCAAGGCCCATTGGTCCCAGTTCGTGCCTGGAACCGGGACAAATGGGTCCAGACCAACCGGGATAGATGCCCAACGAGGCTCGCCCCCCCGGCAAACGAACCGGGACGTATGCCCCCATGGATCCCGGTTCGTCAGTGAACCGGGACTAATGGGCTTGCCAGGCCTGAACCAAAGCCCTGTTTTCTACTAGTGCTGGCGCGCCGGTGCTAAAGGTCAGCCATCCATCCTCTGCACCGATACTATAGAACCTATCGTTCTCGGGTAATTTGCTGTAACCCGCCTCACTTATGCAGGGCAGCGACGGCACCGGTTTGCTTGACTAGGGTATGTATTTATACCGTTGTATCTCTCTCTCCCCCTCGTATATTTGTACATCTTGGGAGACAAGTAGAGGCCGGTCCACCCTATACCTATATATGTGCACCATGCACACGATCAATGAATTATCGATTCGTACAATCTCATTCTTCCTAACTAACATGGTATCAGTTTAGCACGCCGATCCTATTCCCACCTTCCGCACCAAGCCACCGCCGCCGCCCTTGCGTCGCCCCCGCTGTACCCCGCCGCTGCCGCGCCCTTTCTCCCTCGCAGCCGTTGCCCTCCTACCCGCCACAGCTGCCTCCCTCCCCTAGCCGCCGTCGCGCCCCAAAACCCTAATCCTAACCCGCGCCGCCGCTGCTAGCCTCCAGCCACCCGATCCGCCGCCTCCCTCCCTTGCCGCTGCTCCCATGGCATCTCCCCACTCCAACAACTCCAACCCGTTCGCCGGACTTGTGCCTGACGCCACCGCCATGCGCGATCTCGACATCCACACCCGTGTTCCCATCAAGCTCGACCAATCCACCTCCTCATACTACGCGTGTAAGACCTACTTCAACCTTGTCTTCCGCGAGTACCACCTCCTCGAGCACGTTGACGGGACCGTAGATGGCGACCGCATGGCGGATGACCCGGACTGGATGGCCATTGAGGCCTCCCTCATCCGGTGGTTCTACCTCACCATCTCCCCCGACATATTCCACACGGTCGTCTCGGATGCTGACGACGCGTGTGCCGTGTGGACCAAGATCACCAATCTCTTCAACGATAATCAGCTTCAGCGTCTTGTGTTTTTGCAGCAGGAATTTTTCGGGTGCCACCAAGATGATTCCTCCGTCGACGACTACAGCATGCGCCTCAAGCGCCTCGCCGATGAGCTCCGCGACATCGGCGCCAAGGTGTCGGACGAGCTCATGCTTAGTACCCTCACCGCCGGTCTCAACGAGGATTTCGGTAACGTGGCCTCGAACCTCTCCCTGCTGCCGAACCCATCCTTCTAGTCTGTCATAGCGTATTTACGCTTGGAGGAACGCCGGATGAAAAAGGTCAAGGCCCGTGTCCATCACACCGCCCTCGCCGCCGGGACATCTCGCGGGTCGCCGCCGACCGCTCCGCCTCATTCACGTCCGCCGGCGCCACCAGGGTACTACCCCCTCCCACACCTCCCGCTCCTCAACAATAGCAGCAGGGTGGGGGCGGCGGTCGCCCCAACAGTAGTAGCAGCCGGGGTAT
>LR738714.1:814370050-814386856 GCA_902687465.1 Secale cereale
GGGGGGGGGCTCCACGCCAACACCAGCCCTCCCCGCCCTGGGCCGTCGGCCCTAACCCATGGACCGGTGTGGTCCACGCTTACCACATGCTGGTCCCATGGGCTCCGGGCATCCTCGGGCCACATCCGGCTAGACCTCAGGCGCACCTCGCCTCCGCACCTCACCAGGCGGGTGGGGGCGGCTATGCCCCGGCTGGTTACGCGCCCCCGCCGTCGCCAGCCGCCTTTGGCTATGCGCCACCACCCGCGTTGGCTCCGCTACCTCCGGCCCCATGGGATCCCGCCTTGCTCGCTGCACTACACTCGGCGCCGTCTCCCTCCAACTACGGAGGTGGCGGTAATTGGTACATGGACACGGGGGCTACTGCCCACATGACGTTGCACCCTGGTAACCTTGTGAAAGAACATGCGGTGCCCCCATATGTTTGGTTTTGGTAATTGATGGCAATCTCTATGGACTAATGGTTGCCTTGAGTTATATTTGAAGGGTTTGTCCATAGGCTTTTCTTGGAGTCCATTTGTTGGTTTCAAGGAAAGTTCGTAATGACCAAGGTGCTATTAAGGAATTATCCAAAGATTGGTCTAGTGAGTGTTGAGCTTATTGCAAGCATGTCTTGAAAAGAAGAGTGTGTGATCATTCATGTTTACCTTCAAGACATCATCCAAATAAAGAGAGTTGGAAATAATCAAGGTTGATCAAGACTAAGTCAAAGAGTGGATCAAGTTGATCAACACACAAAGCATAGAAGATGTACCGAGCGGGATCAAGCGATCCCATGATATGGTAAGCATTGTCAATTACGCTTTGTGTACTAACCCATGGTCTTCGTGAGAGTTCTTTGTGGGGTTAGGTTGCGGTGTGCAAGGTCAAGTGGAGCATCACGAAGAGATCAAGTGCTTGAAGCTTGCCGTCCATTGTTGTGACAATGGATTTGTGAAGATGTGCCGAAGAGTGGCTCACCCATAGTGGAGTATGGGGGAGCAATCTACTAGTCTTCACCGAGCCAACGCAATCAAGAAAGGTGGTGCAACTTGAGGAAGTCAAGATCGTCTACATCTAGCTCAAGTGGACTTTGTGCAAGGCAAAGGTTTGCCCTTGATAGGTTTTCTATTTTACCGGTCTCATGGTGGTAGTTGGGAGATCGGTTTATAGGATCGATTGTCGTACTTTCAAGGGGGGCTCTCAATGAGTAGCTTGATCATATCGTTCGTAGAGAGCTCAAACCATTGCATGCTTGCATCATATTTATTGGTTCTTGTTTGGTTCTTCTCCTTGTGAGATTTGGAGCTTACGGTCATTTTCATGACAAGCTCGGGTTCATCGAAAACAAAGTTCACATACATCTACTATGATGTTTTCGATGTTGGGGTTTCTGCCGGTTCTCTTTGTATGTCTTAGAGCTTATGGTCATCTTGATGACATGCTCGAGTTCATCGAAAACGGAGTTCACATGCATCTTCTATGATGTTTTCGATGTTGGAGGTTATGCCGGTTCTTCTCTGATGGAGGGTTGTAGTACCGCAGGAGCTAAGCGGTAGTACCGCTCCTAGTGAGCGGTAGTACCGCTGCCCCCAGCCCTGACGCAAACGCATGCGGTAGTAGGCGCGGATGTAATTTTTTACATCTGCCCTCATGCGGTAGTACCGCGACTCCTGTCCGGTACTACCGTGCCGGACTTTCGTCAGCTCCAATCTCAGCGGAAGTAGGCGCGGATATAATTGTTACTTCCGTGCATTTCCAGTACTAGCGGATGCCTGCCTTACGGTAGTACCGTAAGGGAGCACGGTAGTACCGCTCCGGCGGTTCTACCGTTCGTTGCCCTGTGCAACAGGCCCTCATCTGGTCACTGTCGCGTGAGTGGTAGTACCGCATCGCCTTGCGGTAGTACCGCATGGCCTTGCGGTAGTACCGCCAGTTCGGTGCGGTAGTACCGCGCCGCGCGGGCTGTGAGAGGGGATAACGGTTGGATTCTTTCCCCTCCTATAAAAGGGGGTCTTCTTCCCCATTGGACCTTATCCTTTGAGCTCGTGTTCTTCCCCCATTGTTGACCTTTTTCGAGCTTGCTATCTCTCAATCCCTCCATGGATACTTACTAGTTTTTTGGGGAAAAGAGAGAGGAGATATAGATCCACGTTTCCACCAATCACTTTCTCCTCTATGTGAGGGGAACCCGTTGGATCTAGATCTTGGAGTTCTTGGTGTTCTCCTTCTTGTTCTTCCTCTCTTTTCTCTCCCTAGCATTAGTTGCTTTGGTGGGATTTGAGAGAGAAGGACTTGGGCACTCCGTGTGCCCTTGCCATTGCATTTGGTGCATCGGTTTGAGTTCTCCACGGTGATACGTGGAAGTGAAGTTGAGAAACTTATTACTCTTGGGTGCTTGGTACCCTTGAGCTTGTTCCTCTTGGGTGCTTGGGCGCCCTAGACGGTTGTGGTCACCTCGGAGCCATATTCCATTGTGGTGAAGCTTCGTGGTGTTGTTGGGGAGATAGCCCCAACCTTGGTGTTCGGAGCTCAATCATTGTGGTGTAAAGCTCCGGGCAAGCGTCGGGGTCTCCAATTAGGTTGTGGAGATCGCCCCGAGCAATTTGTACGGGTTCGGTAACCGCCCCCAAGGGTTGCCATTTGTACGGGTTCGGTGACCGCCCTCAAGGTTCCCTTAGTGGAATCACGACATCTTGCATTGTGCGAGGGCGTGAGGAGATTACGGTGGCCCTAGTGGCTTCTTGGGAGCATTGTGCCTCCACACCGCTCCAAACGGAGATTAGCATCCGCAAGGGTGTGAACTTCGGGATACATCATCGTCTCCGCGTTCCTAGGTTATCTCTTAACCGAGCCCTTTACTTATGCACTTTACTTTGTGATAGCCATATTGTTTCTTGTCATATATCTTGCTATCACCTAGTTGTTTATCTTGCTTAGCATAAGTTGTTGGTGCACATAGGTGAGCCTAGTTGTTGTAGGTTTTGTGCTTGACAAATTAACCGCTAGGTTTATTCCGCATTTGTTCAAGTCTAAACCGTAATTATTTTAAAGCGCCTATTCACCCCCTGATGGCTTCTCGCCCCTCGTTGGTTACCCCAAGTGGAAGGTTTGAGATGTAGCGTAGCGGTAGTTTTCCCTTGGCAAAGATACCAAGGATCGAATCCCGTGAGACTCCGAGGGTCGACAAGAAGGTGTCAAGGGCGCCGGAAACTTTCGCTTGACTGGACCTGCACACAGATACAAATAACTTTGCTCCCAACGAGTAAAGAGAGGTTGTCAATCCCTCCGGCCTTGTCGTTTACAAAGGATCAAACGCAAGAGATAATAGTGATAGGTATGACTGCAACTAGTAAACAAGAACAGGAAATAAATAGCGGGTGTGATCAGTGATGGTAATATGGACCGGGGTCCCATGATGTTCACTAGTGATGTCTCTCTCCCAAAAGACGATAAAACAACTAAGCAAGGTAAACGAATTACAGCTGGGCAATTGACAGGATTATGTGCACAAACCAATGCTAACTATGCTGTAAGAAAGGTAGAGGCTCAAAAGCATGGGCGGTACGCCAAGGCAAGTAGACCTAAATCCATCTGCATCTACTACTAATCATCCACCTTGAGATATCTATCCAGAACATCTCGCTGGTATTAAGTTGCGAGTCCCACCCATAGTGTAAACTCAAAGCAACAGACAACTACATTAAAAGAACTTTGCGTAAAGTAAACAATCCTTGCACCCGCAAGTACAAGCACCGTTGTTTTCCCCCTTGTGGCAACAGCACATCCCCTAGACTCATGTTTCTGTCACTCAAACTAGTCATCGAGGGGCATGAACCCACAATCAAGCATAACGTTCCCTCTTGGAGTTACTACCTACTACTCGGCCAAAGCAATAAATAGCAACGGAGAACATGCAAGAATTACTCAAGAACATAAATATAAAAGAGGTGAATCAAATATATTACTCACACACAATCTGAACATAATCTCATAATCCATCGGATCCCAGCAAACTCAGCATAGCAACAGCATAAGGATTACATATGTGCCTCGATCATGTAGGGCAGCTCACGAGGTCTAATCGGTGAAGAACAAAGAGGGGAGGAGAACATCACATAGCTACTAGTCATGGACCCATGGTCCAAGGGAGACTACTCACAACTCATCCGGGAGGCGTCCATGGTGGTGGAGAAGCTCCCGGTGGTGGTTCTCCCCTCCGGCAGGGTGCCGGGAAGAGTTCTCCTGGTGCTCCCGATCTTGGAAGCACGGCGGCGGCGGAACAGAGATGAGATCGCGAAAAAGGGTTCCGTCCTCGAGGGTTTCGGGACGCGGTGTAAATATATGCCAAAGGGGGGCACCAGAGGAGGTAAGGGGGGCCCAGGCGCCCCCCCGGCGCGGCCAGGGGTGGGGCCGCCCCCCCAGGGCACCTGGAGCCCCTATGCTCCCCCTCTGGCCCTACTTCTACCGCATGGAAGCTTCTGGAGCGCTGATTTTTTATATATTTTTCCCGGAATTTTTCTGGCAATTTACGTAATGGGAAAACCTGAAATACAAAAACAGCAGAAAACAGAAACTGGCACTGGGTGCACTGAGTTAATAGGTTAGTCCAAATATGATCAAAAGTGTATGGAAGTGCATAAATATCATAGAAATATCACACAAAAGAGGCATGGAGCAAGAAGAAATTATAGATACGTTTTGGACGTATCAACATCCCCAAGCTTAATTCCTGCTCGTCCTCGAGTAGGTAAATGATAACAAGCATAATTTCTGTGGTGACATGCTATCAACCATATAAGAACTTTTCACATTCACATGACAAATGCTTACTGAGATAATGAATCTTTAGTAATTAAGTTGCCTCATGAGAATATCACAAAGAACTGAAAGTTTTATAATATGATACTGAAACACTCAATAGATTTGTAGTGAGCATGGTGTGCAAACATGACAAAGTGGTACCTCGCTTGCCCCCTTTAGTGAAGCAAAACATAAATGCAGGGGCACCTCCGAAGTTTAAGTGACGACTAGATACAATGATTTCAGAATAAACGATATCATAATCATGCAGAAGACAATGGTACTTTGGGACAATGCACATTACACTCAGAATGACAATCATGCTCTCAATAATTGGTGCTTTAAAGAAAGAAGGTGGAGACTCTCAAACCGTGGCTTTTGATGGCAAGTTTGAAAACCCGTGGTTGGAAGCAAAGACAAAACATGTACGAGAGCTCTTGGTTTGTAAAAACAGAGGTAAAAAATATATTTGGGAGATGCATATTTCGTCAACGAATGCTAGTAGATAACTCAATTACTTCTCGAGCTGGACATGTTTCGAGGAACGGCTCCCGCACGGGGACGATCACATCCCCTTAATCTCCTTTGTTTATCACTGCCAAAAGTTTTCTGATTTCTCATGAACCAAGCGTGAAGGAGGGTTTGTTTGTTGTATATTTTTTTTATGAGCCGGGCGCACTCATGCCAGTTCCTTCTCGTATTAGGGGTTTGCAGATTAGACATGCAATCCCAGGGTGAAACTTGTCCAACTTAAAAAGATCATGAATTAACTACTACTTCCTCATGAGCTAAAACAGAGGCACAAAAGAGAAATGCTTTTGATTAATTTTGAGATGGTACAAGAAAGTCTTCGTTAGGAATGGCAAGTAAATACCATGTATAGGAAGGTATGGTGGACTCATATGGCATAACTGGTTTAAAGGATTTTGGATGCACAAGCAGTCAGTCCGCTTAGTACAGGCGAAGGCTAGCAAAAGACTGGGAGCGACCAACTAGGAGAGCAATGACGGCCATAATCATGCAGAGCGACAAAGCAACATTGAATCGGGCATGGAAGTTATATCGCTACTCAGAAATTAAAGATCATCAAGGCTTGATACACTTTCTTTACAGTCTTAAATATGCGTGAGCATATGCCAAGTCAATCAAAATAAATTCTTGGAGGAAGATATCACTAAACCATACCACATCATAGGCAAACAAATCATGCTGGTACTCCAATAACACATTAAGAACCCCCCAACTATTTGAGACTAACCATAAGAAAACATGAACTACTGAGCACCATTATGCACATAGCATTTTTATCATAGACATATCAACCAGTGCCACAGACAAACTCTCTTAACAAGATAAACATGAGAACTCAAGAGAGCTCAGCAACCAACTAAACAAAAGCTCTTTAAAAAGAAAAGCATGAAAACTAAGAGCTAAACATGACAGTAGCTATTGAAAGACAAAGAACATACACAGCAAAGATAAACATGAAAATCCTATGTTATGTTCTAGGTTGAAGTGGAGCGTGTTTCTCTCCCACACAAAGAAAGCTGAGTTCTAACTCGTTATGAACAGCAAGCAAAGCTAAAGAAAACTAAAGAGGAAACTAAAAGCAAGACGCTCCAAGCATAGCACATAACGCATGAAGTGATTAAAATATAGTGGACGAAAGACGAACTGATAATTGTTGCTGGAGAAGGGGATGCACGGGGGCATCCCCAAGCTTAGACGCTTGAGTCTTTTTGAATATTTCTTGGAGGTGCACGGGGGCATCCCCAAGCTTGAGCGTTTGACACTCCTGAATCTTTTTATCATCTTCCCTCGCACACTTGAAAACTCCCTTCATACATAACTCATCATAATCTGATTAACGAGGTTAGTACCCATAATAAAATAATTTTTCCTTGCTGGAAATAAGGATAATCTTGAAGATCTACTGTTTCTCAAGATCGCCAAAAGGTTTTTGCAAAGAAAAAGCAAGCTCAAGGTTTGCAAAACGAAGAAAAGGCAAAACATGACAGAATCTGTGAAAAACAGACCAGCAGGTAGTAAATAATTTTTTCGGGACACTTCTGCAACTCAAATCAAAAAACTCAGAACAGACGCCCGAAAGCCAATTGTATAGAGCACGCTGTCGAAAAAATTCAGACCAAAAAGATGATCTGGTGAATTTATACGATTTTTTCTGTCCAAGGACAGAATCTGTTTCCTGGACAGCACGTCACAACTTTTGAACTTTCTTGCAATCAGAGGCTAAACTTGGCACAAAGCTGAAAAGTAAAGATACAATGATGATGCTACTGTAGTAACAAACATCAAGACACAACAAAAGCAAAATTAAATTTTATTCATTGTGGGCTGCCTCCCAAAAGCGCTTTCTTTTATGCCTTTAAGCTAGGCATAATGCAAAGAGATCAAGTTGTATCAATTGAACCATCATCAAGATCATCAAAAAGCTCTTCAATAGTACAACTAGTCTTAAGAGGACTTTCAAATAAAGGCCTAATAGAGATAATTCTAGGGAGAAGACCAAAAGGTAAAAAGTCAATGGAAGATTCATTTATAAATTTATCAAAGAGAGGTATTTCTTCCAAAGTCTTCACAGTTTCAACCCCTTTGGCAATAGATGGATTACTTTTGGAACGGGGAGCCTTTGGAACGTAAACGAACTTAGGCTCCTTCTTTGCCGGAGTTTCTACCTTTTTGGTTTTGATTGAGGAGAAAGTAGTTCCTAAAGTATCAAAGATTTCCTCAATCTTGTCTATCCTAGAAGAATCCAAGTCATGGGATTTGATGGTCCCCAAAGTTTTGAGAATTTTATGCATGGAGCTATCAAGCCTATCCAAATTCCCTTGGATCTTACGGTCCAACTCATTTATCTTATTAATGTTTGGCATCTCTAGCTCTATCTTTTCAAGTTTTTTCATAATGTGAGCTAGGGTAATGTCCTCTTGAATGCTAACAAGAGGGGGATTTCCAACAAGATTTTCAATAATACTAAGAGATTCCCAAACTGGGGCCTCTAGGAAATTTCTATTGATAGCAGAATCTAGAATAAACCTATTCCAAGATGTAATTCCAACATAAAAATTTCTAAGCAGGATAGTAGTAGATTGCTTCTTGGTGGCTCTTTTATGAGAATCATTAATTCTATACCAAGCATCTTTTAGACTTTCCCCACTTCTTTGTTTAAAGGTGAGAACTTCTGCATCACCAAAGGCAAAAGGACCAGACATAATGCCAACTAAAAAGCGAGATAACTATTTTTGTGATTTTTGATAGAAGACACTAAAGCAAAACTGGAAGGTAAACTAACAAGACTAAAAAGCAAAGATAAAAGATAGCGTGCAACTCCCCTATCTTGAAGAGTGGAGTCCCCGGCAACGGCGCCAGAAAACTTTGCTTGATGGCTTCTCGCCCCTCGTTGGTTACACCAAGTGGAAGGTTTGAGATGTAGCGTAGCGGTAGTTTTCCCTTGGCAAAGATACCAAGGATCGAATCCCGTGAGACTCCGAGGGTCGACAAGAAGGTGTCAAGGGCGCCAGAAACTTTCGCTTGACTGGACCTGCACACAGATACAAATAACTTTGCTCCCAACGAGTACAGAGAGGTTGTCAATCCCTCCGGCCTTGTCGTTTACAAAGGATCAAACGCAAGAGATAATAGTGATAGGTATGACTGCAACTAGTAAACAAGAACATGAAATAAATAGCGGGTGTGATCAGTGATGGTAATATGTACCGGGGTCCCATGATGTTCACTAGTGATGTCTCTCTCCCAAAAGACGATAAAACAGCTAAGCGAGGTAAACGAATTACAGCTGGGCAATTGACAGGATTATGTGCGCAAACCAATGCTAACTATGATGTAAGAAAGGTAGAGGCTCAAAAGCATGGGCGGTACGCCAATGCAAGTAGACCGAAATCCATCTGCATCTACTACTAATCATCCACCTTGAGATATCTATCCAGAACATCTCGCTGGTATTAAGTTGCGAGTCCCACCCATAGTGTAAACTCAAAGCAACAGACAATTGCATTAAAAGAACTTTGCGTAAAGTAAACAATCCTTGCACCCGCAAGTACAAGCACCGTTGTTTTCCCCCTTGTGGCAACAACACATCCCCTAGACTCATGTTTCTGTCACTCAAACTAGTCATCGAGGGGCATGAACCCACAATCAAGCATAACGTTCCCTCTTGGAGTTACTACCTACTACTCGGCCAAAGCAATAAATAGCAACGGAGAACATGCAAGAATTACTCAAGAACATAAATATAAAAGAGGTGAATCAAATATATTACTCACACACAATCTGAACATAATCTCATAATCCATCGGATCCCAGCAAACTCAGCATAGCAACAGCATAAGGATTACATATGTGCCTCGATCATGTAGGGCAGCTCACGAGGTCTAATCGGTGAAGAACAAAGAGGGGAGGAGAACATCACATAGCTACTGGTCATGGACCCATGGTCCAAGGGAGACTACTCACAACTCATCCGGGAGGCGTCCATGGTGGTGGAGAAGCTCTCGGTGGTGGTTCTCCCCTCCGGCAGGGTGCCGGGAAGAGTTCTCCTGGTGCTCCCGATCTTGGAAGCATGGCGGCGGCGGAACAGAGACGAGATCGCGAAAAAGGGTTCCGTCCTCGAGGGTTTCGGGACGCGGTGTAAATATATGCCAAAGGGGGGCACCAGAGGAGGTAAGGGGGGCCCAGGCGCCCCCCCGACGCGGCCAGGGGTGGGGCCGCCCCCCAAGGCGCCTGGAGCCCCTATGGCCCCCCTCTGGCCCTACTTCTGCCGCATGGAAGCTTCTGGAGCGCTGAATTTTTATATATTTTTCCCGGTTTTTTTCTGACAATTTACGTAATGGGAAAACCTGAAATACAAAAACAGCAGAAAACAGAAACTGACACTGGGGTGCACTGAGTTAATAGGTTAGTCCAAATATGATCAAAAGTGTATGGAAGTGCATAAATATCATAGCAATATCACACAAAAGAGGCATGGAGCAAGCAGAAATTATAGATACGTTTTGGACGTATCACCCCCCTCTAGGCGACATCCACGATCTTTCACCTTGTCTCCTCCCTCCCGGTCACCACCTCGAACCGCATAACCTTTGGTGATGGTTCCTCCGTCCCCATTACTCATGTCGGTCACAGTTTCTTTCCGTCTAATTCTATGCCTATTAACATGACTAATGTTCTTGTCTCACCTAACCTAGTAAAAAATCTTGTTTCCGTTCGTCGTCTTGCACGTGACAATCCCCTCACCATTGAATTTGATGATCTTGGTTTCTTTGTGAAGGACGCCCGTACCCGGATGGTGCTTCACCGATGTACAGCCCTGACGACTTGTACCCGGTGCACTCCACCTCCACCGCCACCGCCTCTCCAGTCGCCCTCTCCGCCGGTGTCGACCTTTGGCATGCACGCTTGGGTCATCCCAACTCCACCGTCCTTCGCCAGATCCTCAAGAGTTTTTCATTTTCATGTAATAAATTCGACGAACACTCTTGTCATGCTTGCCATCTCGGTAAACATGTTCGTCGTCCGTTTAGCGAGTCAAACACTATTTCTTCTTTTCCGTTTCAGTTAATCCATAGTGATGTTTGGACATCTCCCGTTGCGAGCAACACGGGCTTCTTATATTTTCTTGTATTACTTGATGATTTCTCTCATTTTGCGTGGATGTTTCCTCTCCGTCGCAAATCCGATGTTCTCGCCACTCTCACGGTCTTTTATTCCCACATCACCATCCAGTTCGGGTGTCCCATTCTCGCCCTCCAGACTAACAACGGAAAAGAGTTTGACAACGCTGCAGAATAAAGAGGGTGCAGATGGATAAAGAGGATGCTTGGATACGTTTTAGTCCCATGACTAAAAATAGTGAGACTAAAACTTGCTAGCCTCACCCATGCTTGGATCCAAATACTAAAGAGAGTAAAATCAAGTTAATGAGTATTTATTATCCTCCAAACCCCCCAATCCAGAACTTGCATGCGTTAGAGGAGAGGAGTTAAATGAGGAGAGAGAGGACTAATTCACATTTTAGTAGGGGTACCCCTGACTAAAAGATTTTAGTCTCAAGACTAGTTTTAGCCCCTCTTTAGTCAGGGGTGCCTGGAACTTTAGCCTCTTAAAAAGACTATTTTTAGTCAGACTAAAATAAATCCCTTGGATCCAAGCAGGGCCAAGCTCACATGATTGTGGATAGATAAGCTAGCGAGGCGCAGCGCGGGGCCATGGGACACGTGGCTAACAAATGAGGCGACTTACGCTTTGCGTAACATCAGCCGGATGAAACGAATAGTTTTCCTATAATTTAGACCCACCAAATCAAAGGCTTATATTTGTAAATTTCTCTAATTAACATGGAAATTTCTATGTTAGATCTGAATCGTTATAATCCGGACCCACCAAATCAATGGCCTCTATTTTTTTCTCTAATTAACATGGGATTTTATATAAAGTGCCAAATTAGTATAGATATAGATATAGATAGGTAGACATAGAGTGGGAGAGGAAAGAGAGAATGCATACGGGCATGTGACCCAGCTTTTTAAGGCGTGGCCCTTAATCCCATACAGTTTAGTTTGTGAAATACTTTTGTTTTAAGGTCATATTTGTCAATTTTGTTGACGTCCCGCCTATAGCAGTTGTTTGTTTATCCATCTTGAGCAGCCACCACTTGTGTTGCTACATGATGTAAACAAGTCCAACGTCTAATCGAATGCATTAGGGCATGGCCAATCCGCTGTCTCAAGGGTGATGCTGCCAACTCGGCTCGGATGATGCATTGGCATAAAAGCTATAGCCTCAAAACCAAAGTGGGATCCTGCAGAGGAGGCTGCATCCCCGGCTGAAAAAGGGAGGGGAGGTGGCAGGTGTTGGAAGAGATGGTAAAGACAAAAAGAGCAAAAGATGATGATATCAGAGGGAGTAGCTTGCATTGGAATGAGGGTGGTATAAACCAATAGCTTCATTTATTTTAACTCTGTGGACAGCTTGAAACCACACTATTCTAGTGCTACCATTGCACGTGCCCTTAGATTTCCTCGTACTAAGAGCAAATACAATAAAACTGAGTCAGTGGGCTATAAGTAATAAACTACTCCCTCCGTCCCATAATGTAAGACCCTTTTTGACACTAGTGTAGTGTCAAAAAAGGTCTTACATTATGGATGGAGGGAATAGTATATTTCTACTTAGTTGAAGGAAAGAGAAGAGGAGAGAGAAGGTAAGCAGACTCTTTGTGAAGAGCCAGCTCTAGCACGTGCTCTTAGGCACTTTGTGAGAATGAAAGGTGAGCCACATAATAAAAAAGTAATACACTCTTTTAATCTACTATTGTACATGTTGGCTATAAGATGGGCTGTAAATGACATGACACTGGCTTAAAGCATCTCCAATAGCTTGTCTATATGGATGTCTATATTCGTTTTCCACGACGTGACCCCAAAATAGACGTCCAACAGCTTGTCTATATGGTCGTCCAAATATACACATTCTCTAAATCAACCTCGGCAATGTCCACGCTTGGACACTGTGAAGGCGTTATCTAAACTCAGCTGCAGTCATGATTTCTTCCCCTCCCCAGCGACAACCCACCTGTCATGGTCCCTGTATATAGACGTTCTGATGCAAGACTGAACGTGTATATGAGAGAATCTTTTTAGACCATCGTCTATATAAGTATATAGACATCTAAATATACACATGCTATTGGAGATGATCTTACAGCCAGCAGCTGGCTATACTATTAACCATGCTCTAAAATGAAAACTATCACGTGCATGGGACCCATACCGCATGCAGGAATTTGCCCCCCTCCGTCCCCAACAGCCGACGATGCCCTACCGCCTACGGGCCACTCACCTTGTTCCAGCGCGCCAAACGCGTTTCGGTCAAGTCGTCCCCATCGATCCTGAGATCCAAGAGACCGGTTCAAATTTCCTGGCCCCACGGGCCACTCAACTTGTCCACTTGGTCTCTAATCCGCGTGCGGCGACTTGTGGTGGTGTACGTCCACCGGCGGCGGGCTTGAAATCTCGAGGAGCTACAGCCTACAGATCTCTCCAGCTTCCTCCTTCCCAAACACCAAGCCCAGGCAATGGCCTCTCGCCGGCGTCCTAGTCCTACCACTCTAGTCTTTCTGGTGTTGCTATACCTCTACTACGCGCCGAGCTGCGCCTTCTCGCTCTCCTTCAACCTCAATTTCTCCGACCCCGGCGCCGGTGCATCCATCGACGACACCGGCGACGCACTCATGGGCGCGTCGTGGCTAGAGCTGACAAAGAACATACGTGATGCAAACATTCAGAGCAGCGTCGGCCGGGCATGGTACGTGCACAAAGTGCCGCTGTGGAACAACGCCACCGGCGAGATGGCTAGCTTCACCACCACCTTCTCCTTCCGAATCACTCCGGACAAGGAAAGCCTGCCGAATACAGGCGACGGGATGGCCTTCTTCCTCGGGCATATTCCTTCGGCTATCCCGCCCAGCAGCTCCGGCAGCAGCCTTGGCCTCCTCCCGGAGTTCACTAACGGGACAGGTGACGGCCGGATCGTCGCCGTCGAATTCGACACTTTCCCCAACGAGCCATATGCCGATATCAACGGGAACCATATCGGCATCGACGTCAACTCCCTCAACTCAACGGCGGTCACGGACACGGCCACCTGGCCGGGAAAGAACCTCACATCGCTCCATGTTATGGAAGCCACGGTGAAGTACCACAATGACTCCAAGATGCTGGGTGTTGATCTCCTCATCGAGGATGCCTTGTATCAGGTAAACGCGACCGTCGATCTCAGCAGATACTTACCGGAGGAGGTCGCGGTCGGCTTCTCCGCGGCGACCGGCGAAGTCGCCGAGCTGCATCAGATACTGTCATGGTCATTCAGTTCCACGCTTGAATCAAAGAAGGTAGCATCTCCACCGGCCGAACCTCCTCTTCCAATTCCAACCAGCAGCAACAACCACAAAAAGTTGGTACCAATCCTACTATCCATCCTATTTCCTCTGTTTTTTTTGTTGGTCTGTGCGGGGGTGATACTGTGTTGGCGGCAACACAAGAAAAGAAGAGCAAATGAGGACAGCGAAGAGGAGTGTGACGACAGAGCTGACCTCGAGAGAGGTGTGGCTGCCGGCGGCCCCAGACGGTACATGTACCAAGAGCTGGTCGCCGCAACGAGCAACTTCGCGGAGGACGAGAAGCTCGGGCGAGGCGGCTTCGGGAGCGTTTACCGGGGTCACCTCATGCTCACAGTCCCAGCCGCCGTCGGTGGTGACCAAGACAGCCGTGATGTGGCGGTGAAGGTACTGTCAGCGGAGTCGTCAGCGCAGGGGAGGAAGGAGTTTGAGGCAGAGGTGAAGATCATCAGCAGATTGAAGCATCGCAACTCAAGATGGCAACGGGGACGAAATCCACCGGGTTTTGCTTGCCCAAACCCATCCCCACGAGAAAATCGCAAACCCGTCCCCGTCCCCATCAAGGTGCGCGGGGTTAAACATTTGCCCGTCCCCTCAACCCATCGGGTTTTCAAAACCCACAGGGAACCCGTCCCCACAAGCAGTCAATGAAAACAACAACAATTTGAAAGAAAAAATATGAGCATATTACAGCAACAGGCGACGGCTGGGGAACCTAGGTTTAGGTTTAGGTGTTGTGTTGTGCGGGAGAGAGAGGCCCGATGAGGGAGCAACACTATAGCGACTGAGTGAGGGGTTGGTTTGTACTTCAAGGCCTTGATGTTGTGGGACTCGGCTGCTCGGGCATTGTGGGTGTGGGCCACTTGAGTCAAGATTGGTCGGTGCATGCTAAATAACGTATTTTGACGGGTTTTGTCGGGTTTTGGATTCGGGTAGTACTGAAACGGGTTTAAACCCACGAAACATGGCGGGTTTTATAATGTACCCACGGGCAGCCCCGTGGGGATAGAAAGTCGTCCATCCCCATCACCTAATAGGGTAAAAACTCGCGGGGATGCGGATTTCGGGGCCCCATTGCCATCTTGAATCGCAACCTTGTGCAGCTCCTGGGCTGGTGTGACAGCCGCAAGGGGCTCCTGCTTGTCAACGAGCTCGTCGCCGAGAGCAGCCTAGACAGGCACCTCTATAGCAAGGACGGCAGGTTCCTGACATGGGCACAGAGGTACAACATCATCCTCGGCCTGGGATCGGCGCTGTGCTACCTCCACAGAGAGTGGCAGCAGTGCATCGTCCACGGCGACATCAAGCCCAGCAACATCATGCTCGACTCGTCGCTTAGCACCAAGCTCGGGGACTTTGGGCTGGCCCGGCTAGTCGATCGCGGCGCCAGGTTAATGCAGACCACGAAGGCCGTGCTTGGCACCGTCGGCTACATTGACCCGGAGTTCGTCAACACGCGCCGGCCCAGCACCGAGTCGGACGTGTACAGCTTCGGTGTCGTCCTCTTGGAGATCGCCTCCGGCCGGCGGCCGGTGATCGAGATCACGGAGAGGTCCTTCACGTTGCTCAGCTGGGTGTGGGGCCTCTACGGAAGGGACGCCATCCTTGACGCGGCGGAGGAGCGGCTGAGGGGCGACGAGGCGGACGAGCGGTGGATGGAGCGGGTGCTGGTCGTGGGGCTCTGGTGTGCGCAGCCGGACCAGAGCGAGCGCCCGTCTGTGGCGCAGGCAATGCAGGTCCTGCAGTCCGACGAGGCGAGGCTGCCGGCGCTCCCGCTGCACACGTACAGGGTTGCGCCGAGTCTTGCGTCGTCCGTCCCGTACGGATCTTTCTCCGTTGACAGCTCCGGCTCCGGTTGTGTTCGGTCTTCTTCGGTCAGCACCGGCAACACCACTCTTTCTTCCGAGTCGTCCTCAACCGCGCTGCTACCACATTCCAAGGATCAAGCTAATTGATTCATCTAGATTCCAAGGAACAACAAATACACATTTTTTGCCACCGCGCTGATCCATATGTGGTCGCTACTCATTCCGACGGAGGTCAGGGAGCGTTTGGTTACTGGGTCTATCCGATGGGAGATGGTAGCACGGGTTATTTTCAACCGGTTTGGATGACGATCATGTAATAGGATAGACAATTAGTTTTCCTATCTTTCTCTTGCCAGCCGGTTGTGGCTTTTATTTTTCTACTTATGCTCTTTGTGAGCTTTTTTGCTTCAGACTACAAGACCTATGTTGAACTTGTTTGCTTATTAATAAATGTGGCCGTATGCATCACTCTGATGCAGAGACCGGATCTCCCTGTTTTAAAAAAAAAAATGTTGTTCTTGATTTATTTTCTGGTGACTAGACAATTGCCCGAGCGAGTTGCAATGGAAGTAATAAACATTCTAGTAGATAAGACCGTGGCTGCACGTCCATTATTATTTTGATGCACTAAAATCTTAGCAAGTTCTTGCATGCAATCGTCATAACTTACATGTCATTTTATTGCTAAGCCATGAAAATCTGCAAGCCCGAATTGTGTCGGGGGCCAGGGGCGGTCAAACATTTTGACGTATTTGTCGAGGATGTCTTCCGTGAGTGGCTCATCCCCAAATGTTTTGGGAGATGAGTTTATGAGATCTGTTCCGTCGGAGGGCTCGCGGTACCGATGATTTTTATACAGACACCTGATAAATGATTTTTGGGGACGGGGTAGGGATACTCTCACCAAACATATTCAAGCCTCCGCCATCTGTGCCTATGAAAGGGCCCGCCACCCCTAGGCCCTAGCCAAATCTGGCAGAACATGGCTTGCCCGCAAAACAAGGAAAACGCTTCGCGTCTACAGTCCGGCCGAACCTTCGGTCGGATTTGCGCACACCACGCGATCAAAGTTGATCGAACAGCTCAGGCGGACGCGGGCGGGTGGGACCGCGCACCGAGCCAACCTTATCTCTTCATGCGTACTCTCCTCCACACCTCCACAACGGACACCATCTACTTTCTCCTCACCACCCGTTCATGGCCAGGACGTCGTCGCCACATGACCACGAGCTGTGCTACCAAGCAAGCGCCACCTTTTTTTGGGGGGGGGGGGGGGGGGGT
>LR738714.1:814388182-814407211 GCA_902687465.1 Secale cereale
CCCCCCAGGTGGCTGCACAGTCGTCATCTAGGCAATCTTTGGCCGAGGATCTTTATAGGCAACGAATCTCTATTGCTTCTGACCGAAGCTATTAAGAATGGAAATTCACCAAGCTATGCAGCGATAGTGCATGAAATAGTAGAACGTTCAAACAATTTTAGCTCTTGTCTTTTCTTTTATGAGTTTAGTAGTTCGAATGTCGAACCTCACAATCTAGCAAAGCATGTACTTTCTTTAGGCTAACCTGGTGACCTCGTTCATGTAAACATTGTGACGGCTTAATAAAACTTTTGCGAGATTGCCTAAAGAAAACTTGTTACCAGTTATTTAAACTACCAACTCAAGAAAAAAAACCAGTTGTTTATACTAGTAGTAGTTCTTTTCAGTTGTGGTGCTACATGATGGAAAAGATTCCAATGTCTAATCCACATGCACTAGCTTCCCTTGTAAATGGAAAACTATCACGTGCATGGGCCTACCCCTTTTGTCCCGTACCTGCATGCAGGCCATCTGCCCAGCAAACCGTTTGAGTCAAGTCGTCCCTTCTCTATGGGCGTGTTTGGTTCCCTGGGGACATCCAACCTGCATCGCATGAGGGAGCTTGGCTGAGGTTGGCCTGGTTGGGCTGATGCAAATAGCAGTTGAGATGTATGTTTGGTGTACTGCATGGTATGGCTCAGGCTCAACACAGATTTTGTTTGGTAGGTTGCATCCAGGGTTGTATGAGAGATGCTGCATACAAGAGAAATTGTTTGGTAAGCTGCATGAGCCCAAATTTTCTTTGGAAGATTGTTTTCGTGACATGCTCTACAACTTATATATTTTTCTGATTGAAATAAACAAATATGATCACAAAATCTATATATTTGATCAAAATATAATCACTTCAAAATGACAGAGGTGATTTAAGTAAAAAAATATCAGCAGCTTCTCATCTGTTTGTATAGTATATAAGCAGTTTAAATGGAACATAAGCAGTTTATGGTACATATAAGCAAAAGAAATGCAGCAGGATCATCAAGAGGGCATACAAATTAAGTATCCAGTACATCTTAGAGTTCACATATAATTAGATAGAGCTACAAATCCCCAACGGTGCAAGTCCATACAATTTAGTCATATGGTCAATATTACAGTCCATACATTACATATAAAATAGTGGCACAGTTTTTCTGACCAAATACAATAAATAGGGGCAGAGTTATAATTTAAGAGCTTCAATTTCCACAAGTCAGCAAGATCTTGGACAGATCACACAGATCCATGCTAATCTGAAAAGTAAGCAGGACAAGAGCTCAACCAAAGATAGAAACGTAGGAGGAGAACATACATGCTAATCAACAGAATTACCAGTCCAAGAACTCACATAGATGTGTGCTAATCAGCCAGATCCGTAGGATGGAAGGAGGTTCGGGATAGATCTGTGTGCCCGCCAGGCAGGGGTGAACGTGCGTGCTCGCGCTGTTGCGCTGTCTGTGTGTGCGTCGTGTGTGCTCGCGCTTGTACAGGAGCGACGGGAGCAGCTCCCATGGCCACGGCGGCCATGGCCGGGAGCTAGGCTCCGACCAAATCTCGCGCATGGAACGACGCGTCCTCCCCGTCCGAAGTAACGGCACCCTCCCTGCCTTGCCACCTGCTCACATCCGCTCACCCATCTGCATCGAAGAAGCAGTGCGCGCGGCTGAGACGGATCCGAGAAAGTTGGGGGCAGATGGAAGAGGGGGGGAGGGGGAGAAGGAGAGTTCTACCCCTGCAGTGGTGAGGATGCGCGCCGGCGACGTGCTCGCAAGGCGACGGGGCGGCGAGATCCATGTCGCAGAAGAGAGGAGACGCATGAGGGGAGCGGCGCAAATGCGGGTGCGAATCAACGGGAAGAGAAAGCAGCCCTCGCGTGGGTGCGGGCGTGGGTGCACGCGCGGGTGCTGGCTCGCGGAAACGGCCAGAACTTGCGTTTCCGCTCAGCCTGGCTGGGAGGCCGTTTTTGCATCCGTCGGGCCAAGCCCAGATACCCATACAGGATACCAAACATCCAGTATACTGCATGGTGGGTGCGAGCCAGATGGAATACGAGGAACCAAACACGCCCTATACAAATGAGACCAGTCCTGGCCCACCCCCACTTGTCCTGGCCCACCCCACTTGGTGTATCTGTTCTCTGCGCGCGGCGAGAGTAGTCGAATCCCGGTGGCGATTTTGAAATACGGAATTGTTAATTCACACCTAGATGTTTTTTAGGATCTCAGAGCATCTTCAGCTGTTTAGACTCCCAAGACACCCCGACGCTTTTTCGGCACTTTCCCCTGCGTGAATTTGGCGCTGGGGGCATTTTCGGCCCAGCCACGCCCCCAGCCCCGGCCCCAAAGACGTCCTATTTTTTTTTTGAATCTGCAGTTCCCGTTACAAAAAACACCATAGTTCGGCGATCACTCGCCACAGCTCCGCGGTCATCTCAGTTCGGTACATAGTTCGGCGTGGCGAATAAAAACGGTAGGCGAGAGGCGAGAGTGCATCAAATGGCGGCTGCGTCGATGTCCTCGGCGAAGCCGTCCTGTATTTCTGCATTGGATGGGGCGTCGGCGTCGGCGTTGTTGTCCGTAGGTGGCCTCCGCGGGGTGCCGGGCTATGACACCCCGAGACCGGTGCGCCCGTTGTCAGCCAGTTATTCGTTGCCGTTGCCATGTCATCTGCTTGCGTGTTGCATCTTGTCATGTCATTATGTGTATTGCATCATCATGTTTTCAAAACTCGCATCCGTCCGAGACCGCCCGTCCTTTCCGTTGTCCGTCCTGAGCCCAGACACACTTGCACGTGCCCGCGGCAACTTCGGTTATTTATTTTATGAGTGGCCGGAACACATTTTCGGAATGGGTTGAAACTTGGCGTGTGGTCTTATTATAGCATAGGTAGACTGCCTGTCAAGTTTCGTCGCATTCAGAGTTCGTTTGATAGCCCAACGGTTAACCGTGTTAACCGCCGGAAGCCTTTTCTCTTTTGGCCCAGCACCCCTTTCACATAGCCCACCAAGCCCATTCTAACCCCTCCATGCTCTTGGCCGTTCGATCACGATCACGTGGTCGTGAACCGCTCCTCATTTGAACACTCCTAGCTCCCTCTACCTATAAATAGGTGCCTCCCTCTCCATTTTCTCGCTGATCCAACCCTAGCCCGCTCCCACCGCGCGTCGGACATGTCCGTTCCGCCTCCGGACATGTCCACAGCCCCTCCACGTCACTCCGTCCAATCGGATGGCGCCACATCAGCTCAGCCTCCGCCGCCAGCCACTCAGCGCGCGCCACCTCACCCTCTCTCTCCTCCCACCTCGCCGCGGCCCGCGGAGCCCGCGTCCGGCCCGCCCGGTCCCGAGCCGCAGCTCCTCCTGCGCTCGCAGGCGCCCGACCGTGCCCGACCTCGCGCATCCCCGCCGCCGGCTCGCCGCCGCCGCGCGCTCGCCGCCGTTCCCTGCCAGCTCGCCGGAGCTGGGCGCCGCCCCGCCTCCGAGGTCCTCCAGCCCGCAGCTCCCCGCGCTGCTTCATCCATTCGCCAAGCTGCCGCCGGATCTGGGGTACCCGGCCCCAGATCCACCCGTTATGCGCGTCCCCTCGTCGAACTGGCGCCGGAGACCTCGCCGCTCCGCCCCGCCATTCCTCCCGCCGTCGGCCTCGTCCCGCTCGGGGGAACGACGACGCCAAGTGCGGCCTCGCCTCGCACGGGGCCGGCCTGCTACCTCATGGGCCCGATCCAGCCGTCGTCCCATCCTTGCCTCCTCGCCGCCGGCCCAAATGCCCCGCGGCCCGGCTCCCTCAGGCAGGCCGCCTCCTTCACCTCTCCAACTGGGCCGAGGCCCAGCGAGGTGAGCAACCGCGGACCTTGTTATCTGACGCTTCGGGCGTCATTTAATAGTTTGCGCCCGCTCGTTTCTTTTCTTCAGAAAATGGCTAAGTCCTCAGTAATTGCATATTAGGTTGCATCTTTGAGTGCCTGTAACTTTTTGTGTGCTTATCCAAATTGAGTGAATAATATGTCAAAATGATCGTGGTGATATGCTCTACACTTTGTTCCATTGTGCCATGCTTGTTTGACTCCATCTAGATGCCCTAATCTCTGTTGCAAGAGTGCCACTCGTTATAAACTGCTGTTACTTGTTAATTTGATGCCATGTTTGAGATATGATAACTTGGTGCATGTTTATCCAATTGGAGCATATGATATGTCAAAATGTTCATTGTGAAGTGTACTACATGTTGGTTGCTGTAGCATTCATGTTAGGTGCCATCTTGCCATGTTAATCTCTGTTGCAAAAGTGCATTTGGCTGGTAAGTCCTGAAACTTGTTACGAGATGCTGATTTCACTTGCTCGTTGCTATTGGTGTGTTTGTCTTCATGCCACATGTCTAGATGTTTTAGAAGCACCATTATATGGTGTTTGCTGTGGTACAAACCTCTTTCCATGATATGCCTTGTGTTGACTTAAACAAGCTTGTAAACATGCCATGTTGTTATTGTTGTTTTATACTTAGTGACAAAACTGCTAAGTCTGGAATCTGTTATAACCTGATGCCATGTTTGCTTGATGTCCCACTCAAATCCATGCTTGTTTTGGAGTGGCCAATGATCATGTCTTGTTGTCCATGTTATTGTCTATCCATTCGTGCCCTTACTTGCTCATATGACCTGCTGTAGCTTATTTATTTCTTGCTCTCAAGTTGCTATAAATTATACCCGTCAGGATTTTATCAGCATGATCAATTTGGTGGAGCTTGTTGCTATTGATCCATGCCTCCTATGGAGATGCTCAAATGAAGTTGTTTGCTGTAGGATATGTCTACTGCATGTCCATGCTCTTTATATGCTTAGTTGAGTTGATATTCTTGTTGTTTTGTGCCTCCGAAGGCAGCATCGTGATGATGTTTTTCCCTTCCCAGATTTTGGCTAAGTCTGGATAATTTTATTGCAACTTGCCATGCTTGGTTAATTGTGTTCCAGCAAGCTTTTGGGTGTGTTTTAAGGTCCTACTTGTTAAGTATCATGTCTACTTCACATCCATGCTTCCTGTTATCATGTTTAGGTGCTGTAGCATATATATATCTTGCTCCAAAGTTGCTATGTGGCTGTCAACTTCAGCTTGGCCTTGTAACTTGTCTTGCTCGTATCTTTTAGCCCGTTGCTCCGTTTTGGGTGTGCCTTATATGAAACTTGTGTGATTTTGCATGTAGATTCATAATATCATGTTGTTTACATGTTTGGAGTGTGTTTGCTTGATGTGTGGGTGCATCTTGCACCGTTGCCTTGCTTGTCTTGTTTTGCTCATATCTTCTAGGCCGTAGCTCCGAATTAAACAAACTTTATATGAAACTTGACTAGAATTTCGTGTAGATCATCATGGTGCATGTTAAACTTATGTTTAACAACTTTAACTAAAGGTTTTTTCAGATCTGGACTAATTTCAAATTATGCATATGAGGACTTACCGGATTTGTTATGTGTAGTTTCCGGCCTCATTTAAACTTGTTGGGTGAAGTTGTTCTTGTGTGCTTCATCCCTTGCCATGAATTGCATCATACATAGACTTGTCTTGCATCATACTTGGTGGAGCATCATGTCATGTGCTTGTGTTGGGTGTTTACTTTGTTGTGTGCTTCTTCTCGCTAGTTCTTTTCCGTTGCGATCGTGAGGATTCGTTCGACTACTCGTGGGTCGTCTTCAAGGCTTCTTCTTCGTCTACTTCATGGACTCATTCTTCTTCCTTGCGGGATCTCAGGCAAGATGACCATCACCTTGGATACCTTTACTATCATTGCCATGCTTAGTGTCTCGATGCTATCGTTATATGTTGCGCTACCCATCTTTATTGTCAGCCCCTCTCCTAGTTGCCATGAAACCCCTAACCTTTGACACCTTCCTAGCAAACCATTGTTTGGCTATGTTACCCGCTTGCTCTGCCCATCTTATAGCGTTGCTAGTTGCAGGTGAAGATGAAGATCATTCCAGGTGGGAACTTGTTGTTGGAATATCACAATATCTATTATTATTATTAACACACCTATATACTTGGCATGGGTGGAAGGCTTGGCCTTTTGCTCGGTGTTTTGTTCCACTCATGCCACCTTAGGAGCCGATAAACCGGCATGATGTTCCTTGATTTTGCGTTCCTTACACGGTTGGGTATATGGGGACCCGTTGACAGTTCGTCTTTGAATAAAACTCCTCCAGCAAGGCCCAACATTGGTTTTAATTTGCCTCATAATAACAACTTAATTAATTAATTAAATTGCATAGGGGGTCGTGCCCTCGGGATTCTTTTCTACATAGCAGGGGGGGCCAGTGCTGATGGTGTTGGTCCTAAACGGGGAGCCTTTGGGGCCACCTCGGGGAAACTCAAGGGCTGGTTTTACCTGTAGCATCACCCATCCGGACGTGGCCTGAGACGAGATACGCGCAGCTACTATCAGGGCGTCGGCACGCTGGGAGGTCTTGCTGGAATTGTTTTACCATTGTCGAAATGTCTTGTGCACCGGGATACCGAGCCTGATCGGATTTCCCTAAGATAAGGGGTAATAATTATTATTACTTCTGCTGATCGTGAGAGCTTGTGATGGGCTAAGTTGGGACACCCCTGTAGGGTTATGATCTTTCGAAAGCTGTGCCCGCGGTTATGTGGCAGACTGGAATTTGTTAATGTCCGGTTGTAGAAAACTTGACAGAGGATCCGAAGTAAAACGCACAACTGTGTGAGTAACCGTGACTGTCTCTTTTCACTTTGAGAAGAGAACACGGTGGGGTTATGTTTGACTCGTAGGTAGTTCAGGATCTTTAGCGATCATTTCTAGTTTGCGACCGTTTGCGTAGATGCTCATCTTATACTTGTATTCGTAAGTTAGCCACCTTATTTATGCTTAGCCGCTGTTGCAACCTCACCACTTTACCTCTTTCTACCCATTAAGTTTTGATAGTCTTGTTACCCATGATTATGGGATTGCTGAGTCCTCATGACTCTCAGATACTACATCAACAGTTGCAAGTGCAGGTTTCCGATGTCTTGACGTGAGAGCGATGTTCGTTGTGTTGGAGTTCTTTCTTCTTCTTCTTCTTTAGTCTTGGGTTAGGTTTCGGGTCGGCAGCCTGGCATAGCAGATGGATGTCTTTGTGCTTTTCATGTTTGCATCTGTAGTCGGATGCCTTGTATGTATTGTTGTATCCCCCATGTATGTATGTAATGGTACGATGTAATGATATCCATCTTGCTAAGCGTCCGAAATGCGGTTGTGCCCCAATCATGTAAGTGTCACGTGATCGGGATAGAATCGCATCTTGGGCCTGACACGGGCGTCGATGTAGGCGACGTGTCGTCACGGGGGCTTGCCGGCTGGGTCGACGTGTTGGTCGTGGCAGTGGGCGTCTCCGTCGACAGGCTGTCCAGGATGAGGCCACGCTCCCGCATGCACCACTCCCTGATCGGCCCATCCATCGCCGACACTGCCGTCGCATCCGCTGCCATTAGGAAGGCCAAGTCGGTGTTCCTCTTCTTGGCGGCTACATTTGTCCGGAGCAGGTCGAGCTTGATCTGGCCCGTCGACATGATCGCCGACCAGCGCGCGTCTACTTTCGCCTCCCTCTCGACGGCGTGGTTCTTGGCGTCGTCGATGCACTGCTCGATGGACGCCTGCAAACGTTTGGTGTTAGGCGCGGCGTCCCTTGCTGACTTGGCCTTCTTGTTGCCATCCGGGCGGCTGGCCGACGCCCCGGGCGCAGGCACGTCCGGATGGTACGTCTCCCTCGCCTTGGCCAGCGTGCGCCGGACGTCTGTCCACTTCTCGCACTTGTCGATCCAGCAAAAAACATGGAGGTACTTGAAGTCCTGCTCAGGGGTGCTGTCCTGCCGAAATATGGCGAACATGTGCAACATCTGCGGCGAAATAGAACGATTGTCGGAGAGGTAGAAGGAATGAAACGAGGCAGCGAACGGCGTGTCCATACCTTTCCCTCGACGCTCTCGCCGCTCTCTGGCCGAGCGGCCACCTCCTTGACGATCCCGTGCCATTTGTTGCACGCCGCCTGGATGATCGCCCAGTGATTCGCCATGGCCTTCGCGCCGCGTATCATGTGGATCCCGGCGAATTGTGGGTCGACCAACTTCCGCTCGTCGAACTCCGACTTGATGCACTCCCAGTATGTGTCGGCGCTCTGGTTCGTGTCGCTGATCCCGTCGAGGCAGACGACCTTCCACGCTTCGGCGAGGCATTCGTCCTCTTGGGCCGTCCACTTGACGCGTTGTCAGGACCGGTTTTTCAGTAAAATAATTACCGAGAGACCGACCTTTTTATCGAACCAGCACAGAAGAATACTTCTCACTCGTAGACAAATCCTTGATACAGAATTCCAGAGTACTGAGTAATATACATGGTTGAGCCGAGGTTGCTCAATAATTTATTACAAGCACGCCGATATAATACATAAGGGCGGATATGACACAATGGTAGGGTGGCATACTACTAACTCGTAATAAAAAGGTGGTTGATATGTCACAGTGTGGTGGATGACATGACTCCAATATCTTATAGTTCATCGAGTGTCGGAGTGAGACCCGATGAATTTATTTGGTGTTTGGCGGAAGCGGTTATATAACAGTGATCAACTCCAGGATCGCAAGAGACTGATTGGGACTCCACTAGACGTCGGACTCGCTATCGAGCTCTTCATCCATGAGATCGCCTTCGTCAACATCTGGCCAAATCAACAAGCCAGGTGAGTACCTTGAATGTACTCGCAAGACAGTTCGGACATAAGATATAATAAATGCAAACATGATGCATGAGAGTTTTCTAGCAAAATGTATCCGAATAATATAATTTCTGCGCTGCATAAAGAAAATAGAAGTCGGGCAGTAGTCCTCCCAAAATCGACAAGATAAATAAAAGAAAACCAAACGAGTGTTTTTACGACGCCTCGTGAGGGAAAATGAATGATAACATGCCACAGTCGGACGTCTGAGCGACATCACATAAATGGCTTATGATGAAAGTAAATAACAAGAATGCCACAGTCGGACGTCTGAGCGACATCACATAAAGGGTTTATAGCAAAAGTAAATAACGAGCATGCTGCAGTCGGACGTCTGAGCGACATCACATAAAGGGCTTATAATGAAAGTAAATTACAAGAATGCCGCAGTCGGACGTCTGAGCGACATCACATAAAGGGCTTATAACAAAAGTAAATAACGAGCATGCCGCAGTCGGACGTCTGAGCGACATCACATAAAGGGCTTATAATGAAAGTAAATAACAAGAATGCCGTAGTCGGACGTCTGAGCGACATCACATAAAGGGCTTATAACAAAACTAAATAACGAGCATGCCGCAGTCAGACGTCTGAGCGACATCACATAAAGGGCTTATATAAACACTGGTATAGCGGTAAAATACTTCAAGAGATAAATCAGTGCAGATATAACTGGTTAGTTCATCTACCCAAAATGAACTTGCCAAAAATCATCACTCTTGTTGCTATCATAAATATCTAGAGACGGTCATCGGGGTTGACACGAAAATTGACTCTAGGCCATAAACATGGCTACTCGGAAGATTTGACTCTGCAGAACTTGTACTCTTAAATCACAGCCAACGGATTCCACTAGCCACAGGGACTAGCTCCGTCTACGGTGTTTTAGCAGAAACACAACTAACCAGTACAAACCCATTTTACATCCTGCTGTCCGGAATCACCCGTGACAACATTCACGAAAAACTTTAAGACGGGGAGGCTACAACCTCGAATAGCATGGGATCAAATTTATATATGCGCGCTCTAAGGGGTGCCCCCCCTCTCGGTCCCAACCGGAAACACCCATGCCCCCTGACCGGATGACGGGCTTTAATCCAGGGCCATGGAACCCTCATCCCGGCCCCTCTACTTGGTGTGTACACGGAAAGAGGTTTGCAACTGACTAAACCATAATCTTAGGAGACGGCATGTGACAGTACCAGAGAGGAGACGAACGGGATCACGACCTTATCCACGTTGATATTAGAGTTAACCATTTACTGGCATGCTCCAACAATACCAGTACACAACCCATCATGTCACCACATGATCGGAGTGGTTCAACTATCATCATTCGGGGTTCACCCGAAGCTTGCTTGCATGAAAAAATAATCATCACAAATGCTTATACGACCATGCTACGAAGAAGAACTAGTCAAGCAAACATGCAACACACTCATCATATCAAAGGTTCAAACATGCTTGCCTGGTTCGGAGTAGTCGGAGTCTAACTCGGTGAAGTTCGCGGTTCCGTGACGTCCTTCGGTATCTACGTATTCAAACAAAATGAATACAAACATAAATACCGCGCGTGCATAAAAGTTGTCCCCAATATTTTTGAAATAAATATGACAAAAAACTAGACAGAAAACTAAAGAGGACAGAAAAAGAATCAACTCAAAATCACTTTTTGTTTAAAAGTTATAAGAGTTTCTGTCCAGGGACTTGTCTGTAATGAAACAGAAAGTTTCCAGGGGCTAGAATAAAAAAACAGAAAAACGAGCCGGTACGTAGTACGCCAGCCGAATAGGGAGACGTATTTTGCCCGAAGGCGCTTTCCAGAAAAACGCTTCAGAGGGAAAAGAGAGGCTGATGAGGGGGTCCCACTCGTCAGGTTTAAAAACAGAACAGAGTCGCGCCGGCGCCAGAAGGCTGCGGTGGTCGCCGGCGCCGATCGACGGCGAGGTAAGGGGAGGGAGCGGTACCTACGGGTTCCTGGTGTTCTTCCGCGTCCGTGGGTGGTGGAGTTGAGCGTCGGTGAGCCCCACGTCGACGGCGACCCTATCTCCGGCGGACGGTGGCTCGGGTGGTCGCGGGCCTCGTCGGAGAGAGTTTCTGGGGTCAAATTGGAGTGGGGGTTAGACTCATGTAGGTGTCAGGAGGCTACGAACGAGTCCAGGGCGGTGGAGGAGCTCTCACCAAAGAGGACGCTGCTGGGACCCGAGGCGGATGGAAGTGGCTGGAGTTGAGGAAGAAGGGCCCCTCGAGGCTCTTCCAGTGGTTGGGCGTGGTCTAGTGAGGTGGTGGAGATGTGCTGGGTCGAGAGCGAGCTCGGAGGCGCTATATATAGCCAGCCCGAGGCGGTTGCCATGAACGGGATAAGTCCGGCGATCGATTACGGCGGTGCTGTGGCTGGACGGTTGGTTTAGGAGCTTGAGCATCGACCAGGAGGTGCAGTGATCCCATTTCGGTGCCTAACTCAGCTGGGTAGGGGCAGTAATGGCTTGTCCCGAACGGAACGGCCGAGCGGCCCGTCGGCGGCAGAGAGCGCGCCCTGTGCGTGCCAGGCCACGGCGACGATGCTGCAGGCGTGCGCTGGCGATGGAGAAGGCCACGCGGATCCCCCAGGCGACTTGGGCGGTGCAGAACGGCATTGTGCCGCAGGGTGCCTCCTGTCGGCCGCCATGGGTGGCTCTGCCGCCGTGGAAGACGCCGGCGTGGGCGGGCCAGGGTGCCACTGACACCAAGAACCTGCCAAGCGCGCGTGCGGCGCTCTGGATAAGAGTGAGGTGCAGTGCAGCATCGAGCCAAAGAGGCACTGGTGAGATTGACGATCGTTCTCTGACGAACTGACGAAGCTGCACTGTCGCGTGTAATTCTTCAGTTAACTTTTCTGAAACTGACAGAAACAGTGCATGCCAGGTGTTTGACGAAATAATTTTGGCATGTGGAAAATCTTGCTGGAGCTGATATTTGGTGGAGTGGCCTCTTGATGCATCTAGAGGCTACCTGAATTTTCACAGAATTTTTGGAAGAAGAAAAAAAATATGAATTTCACCAAAATTTGCAAATCTGGTCCAAACTTGCAGCAAGTGAAATTTGAAAATTTTGAACTGTGGACCAGTGAAACAAGATGGATCTAGGTTGTGGTTACTAAGGACTATCCAGGTGAGTTGGTTTGGAAACAAACATCAAAGTGAACATGGTGGTCCCTTTGTAAATCACCATGGTTCATTTCAATGGACATAAATTGTTTTTGGTGCAAAATAATTAGAAGAAAAAATTCCAATAAGGTTGAAACTTTCTGGAATTGATGAGAGACTTATCTCAAGGAGAAGAGGAGGTCTTGGAGAGAAATATTTTCATTGGGTGCCAAGGCAAGAAAGGTTTGAAAGGGGAAGACAAGTCCAAGATTAATCATATGATGGATATTCATGGAGGGAAAAGAATCATACAAACCTTAATGAGCAAAACAACTTGTGTTTAGCTTAACACAAGAAGGAAGTCTTCAAGACCAAAACCAAGCTTGAGAAGAACACACAAACTTTGGTCAGAAAAGATTTTAGAAGGGTTTTCAAGAGAAGATCAAATATCCCCCTTCCAAAAGACCAAAAGTTTGGAAGAAATCAAATCCAAAAAAATTGGATTGTTACAACACCTACCCCCTTAGGAAAAATCTCGTCCCCGTGATTTCATCTGATCCTCAAATAGGTGTGGGTGTTCTGTCCGAAGAAAATCTTCCCTTTCCAATGTTGCCTCATCCTTTGTGTGATTGCTCCACTGAACCTTGAGAAATTTAATTGTCTTCTGACGGGTCCTCCTTTCAGACTCTTCCAATATCTTTATTGGGCACTCCCGGTAGGTGAGGTCTGGTTGCGCATCAAGATTTTCATGTGACACATGCTTTTCTGGGTTGCTTACACATTTCCGTAGCTGCGAAACATGGAACACGTCATGGACGTCTGATAGTTCTTTGGGAAGGTCCAACTGGTAGGCCACTGTGCCTCTCCGCGCAACTATACAAAAGGGTCTGATAAATCGTGGTGCTAGCTTTCATTTGACCTTGTACCGTTGCAGTCCCCTCATAGGAGATACACGTAGGTACACGGTTTCATCGGGTTCAAAACGTACTTCCCGATGCTTTTGATCATAATAACTCTTTTGTCGGCATTGGGCTGTCTTGAGTCGATCTCGTATTATTTTAACTTTCTCCTCAGCTTATTTTAACATGTCTGGGCCGAAGATACGACTGTCCCCTCTTTCTGACCAGTTTAATGGAGTACGGCATCTTCGTCCGTACAAGGCTTCGAAAGGTGCCATCTTCAGGCTGGCTTGGTAACTATTGTTGTATGCGAACTCGGCATACGGTAAGCTTGAATCCCAACTGGTCCCATAGGTGAGCACACATGCCCTCAGCATGTCTTCTAGTATTTGATTTACTCATTCCGTTTGTCCTCCAGTCTGGGGGTGATAGGCTGTACTGAATACTAGTTGCGTTCCCAGGGCTTGCTGTAAATGATCGCAAAATTTGGAGACGAACTGAGTCCCTTTGTCGGATATTATAGTCTTTGGAACCCCATGTAGACACACTATACGAGCGAGGTAAAGTTTGGCAAGCTTCTGGGTGGTGTGGGTTGTTTTGACTGGAATGAAGTGTGCCACCTTAGTCAGTCTATCTGTGATGACCCATATGGCATCATTTCCGTGCGGTGACCGTGGTAGTCCAACAATAAAGTCCATCCCAATATCGTCCCATTTCCACTCAAGTATCTTGTTTGGCTGTAACAGTCCTGCGGGTTTTTGGTGCTCGGCTTTAATGCGTTGACATGAATCACAACATGCAATGTATGTGGCTATATCCCTCTTGATACCGTGCCACCAAAATCTTTCCTGAATGTCCTTGTACATTTTGGTCCCTCCAGGGTGAATTGACTACGGAGCGGTGTGGCTCTCTGCTAGAATTTGCTGTTTGAGGTCTTCGCTATTGGGTACGCAAAGCCTGTCTCCGAACCATAATATTCCCTCACCGTCTATGGTAAATTCTGAGACCTTGCCCTGACTTAATTTTCTTTTTATACCTTCAATCCTGGGGTGTCCATGCTGAGCCTTCTTTATTTGTTCTATTAGTGTAGGCCGTATTTCCACATTTGACACTTCGCCTTTAGTGACCATCATTAAGTTGAGCTTGGTGAATTCCTACTGAAATTCAGGTCTCAACTTTTGTAAGCTGCCGTTGTCCGAGCTGGGGTTACGGCTGAGAGCATCTGCTACTATGTTTGCCTTTCCTGGGTGATAGTGGATGCCAACGTCATAATCTTTTACCAGTTCCAACCAGCATCGTTGTCGTAAATTGAGTTCTGGTTGTGTGAAAATATATTTTAGACTCTTATGGTCCGTATATACTTCACAACAATTCCCAAGCAAAAAGTGCCTCCATTCTTTGAGTGCATGAATGACTGCTGCCAACTCCAAATCGTGAGTAGGATAATTTTCTTCGTGCTTCCGTAGTTGCCGGGAAGCGTAGGCGACTACTTTGCCTTCTTGCATTAGTACGCATCCGAGGCCTTTCCGGGATGCGTCATAATATACTTCAAAACTTTTGTGTATGTCTGGTACAACCAATACTGGGGCTGTTGTTAATTTCTTTTTGAGTTCCTGGAAGCTTTTCTCACAAGCTTCAGTCCATACGAATTTCTTATCCTTCTTGAGTAGCTGTGTCATTGGTTTGGCTATGGTGGAAAATCCCTCAATAAACCTCCGGTAATATCCAGCCATTCCAAGGAAACTTCGTACATCTATTACATTGGCCGGTGACTTCCAACCAAGTACAGCCTTGACCTTTTCCGGGTCCACAACAACTCCTTCTTGTGTCAATACGTGGCCTAGAAAACCAACTTGTCTTAACCAAAATTCACATTTGCTGAATTTGGCGTAGAGTTAATGTTTCCTTAATTCTCCCAGTACAATACGGGGATGTTCAGCATGCTCTTCTGTTGTCTTTGAATATACGAAGATATCATCAATAAATACTACCACAAATTTGTCCATAAATTTCATAAACACTTTGTTCATGAGGTGGACAAAATATGCGGGGGCGATGGTCAGTCCAAACGGCATTACTGTAAATTCATATAGTCTGTATCTGGAGGTGAATGCTGTTTTCGGGATATCTTCTGTCCGTACTTTTAATTGATGATAACCCGACCTTAAATCGATTTTTGGGAAAACCTTGGCTTGTGCGAGCTGATCGAATAAATCATTTATCTGTGGCATCGGATATTTGTTCTTGATAGTGACCATGTTGAGCGCTCGGTAGTCTATACACAATCTCATAGTCCCATCCTTCTTTTTGGCAAATAATACCGGCGAACCCCAAGGTGAGGAGCTGGCCCGTATAAAACCTTTGTCCAGTAATTCCTTTATTTGCTTCTTTAGCTCAACTAATTCGGACGGTGCCATTCTGTATGGTTTCTTGTAAATGGGGGTGGTTCCAAGTGCTAGCTCAATAATTAATTCTATTTCTCTGTCTAGTGGCATGTCTGGTAGTTCTTCGGGAAATACGTCTGGAAACTCACATACTACTGGAACATTGCTTAACTCAGAAGTGTCTACCTTGTTTAATTTTGGATGCCGCGATACTGGTCTTTCTTGAGCTGCGACTCTTATCGTCTTTCCGTGATGATGAGTAAGAATCACAGTTCGGTTGAAGCAGTCGATGAATCCTTTGTTGGTGGTTAGCCAGTCCATACCCAGGATAACATCCAGTCCCTTGTTTTCCAACACGATGAGGTTTGCGTCAAACTTTAACCCTTCAATTTCAATGGTTATACCTTGGCAGTAATTTTGAGTGATCCGCTTACTTCCAGGGGACTTGATAGTCATTGATTTTCCCAAGGGTAACATCGAAAAGTCATGTTGCAAAGCAAAACTCTTCGAATTGAACGAATGAGAAGTACATAATCAAACAAAACCGTGGAAGGTATTGTGTTGATAGGGAACGTAACGAATACGATATCCGGGGGATCCTGCGCTTGCTCCTTGGTCACATGGTTCAGGTGGCCTTTCTTGTGGTTGTTATTGGGTCTTGAAGTTGTTACGCTTGGGCGCGGAATTGTTTCCATTACTATTTGGCTTCGGTGCTGAGTTTCTTGGCTTTGGGCACTGTTTAGCATAGTGTCACTCTCCTCCACAAGCGTAGCAAGTAACACCTGGGCGATACGTGAAATCCTTGTCCCTTGCATGATTTTTTTTGCTTGGACGTGTGTCATTTGTCATGGATTTGTTCGCCCCATTTTTCTGAAAATTTACCTTATTCCTGTTGTTGCGAGGGTGGTTGGTCTGATCCCTTTTTCGCTTGCGAATGTCTTCCAGACTGCGACGCTCATTTTCCAACGCAATAGCCTGGTCCACCAGTGTCTTGAAATCTGGAAAAGTGTGTACGACTAACTGGCACTTAAGTGCTGGTGCCAGACCGTCCAGGAATTTTTCCAACTTCTTGTTTCAGTCATACGTTCTTCGTTGGCATAACGAGATAATTGGGTAAACTGGCTGTTGTGCTCAGTTACTGTCATGCCCCTTTGCTTGAGGTCATCAAACTCTCTTTTCTTGATCTTCATAATGCTTCTAGGGATGTGCGCCCCACAGAAGCCTTCTTTAAAATCTTCCCAGGTGATATCATTTTTGTTGGGGTGCATATGCAGAAAATTCTCCCACCATGACGCGGCTACTCCATTAAGATAATGTGGTGCATAAAGTTCCTTTTCACGGTCAGAGCATTGTGCCACAATTAATTTTCTTTCAATGTCTCGAAGCCAATCATCGGCCTCAAGAGGTCTGTCTGTGTGAGAAAATGTTGGCGGACGTGTCTTCTGTAATTCAGATAATTTTGAATGCTGCTGGTATGGCTCACGGTGATTCCCCATGTTAATAACATGGTTCATCATTTCTTGATGCTGCTGCTGGCTTTGCTCGTAAAGACGGCATACTTGAGAAAATGCTGTTTTGCTACCCTGCTGACTTGACTGCCCCTGCGTGAAATTGTTACATGTCTGTGTGCCGTAATTTTCCTCTGGCAGACTTGGCATGGAATGTGTCCAGGGACGAGTCATTTCTCACTCTGGGGTATTATTGCAGAAATCATGAGAAGAACTAAGCGGCAAAAATAAACCAAGATTTGCAAAAGCAGCAAAAACACGAGCTCCAAAGATTTTTAAAATAAAAACTTGATTGCGCATGGAGAAGGACCGCTTAGTACACATCTTACATGCGAGTCGTAATTATACATACGTCACTCCGGATGCGCGTAGACATTCCTGACATGTTATTTATGCTAGTGCACTTCTCCAAGTTCCTACATGATGCGCAAACAGACTACTCCCCATCAACCTATTTTACACATCACACATATCATACAAGCGAGCATAACGCGTCGCGGACAGGCGCACTAGTCGGAGATGTTGAAGACTTCCCTCGGCCTGCCGAGGATAAGGCCAAGTGGTGATGGAGACTCAACTTCCTCCTCACTAATAGACTCTAGGCGTGGAGTACTGGTACGAGGGGTTGATGCGGGTGCGGCAGGTGGTGCAGCTCTGACTGGGGTAGGAGCAATGACCTGGTCAAACTCCTCAGTGGTAGGCAGACGACGAGCGGTGACTAAGATGGCAGGTGCATAAGATGCTGAGGACGAGACAAAAGTCAGTGGTGGCGAAGTATGGAGTAGCTCCCTCCTGTTGGCGGAACCACTCCGGACCAAGTACATACGAGCAGCCAACAAGTCGTCCACAAGGTTATCAAAGGCTGCCTCAAGAGCCTTGAGGTATTCAACCAATGATTCGATGGCTTCATCACGTTCTCCCCTTGCGCAAGCAAACGCATAGTGGCACGTGTAAGGCACGTGGCATGGGAGGTAACGGTAGCAACGAGTCTTCATTGAAGGAAGAGCATCCCGGAGACGAGCTATCGCCTCACGGGCAGCCATTTGCATGGCATGCCTCTCCGTAGGCATGGCCATGTCCACAAATCGGAAGAGGCGCGCTTCAGAACGCCCTCCCTTGAATTGCACCGCGGCCTGGTGCATCGACACGATGTCGCTGATCTTGTGACGGTAGAGTGTAAACTCTGGACGGGTCGATGGCCCGATCGCGACCTTGGTGATGGCGACGAGGAGCTTGATAAAACCCTCAGGAATGTTGGCGAACACTTGTGAATCACAGTCGTCGCTCGCCATCTACAAAAGTAGACAAAAATTCCGAATAGTCAAGTCATAAATTTATGATGACTAACAGAAAATTGCTACAAATGCTAAAATGCCGAATAGCACTTAATACACTAATAACCGATTAGCGATCGCACCTAGTGGCTTCCTACAGTCAGCCTGGCTCTGGTACCAAGGTTGTCAGGACCGGTTTTTCAGTAAAATAATTACCGAGAGACCGACCTTTTTATCGAACCAGCACAGAAGAATACTTCTCACTGGTAGACAAATCCTTGATACAGAATTCCAGAGTACTGAGTATTATACATGGTTGAGCTGAGGTTGCTCAACAATTTATTACAAGCACGCCAATATAATACATAAGGGCGGATATGACACAATAGTAGGGTAGCATACTACTAACTCGTAATAAAAAGATGGTGGATATGTCACAGTGTGGTGGGTGGCGTGACTCCAATATCTTACAGTTCATCGAGTGTCGGAGTGAGACCCGATGCATTTATTAGGTGTTTGGCGGAAGCGGTTATATAATAGTGATCAACTCCAGGATCGCAAGAGACTGACTGGGACTCCACTAGACGTTGGACTCGCTACCGGTCTCTTCATCCATGAGATCGCCTTCGTCAACATCTGGCCAAATCAACAAGCCAGGTGAGTACTTTGAATGTACTCGCAAGACAGTTCGGACATAAGTTATAATAAATGCAAACATGATGCATGGGAGTTTTCTAGCAAAATGTATCCGAATAATATAACTTCTGCGCTGCATAAAGAAAATAGAAGTCGGGCGGTAGTCCTTCCGAAATCCACAAGACAAATAAAAGAAAACCAAACGAGTGTCTGAACGACGCCTCGTGAGGGAAAATGAATGATAACATGCCACAGTCGGACGTCTGAGCGACATCACATAAAGGGCTTATGATGAAAGTAAATAACAAGAATGCCGCAGTCGGACGTCTGAGCGACATCACATAAAGGGCTTATAACAAAAGTAAATAACGAGCATGCCGTAGTCGGACGTCTGAGCGACATCACATAAAGGGCTTATAATGAAA
>LR738714.1:814407482-814438889 GCA_902687465.1 Secale cereale
AGGGCTTATAATGAAAGTAAATAACAAGAATGCCGCAGTCAGACGTCTGAGCGACATCACATAAAGGACTTATAACAAAAGTAAATAACGAGCATGCCGCAGTCGGACGTCTGAGCGACATCACATAAAGGGCTTATAATGAAAGTTAATAACAAGAATGCCGCAGTCGGACGTCTGAGCGACATCACATAAAGGGCTTATAAAAAAAGTAAATAACGAGCATGCCGCAGTCGCACTTCTGAGCGACATCATATAAATGGCTTATATAAACACTGGTATAACGGTAAAATACTTCAAGAGATAAATCAGTGCAGAGATAACTGGTTAGTTCATCTACCCAAAATGAACTTGACAAAAATCATCACTCTTGTTGCTATCATAAATTTCTAGAGACGGTCACCGGGGTTGACACGAAGACTGACTCTAGGCCATAAACATGGCTACTCGGAAGATTTGACTCTGCAGAGCTTGTACTCTTAAATCACAGCCAACGGATTCCACTAGCCATAGGGACTAGCTCCTTCTACGGTGTTTTAGCAGAAACACAACTAACGAGTACACACTCATTTTACATCCTGCTGTCCGTAATCACCCGTGACAACATTCACGAAAAACATTAAGACGGGGAGGCTACAACCTCGAATAGCATGGGATCAAATTTATATATGCGTGCTCTAAGGGGTGCCCCCCTCTCGGTCCCAACCGGAAACACCCATGCCCCCTGACCGGATGACGGGCTTTAATCCAGGGCCATGGAATCCTCATCCTGGCCCCTCTACTTGGTGTGTACACGGAAAGAGGTTTGCAACTGACTAAACAATAATCTTAGCAGACGGCATGCGACAGTACCAGAAAGGAGACGAACGGGATCACGACTTGATCCACGTTGGTATTAGAGTTAACCATTTACTCGCATGCTCCAACAATACCAGTACACAACCCATCATGTCACCACATGATCGAAGTGGTTCAACCATAATCATTCGGGGCTCACCCGAAGCTTTCTTGCATGAAAATATAATCATCACAAATGCTTATACGACCATGCTACGAAGAAGAACTACTCAAGCAAACATGCAACACACTCATCATATAAAAGGTTCAAACATGCTTGCCTGATTCGGAGTAGTCGGAGTCTAACTCGGTGAAGTTCGCGGCTCCGTCACGTCATTCGGTATCGACGTATTCAAACAAAATGAATACTAACATAAATACCATGCATGCATAAAAGTTGTCCCGAATATTTTTCAAATAAATATGACAAAACACTAGACAAAAAACTAAAGAGGACAGAAAAAGAATCAACTCAAAATCACTTTTTGTTTAAAAGTTATAAGAGTTTCTGTCCAGGGACTTGTCTATAATGAAACAGAAAGTTTCCAGGGGCTAGAATATAAAAACAGAAAAACGAACCGGTACGTAGTACGCCAGCCGAATAGGGAGACGTACTTTGCCCGAAGGCGCTTTCCAGAAAAACGCTTCGGAGGGAAAAGAGAGGCTGACAAGGGGGTCCCACTCGTCAGGATTAAAAACAGAACAGAGTCGCGCCGGCGCCAGAAGGCTGCCGTGGTCGCCGACGCCGATCCACGGCGAGGTAAGGGGAGGGAGCGGTACCTATGGGTTCCTGGCGTTCTTCCGCGTAGGTGGGTGGTGGAGTTGAGCGTCGGCGAGTCCCACGTTGACGGCGACCCTATCTCCGGTGGACGGTGGCTCGGGTGGTCGTGGGCCTCGTCGGAGAGAGTTTATGGGGTCAAATTGGAGTGGGGGTTAGACTCATGTAGGTGTCAGGAGGCTACGGACTAGTCCAGGGCGGTGGAGGAGCTCTCACCAGAGAGGACGCTGCTGGGACCCGAGGCGGATGGAAGTGGCCGGAGTTGAGGAAGAAGGGCCCCTCGAGGCTCTTCCAGTGGTTGGGCGTGGTCTAGTAAGGTGGTGGAGATGTGCTGGGTCGAGAGCGAGCTCGGAGGTGCTATATATAGCCGGCCCGAGGCGGTTGCCGTGAACGGGATAAGTCCGGCGATCGATTACTGCGGCGCTGTGGCTGGACGGTTGGTTTAGGAGCTTGAGCATCGACCAGGAGGTGCACTGATCCCATTTCGGTGCCTAACTCAGCAGGGTAGGGGCGGTAATGGCCTGTCCCCAACGGAACGGCCGTGCGGCCCGTCGGCGGCAGAGAGCGCGCCCTGTGCGTGCCAGGCCACGGCGACGGTGCTGCAGGCGTGCGCTGGCGATGGAGAAGGCCACGCGGAGCCCCCAGGCGACTTGGGCGGTGCAGAACGGCGTTGTGCCGCAGGGTGCCTCCTGTCGGCCGCCACGGGTGGCTCTGCCGTCGCGGAAGACGCCGGCGTGGGCGGGCCAAGGTGCCACCGACGCCAAGAACCAGCCAAGCGCGCGTGCGGCGCTCTGGATAAGAGCGAGGCGCAGTGCAGCATCGAGCCAAAGAGGCACTGGTGAGATTGACGATCGTTCTCTGACGAACTGACGAAGCTGCACTGTCGCCTGTAATTCTTCAGTTAACTTTTCTGAAACTGACAGAAACAGTGCACGCCAGGTGTTTGACGAAATGATTTTGGCATGTGGAAAATCTTGCTGGAGCTGATATTTGGTGGAGTGGCCTCTTGATGCATCTAGAGGCTGCCTGAATTTTCACAGAATTTTTGGAAGAAGAAAAAAAATATGAATTTCACCAAAATTTCCAAATCTGGTCCAAATTTGCAGCACGTGAAATTTGAAAATTTTGAACTATGGACAAGTGAAACAAGATGGATCTAGGTTGTGGTTACTAAGGACTATCCAGGGGAGTTGGTTTGGAAACAAACATCAAAGTGAACATGGTGGTTCCTTTGTAAATCACCATGGTTCATTTCAATGGAGAGAAATTGTTTTTGGTGCAAAATAATTAGAAGAAAAATTCCAATAAGGTTGAAACTTGCTGGAATCGATGAGAGACTTGTCTCAAGGTGAAGAGGAGGTCTTGGAGAGAAATATTTTCATTGGGTGCCAAGGCAAGAAAGGTTTGAAATGGGAAGACAAGTCCAAGATTAATAATATGATGGATATTCATGGAGGGAAATATATCATACAAACCTTAATGAGAAAAACAACTTGTGTTTAGCTTAACACAGGAAGGAAATCTTCAAGACCAAAACCAAGCTTGAGAAGAACACACAAACTTTGGTCAGAAAAGATTTTAGAAGGGTTTTCAAGAGAAGATCAAATATCCCCCTTCCAAAAGACCAAAAGTTTGCAAGAAATCAAATCCAAAAAATTTGGAGTGTTACAACACCTACCCCCTTAGGAAAAATCTCGTCCCCGAGATTTTAGCTGATCCTCAAATAGGTGTTGGTGTTCTGTCTGAAGAAAATCTTCCCCATGTTGCCTCATCCTCTGTGTGATTGCTCCAGTGAACCTTGAGAAATTTAATTGTCTTCTGACGGGTCCTCCTTTCAGACTCTTCCAATATCTTTATTGGGCGCTCCCGGTAGGTGAGGTCTGGTTGCACGTCAAGATTTTCATGTGACACATGCTTTTCTGGGTTGCTTACACATTTCCGTAGCTGCAAAACATGGAACACGTCATGGACGTCTGATAGTTCTTTGGGAAGGTCCAACTGGTAGGCCACTGTGCCTCTCCGCGCAACTATACGAAAGGGTCCGATAAATCGTGGTGCTAGCTTTCATTTGACCTTGTACCGTTGCAGTCCCCTCATAGGAGATACACGTAGGTACACGGTTTCACCGGGTTCAAAACGTACTTCCCGATGCTTTTGATCGTAATAACTCTTTTGTCGGCATTGGGCTGTCTTGAGTCGATCTCGTATTATTTTAACTTTCTCCTCAGCTTATTTTAACATGTCTGGGCCGAAGATACGACTGTCCCCTCTTTCTGACCAGTTTAATGGAGTACGGCATCTTCGTCCGTACAAGGCTTCGAAAGGTGCCATCTTCAGGCTGGCTTGGTAACTATTGTTGTATGCGAACTCGGCATACGGTAAGCTTGAATCCCAACTGGTCCCATAGGTGAGGACACATGCCCTCAGCATGTCTTCTAGTATTTGATTTACTCGTTCCGTTTGTCCTCCAGTCTGGGGGTGATAGGCTGTACTGAATACTAGTTGCGTTCCCAGGGCTTGCTGTAAATGATCGCAAAATTTGGAGACGAACTGAGTCCCTTTGTCGGATATTATAGTCTTTGGAACCCCATGTAGACACACTATACGAGCGAGGTAAAGTTTGGCAAGCTTCTGGGTGGTGTGGGTTGTTTTGACTGGAATGAAGTGTGCCACCTTAGTCAGTCTATCTGTGATGACCCATATGGCATAATTTCCGTGTTGTGACCGTGGTAGTCCAACAATAAAGTCCATCCCAATATCGTCCCATTTCCACTCAGGTATCTTGTTTGGCTGTAACAGTCCTGCGGGTTTTTGGTGCTCGGATTTAATGCGTTGACATGAATCACAACATGCAATGTATGTGGCTATATCCCTCTTCATACCGTGCCACCAAAATCTTTCCTGAATGTCCTTGTACATTTTGGTCCCTCTAGGGTGAATTGACTACGGAGCGGTGTGGCTCTCTGCTAGAATTTGCCGTTTGAGGTCTTCGCTATTGGGTACGCAAAGCCTGTCTCCAAACCATAATATTCCCTCACTGTCTATGGTAAATTCTGAGACCTTGCCCTGACTTACTTTTCTTTTTATACCTTCAATGCTGGGGTGTCCATGCTGAGCCTTCTTTATTTGTTCTATTAGTGTAGGCCGTATTTCCACATTTGACACTTCGCCTTTAGTGACCATCATTAAGTTGAGCTTAGCGAATTCCTGCTGAAATTCAGGTCTCAAGTTTTGTAAGCTGCCGTTGTCCGAGCTGGGGTTACGGCTGAGAGCATCTGCTACTATGTTTGCCTTTCCTGGGTGATAGTGGATGCCAACGTCATAATCTTTTACCAGTTCCAACCAGCATCGTTGTCGTAAATTGAGTTCTGGTTGTGTGAAAATATATTTGAGACTCTTATGGTCCGTATATATTTCACAACGATTCCCAAGCAAAAAGTGCCTCCATTCTTTGAGTGCATGAATGACTGCTGCCAACTCCAAATCGCGAGTAGGATAATTTTCTTCGTGCTTCCGTAGTTGCCGGGAAGCGTAGGCGACTACTTTGCCTTCTTGTATTAGTACGCATCCGAGGCCTTTCCGGGATGCATCACAATATACTTCAAAACTTTTGTGTATGTCTGGTACAACCAATACTGGGGCTGTTGTTAATTTCTTTTTGAGTTCCTGGAAGCTTTTCTCACAAGCTTCAGTCCATACGAATTTCTTATCCTTCTTGAGTAGCTGTATCATTGGTTTGGCTATGGTGGAAAATCCCTCAATAAACCTCCGGTAATATCCAGCCATTCAGAGGAAACTTCGTACATCTGTTACATTGGCCGGTGACTTCCAACCAAGTATAGCCTTGACCTTTTCCGGGTCCACAGCAACTCCTTCTTGTGTCAATATGTGGCCTAGAAAACCAACTTGTCTTAACCAAAATTTACATTTGGTGAATTTGGCGTAGAGTTAATGTTTCCTTAATTCTCCCAGTACAATACGGAGATGTTCAGCATGCTCTTCTGCTGTCTTTGAATATACCAAGATATCATCAATAAATACTACCACAAATTTGTCCATAAATTTCATAAACACTTTGTTCATGAGGTGGACAAAATATGCGGGGGCGTTGGTCAGTCCAAACGGCATTACTGTAAATTCATATAGTCCGTATCTGGAGGTGAATGCTGTTTTCGGGATATCTTCTGTCCGTACTTTTAATTGATGATAACCCAACCTTAAATCGATTTTTGAGAAAACCTTGGCTTGTGCGAGCTGATCAAATAAATCATTTATCCGTGGCATCGGATATTTGTTCTTGATAGTGACCATGTTGAGCGCTCGGTAGTCTATACACAATCTCATAGTCCCATACTTCTTTTTGGCAAATAATACCGGCGAACCCCAAGGTGAGGAGCTGGCCCGTATAAAACCTTTGTCCAGTAATTCCTTTATTTGCTTCCTTAGCTCAACTAATTCGGACGGTGCCATTCTATACGGTTTCTTGTAAATGGGGGTGGTTCCAGGTGCTAGCTCAATAATGAATTATATTTCTCTGTCTGGTGGCATGCCTGGCAGTTCTTCGGGAAATACGTCTGGAAACTCACATACTACTGGAACATTGCTTAACTCAGAAGTGTCTACCTTGTTTAATTTTGGATGCCGGGATTCTGGTCTTTCTTGAGCTGCGACTCTTATCGTCTTTCCATGATGATGAGTAAGAATCACAGTTCGGTTGAAGCAGTCGATGAATCCTTTGTTGGTGGTTAGCCAGTCCATACCCAGGATAACATCCAGTCCCTTGTTTTCCAACACGATGAGGTTTGCGTGAAACTTTAACCCTTCAATTTAAATGGTTATACCTTGGCAGTAATTTTGAGTGATCTGCTTACTTCCGGGGGACTTGATGGTCATTGATTTTCCCAAGGGTAGCATCGAAAAGTCATGTTGCAAAGCAAAACTCTTCGAAATGAACGATTGAGAAGCTCCAGAATCAAACAAAACCGTGGCAGGTATTGTGTTGACAGGGAACATACCGAATACGATATCCGGGGGATCCTGTGGTTGCTCCTTGGTCACATGGTTCAGGTGGCCTTTCTTGTGGTTGTTATTAGGGTTGAAGTTGTTACGCTTGGGCGCGGAATTGTTTTCGTTGCTGTTTGGCTTCGGTGCTGAGTTTCTTGGCTTTGGGCACTGTTTAGCATAGTGTCCCTCTTCTCCACAAGCGTAGCAAGTAACACCTGGGCGATACGTGAAATCCTTGTCCCTTGCATGAAATTTTTTGCTTGGACGTGTGTCATTTGTCATGGATTTGTTCGCCCCATTTTTCTGAAAATTTACCTTATTCCTGTTGTTGCGAGGGTGGTTGGTCTGATCCCTTTTTCGCTTGCGAATGTATTCCAGACTGCGACGCTCATTTTCCAAAGTAATAGCCTTGTCCACCAGTGTCTTGAAATCTGGAAAAGTGTGTACGACTAACTGGCATTTAAGTGCTGGTGCCAGACCGTCCAGGAATTTTTCCATCTTCTTGTTTTCAGTCATACGTTCTTCGTTGGCATAATGAGATAATTGGGTAAACTGGCTGTTGTACTCAGTTACTGTCATGCCCCTTTGCTTGAGGTCATCAAACTCTCTTTTCTTGATCTTCATAATGCTTCTAGGGATGTGCGCCCCACGGAAGCCTTCTTTAAAATCTTCCCAGGTGATATCATCATCGTTGGGGTGCATATGCAGAAAATTCTCCCACCATGACGCGGCTGCTCCAGTAAGATAATGTGGTGCATAAAGTACCTTTTCACGGTCTGAGCATTGTGCCACAATTAATTTTCTTTCAATGTCTCGAAGCCAATCATCGGCCTCAAGAGGTCTGTCTGTGTGAGAAAATGTTGGCGGACGTGTCTTCTGTAATTCAGATAATTTTGAATGCTGCTGGTATGGCTCACGGTGATTCCCCATGTTAATAACATGGTTCATCATTTCCTGATGCTGCTGCTGGCTTTGCTCGTAAAGACGGCATACTTGAGAAAATGCTGTTTTGCTACCCTGCTGACTTGACTGCCCCTGCGTGAAATTGTTACCTGTTTGTGTGCCGTAATTTTCCTCTGGCGGACTTGGCATGGAATGTGTCCAGGGACGAGTCATTTCTCACTCTGGGGTATTATTGCATAAATCATGAGAAGAACTGAGCGGCAAAAATAAACCAAGATTTGCAAAAGTAGCAAAAACACGAGCTCCAAAGATTTTTAAAATAAAAACTTGATTGCGCACGGAGAAGGACCGCTTAGTACACATCTTACACGCGAGTCGTAATTATACATATGTCACTCCGGATGCGCGCAGACATTCCTGACATGTTATTTATGCTAGTGCACTTCTCCAAGTTCCTACATGATGCGCAAACAGACTACTCCCCATCAACCTATTTTACACATCACACATACCATACAAGCGAGCATAACGCATCGCAGACAGGCGCACTAGTCGGAGATGTTGAATACTTCCCTCGGCCTGCCGAGGGTAAGGCCCAGTGGTGATGGAGACTCAACTTCCTCCTCACTAATAGGCTCTAGGCGTGGAGTACTGGTGCGAGGGGTTGATGCGGGTGCGGCAGGTGGTGCAGCTCTGACTGGGGTAGGAGCAATGACCTGGTCAAACTCCTCAGTGGTAGGCAGACGACGAGCGGTGGCTAAGATGGCAGGTGCATAAGACGCTGAGGACGAGACAAAAGTCAGTGGTGGCGAAGTATGGAGTAGCTCCCTCCTGTTGGCGGAACCACTCCGGACCAAGTACATACGAGCAGCCACCAAGTCGTCCACAAGGTTATCAAAGGCTGCCTCAAGAACCTTGAGGTATTCAACCAATGATTCGATGGCTTCATCACGTTCTCCCCTTGCGCAAGCAAACACATAGTGGCACGTGTAAGGCACGTGGCATGGGAGGTAACAGTAGCAACGAGTCTTCATTGAAGGAAGAGCATCCCGGAGACGAGCTATCGCCTCACGGGCAGCCATTTGCATGGCATGCCTCTCCGTAGGCATGGCCCTGCCCACAAATCGGAAGCGGCGCGCTTCAGAACGCCCTCCCTTGAATTGCACCGCAGCCTGGTGCATCGACACGATGTCGCTGATCTTGTGACGGTAGAGTGTAAACTCTGGATGGGTCGATGGCCCGATCGCGACCTTGGTGATGGCGACGAGGAGCTTGATAAACCCCTCAGGAATGTTGGCGAACACTTGTGAATCACAGTCGTCGCTGGCCATCTACAAAAGTAGACAAAAATTCCGAATAGTCAAGTCATAAATTTATGATGACTAACAGAAAATTGCTATAAATGCAAAAATGCCGAATAGCACTTAATACACTAATAACCGATTAGCGATCGCACCTAGTGGCTTCCTAGTCAGCCTGGCTCTGGTACCAAGGTTGTCAGGACCGGTTTTTCAGTAAAATAATTACCGAGAGACCGACCTTTTTATCGAACCAGCACAGAAGAATACTTCTCACTGGTAGACAAATCCTTGATACCGAATTCCAGAGTACTGAGTATTATACATGGTTGAGCTGAGGTTGCTCAACAATTTATTACAAGCACGCCGATATAATACATAAGGGCGGATATGACACAATAGTAGGGTAGCATACTACTAACTCGTAATAAAAAGGTGGTGGATATGTCACAGTGTGGTGGGTGGCGTGACTCCAATATCTTACAGTTCATCGAGTGTCGGAGTGAGACCCGATGCATTTATTAGGTGTTTGGCAGAAGCGGTTATATAACAGTGATCAACTCCAGGATCGTAAGAGACTGACTGGGACTCCACTAGACGTCGGACTCGCTATCGGTCTCTTCATCCATGAGATCGCCTTCGTCAACATCTGGCCAAATCAACAAGCCAGGTGATTACTTTGAATGTACTCGCAAGACAGTTCAGACATAAGTTATAATAAATGCAAACATGATGCATGAGAGTTTTCTAGCAAAATGTATCCGAATAATATAATTTCTGCGCTGCATAAAGAAAATAGAAGTCGGGCGGTAGTCCTCCAGAAATCCACAAGATAAATAAAAGAAAACCAAACGAGTGTCTGAACGACGCCTCGTGAGGGAAATGAATGATAACATGCCACAGTCGGACGTCTGAGCGACATCACATAAAGGGCTTATAATGAAAGTAAATAACAAGAATGCCGTAGTCGGACGTCTGAGCGACATCACATAAAGGGCTCATAACAAAAGTAAATAACGAGCATGCCGCAGTCGGACGTCTGAGCGACATCACATAAAGGGCTTATAATGAAAGTTAATAACAAGAATGCCGCAGTCGGATGTCTGAGCGACATCACATAAAGGGCTTATAACAAAAGTAAATAACGAGCATGTCGCAGTCGGACGTCTGAGCGACATCACATAAATGGCTTATATAAACACTGGTATAACGGTAAAATACTTCAAGAGATAAATCAGTGCAGAGATAACTAATTAGTTCATCTACCCAAAATGAACTTGACAAAAATCATCACTCTTGTTGCTATCATAAATTTCTAGAGACGGTCACCGGGGTTGACACAAAGATTGACTCTAGGCCATAAACATGGCTACTCGGAAGATTTGACTCTGCAGAGCTTGTACTCTTAAATCACAGCCAACGGATTCCACTAGCCACAGGGACTAGCTCCGTCTACGGTGTTTTAGCAGAAACACAACTAACCAGTACACACCCATTTTACATCCTGCTGTCCGGAATCACCCGTGACAACATTCACGAAAAACATTAAGACGGGGAGGTTACAACCTCGAATAGCATAGGATCAAATTTATATATGCGCGCTCTAAGGGGTGCCCCCCTCTCGGTCCCAACCCGAAACACCCATGCCCCCTGACCGGATGACGGGCTTTAATCCAGGGCCATGGAACCCTCATCCCGGCCCCTCTACTTGGTGTGTACACGGAAAGAGGTTTGCAACTGACTAAACCATAATCTTAGGAGACGGCATGTGACAGTACCAGAAAGGAGACGAACGGGATCACGACTTGATCCACGTTGATATTAGAGTTAACCATTTACTGGCATGCTCCAACAATACCAATACACAACCCATCATGTCACCACATGATCGGAGTGGTTCAACCATCATCATTCGGGGCTCACCCGAAGCTTGCTTGCATGAAAATATAATCATCACAAATGCTACGAAGAAGAACTATTCAAGCAAACATGCAACACACTCATCATATCAAAGGTTCAAACATGCTTGCCTGGTTCGGAGTAGTCGGAGTCTAACTCGGTGAAGTTCGCGGCTCCGTCACGTCCTTCAGTATTTACGTATTCAAACAAAATGAATACTAACATAAATATCACACGTGCATAAAAGTTGTCCCGAATATTTTTCAAATAAATATGACAAAAAACTAGACAGAAAGCTAAAGAGGACAGAAAAAGAATCAACTCAAAATCACTTTTTGTTTAAAAGTTATAAGAGTTTCTGTCCAGGGACTTGTCTGTAATGAAACAGAAAGTTTCGAGGGGCTAGAATATAAAAACAGAAAAACGAACCGGTACGTAGTACGCCAACCGAATAGGGAGACGTACTTTGCCCGAAGGCGCTCTCCAGAAAACTCTTCGGAGGGAAAAGAGAGGCTAACGAGGGGGTCCCACTCGTCAGGTTTAAAAACAGAACAGAGTCGCGCCGGCGCCAGAAGGCTGTGGTGGTCGCCGACGCTGATCCACGGCGAGGTAAGGGGAGGGAGCGGTACCTATGGGTTCCTGGCGTTCTTCCGCGTAGGTGGGTGGTGGAGTTGAGCGTCGGCGAGCCCCACGTTGACGGCGACCCTATCTCCGGTGGACGGTGGCTCGGGTGGTCGTGGGCCTCGTCGGAGAGAGTTTATGGGGTCAAATTGGAGTGGGGGTTAGACTCATGTAGGTGTCAGGAGGCTACGGACTAGTCCAGGGCGGTGGAGGAGCTCTCACCAGAGAGGACGCTGCTGGGACCCGAGGCGGATGGAAGTGGCCGGAGTTGAGGAAGAAGGGCCCCTCGAGGCTCTTCCAGTGGTTGGGCGTGGTCTAGTGAGGTGGTGGAGATGTGCTGGGTCGAGAGCGAGCTCGGAGGTGCTATATATAGCCGGCCCAAGGCGGTTGCCGTGAACGGGATAAGTCCGGCGATCGATTACTGCGGCGCTGTGGCTGGACGGTTGGTTTAGGAGCTTGAGCAATGACCAGGAGGTGCACTGATCCCATTTCGGTGCCTAACTCAGCAGGGTAGGGGCGGTAATGGCCTGTCCCCAACGGAACGGCCGTGCGGCCCGTCGGCGGCAGAGAGCGCGCCCTGTGCGTGCCAGGCCACGGCGACGGTGCTGCAGGCGTGCCCTGGCGATGGAGAAGGCCACGCGGAGCCCCCAGGCGACTTGGGCGGTGCAGAACGGCGTTGTGCCGCAGGGTGCCTCCTGTCGGCCGCCACGGGTGGCTCTGCCGTCGCGGAAGACGCCGGCGTGGGCGGGCCAAGGTGCCACCGACGCCAAGAACCAGCCAAGCGTGTGTGCGGCGCTCTGGATAAGAGCGAGGCGCAGTGCAGCATCGAGCCAAAGAGGCACTGGTGAGATTGACGATCGTTCTCTGACGAACTGACGAAGCTGCACTGTCGCCTGTAATTCTTCAGTTAACTTTTCTGAAACTGACAGAAACAGTGCACGCCAGGTGTTTGACGAAATGATTTTGGCATGTGGAAAATCTTGCTGGAGCTGATATTTGGTGGAGTGGCCTCTTGATGCATCTAGAGGCTGCCTGAATTTTCACAGAATTTTTGGAAGAAGAAAAAAAATATGAATTTCACCAAAATTTCCAAATCTGGTCCAAATTTGCAGCACGTGAAATTTGAAAATTTTGAACTATGGACAAGTGAAACAAGATGGATCTAGGTTGTGGTTACTAAGGACTATCCAGGGGAGTTGGTTTGGAAACAAACATCAAAGTGAACATGGTGGTTCCTTTGTAAATCACCATGGTTCATTTCAATGGAGAGAAATTGTTTTTGGTGCAAAATAATTAGAAGAAAAATTCCAATAAGGTTGAAACTTGCTGGAATCGATGAGAGACTTGTCTCAAGGTGAAGAGGAGGTCTTGGAGAGAAATATTTTCATTGGGTGCCAAGGCAAGAAAGGTTTGAAATGGGAAGACAAGTCCAAGATTAATAATATGATGGATATTCATGGAGGGAAATATATCATACAAACCTTAATGAGAAAAACAACTTGTGTTTAGCTTAACACAGGAAGGAAATCTTCAAGACCAAAACCAAGCTTGAGAAGAACACACAAACTTTGGTCAGAAAAGATTTTAGAAGGGTTTTCAAGAGAAGATCAAATACCCCCCTTCCAAAAGACCAAAAGTTTGCAAGAAATCAAATCCAAAAAATTTGGAGTGTTACAACACCTACCCCCTTAGGAAAAATCTCGTCCCCGAGATTTTAGCTGATCCTCAAATAGGTGGTGGTGTTCTGTCTGAAGAAAATCTTCCCCATGTTGCCTCATCCTCTGTGTGATTGCTCCAGTGAACCTTGAGAAATTTAATTGTCTTCTGACGGGTCCTCCTTTCAGACTCTTCCAATATCTTTATTGGGCGCTCCCGGTAGGTGAGGTCTGGTTGCACGTCAAGATTTTCATGTGACACATGCTTTTCTGGGTTGCTTACACATTTCCGTAGCTGCAAAACATGGAACACGTCATGGACGTCTGATAGTTCTTTGGGAAGGTCCAACTGGTAGGCCACTGTGCCTCTCCACGCAACTATACGAAAGGGTCCGATAAATCGTGGTGCTAGCTTTCATTTGACCTTGTACCGTTGCAGTCCCCTCATAGGAGATACACGTAGGTACACGGTTTCACCGGGTTCAAAACGTATTTCCCGATGCTTTTGATCGTAATAACTCTTTTGTCGGCATTGGGCTGTCTTGAGTCGATCTCGTATTATTTTAACTTTCTCCTCAGCTTATTTTAACATGTCTGGGCCGAAGATACGACTGTCCCCTCTTTCTGACCAGTTTAATGGAGTACGGCATCTTCGTCCGTACAAGGCTTCGAAAGGTGCCATCTTCAGGCTGGCTTGGTAACTATTGTTGTATGCGAACTCGGCATACGGTAAGCTTGAATCCCAACTGGTCCCATAGGTGAGGACACATGCCCTCAGCATGTCTTCTAGTATTTGATTTACTCGTTCCGTTTGTCCTCCAGTCTGGGGGTGATAGGCTGTACTGAATACTAGTTGCGTTCCCAGGGCTTGCTGTAAATGATCGCAAAATTTGGAGACGAACTGAGTCCCTTTGTCGGATATTATAGTCTTTGGAACCCCATGTAGACACACTATACGAGCGAGGTAAAGTTTGGCAAGCTTCTGGGTGGTGTGGGTTGTTTTGACTGGAATGAAGTGTGCCACCTTAGTCAGTCTATCTGTGATGACCCATATGGCATAATTTCCGTGTTGTGACCGTGGTAGTCCAACAATAAAGTCCATCCCAATATCGTCCCATTTCCACTCAGGTATCTTGTTTGGCTGTAACAGTCCTGCGGGTTTTTGGTGCTCGGCTTTAATGCGTTGACATGAATCACAACATGCAATGTATGTGGCTATATCCCTCTTCATACCGTGCCACCAAAATCTTTCCTGAATGTCCTTGTACATTTTGGTCCCTCTAGGGTGAATTGACTACGGAGCGGTGTGGCTCTCTGCTAGAATTTGCCGTTTGAGGTCTTCGCTATTGTGTACGCAAAGCCTGTCTCCAAACCATAATATTCCCTCACTGTCTATGGTAAATTCTGAGACCTTGCCCTGACTTACTTTTCTTTTTATACCGTCAATGCTGGGGTGTCCATGCTGAGCCTTCTTTATTTGTTCTATTAGTGTAGGCCGTATTTCCACATTTGACACTTCGCCTTTAGTGACCATCATTAAGTTGAGCTTGGCGAATTCCTGCTGAAATTCAGGTCTCAAGTTTTGTAAGCTGCCGTTGTCCGAGCTGGGGTTACGGCTGAGAGCATCTGCTACTATGTTTGCCTTTCCTGGGTGATAGTGGATGCCAACGTCATAATCTTTTACTAGTTCCAACCAGCATCGTTGTCGTAAATTGAGTTCTGGTTGTGTGAAAATATATTTGAGACTCTTATGGTCCGTATATATTTCACAACGATTCCCAAGCAAAAAGTGCCTCCATTCTTTGAGTGCATGAATGACTGCTGCCAACTCCAAATCGTGAGTAGGATAATTTTCTTCGTGCTTCCGTAGTTGCCGGGAAGCGTAGGCGACTACTTTGCCTTCTTGTATTAGTACGCATCCGAGGCCTTTCCGGGATGCATCACAATATACTTCAAAACTTTTGTGTATGTCTGGTACAACCAATACTGGGGCTGTTGTTAATTTCTTTTTGAGTTCCTGGAAGCTTTTCTCACAAGCTTCAGTCCATACGAATTTCTTATCCTTCTTGAGTAGCTATATCATTGGTTTGGCTATGGTGGAAAATCCCTCAATAAACCTCCGGTAATATCCAGCCATTCCGAGGAAACTTCGTACATCTGTTACATTGGCCGGTGACTTCCAACCAAGTATAGCCTTGACCTTTTCCGGGTCCACAGCAACTCCTTCTTGTGTCAATATGTGGCCTAGAAAACCAACTTGTCTTAACCAAAATTCACATTTGGTGAATTTGGCGTAGAGTTAATGTTTCCTTAATTCTCCCAGTACAATACGGAGATGTTCAGCATGCTCTTCTGCTGTCTTTGAATATACCAAGATATCATCAATAAATACTACCACAAATTTGTCCATAAATTTCATAAACACTTTGTTCATGAGGTGGACAAAATATGCGGGGGCGTTGGTCAGTCCAAACGGCATTACTGTAAATTCATATAGTCCGTATCTGGAGGTGAATGCCGTTTTCGGGATATCTTCTGTCCGTACTTTTAATTGATGATAACCCGACCTTAAATCGATTTTTGAGAAAACCTTGGCTTGTGCGAGCTGATCAAATAAATCATTTATCCGTGGCATTGGATATTTGTTCTTGATAGTGACCATGTTGAGCGCTCGGTAGTCTATACACAATCTCATAGTCCCATACTTCTTTTTGGCAAATAATACCGGCGAACCCCAAGGTGAGGAGCTGGCCCGTATAAAACCTTTGTCCAGTAATTCCTTTATTTGCTTCCTTAGCTCAACTAATTCGGACGGTGCCATTCTATACGGTTTCTTGTAAATGGGGGTGGTTCCAGGTGCTAGCTCAATAATGAATTATATTTCTCTGTCTGGTGGCATGCCTGGCAGTTCTTCGGGAAATACGTCTGGAAACTCACATACTACTGGAACATTGCTTAACTCAGAAGTGTCTACCTTGTTTAATTTTGGATGCCCGGATTCTGGTCTTTCTTGAGCTGCGACTCTTATCGTCTTTCCATGATGATGAGTAAGAATCACAGTTCGGTTGAAGCAGTCGATGAATCCTTTGTTGGTGGTTAGCCAGTCCATACCCAGGATAACATCCAGTCCCTTGTTTTCCAACACGATGAGGTTTGCGTGAAACTTTAACCCTTCAATTTCAATGGTTATACCTTGGCAGTAATTTTGAGTGATCTGCTTACTTCCGGGGGACTTGATGGTCATTGATTTTCCCAAGGGTAGCATCGAAAAGTCATGTTGCAAAGCAAAACTCTTCGAAATGAACGATTGAGAAGCTCCAGAATCAAACAAAACCGTGGCAGGTATTGTGTTGACAGGGAACATACCGAATACGATATCCGGGGGATCCTGTGCTTGCTCCTTGGTCACATGGTTCAGGTGGCCTTTCTTGTGGTTGTTATTAGGGTTGAAGTTGTTACGCTTGGGCGCGGAATTGTTTTCGTTGCTGTTTGGCTTCGGTGCTGAGTTTCTTGGCTTTGGGCACTGTTTAGCATAGTGTCCCTCTTCTCCACAAGCGTAGCAAGTAACACCTGGGCGATACGTGAAATCCTTGTCCCTTGCATGAAATTTTTTGCTTGGACGTGTGTCATTTATCATGGATTTGTTCGCCCCATTTTTCTGAAAATTTACCTTATTCCTGTTGTTGCGAGGGTGGTTGGTCTGATCCCTTTTTCGCTTGCGAATGTATTCCAGACTGCGACGCTCATTTTCCAAAGTAATAGCCTTGTCCACCAGTGTCTTGAAATCTGGAAAAGTGTGTACGACTAACTGGCATTTAAGTGCTGGTGCCAGACCGTCCAGGAATTTTTCCATCTTCTTGTTTTCAGTCATACGTTCTTCGTTGGCATAATGAGATAATTGGGTAAACTGGCTGTTGTACTCAGTTACTGTCATGCCCCTTTGCTTGAGGTCATCAAACTCTCTTTTCTTGATCTTCATAATGCTTCTAGGGATGTGCGCCCCACGGAAGCCTTCTTTAAAATCTTCCCAGGTGATATCATCATCGTTGGGGTGCATATGCAGAAAATTCTCCCACCATGACGCGGCTGCTCCAGTAAGATAATGTGGTGCATAAAGTACCTTTTCACGGTCTGAGCATTGTGCCACAATTAATTTTCTTTCAATGTCTCGAAGCCAATCATCGGCCTCAAGAGGTCTGTCTGTGTGAGAAAATGTTGGCGGACGTGTCTTCTGTAATTCAGATAATTTTGAATGCTGCTGGTATGGCTCACGGTGATTCCCCATGTTAATAACATGGTTCATCATTTCCTGATGCTGCTGCTGGCTTTGCTCGTAAAGACGGCATACTTGAGAAAATGCTGTTTTGCTACCCTGCTGACTTGACTGCCCCTGCGTGAAATTGTTACCTGTTTGTGTGCCGTAATTTTCCTCTGGCGGACTTGGCATGGAATGTGTCCAGGGACGAGTCATTTCTCACTGTCGGGGGAAACTGTCCACCACGAACACCTATGGGACCGGAGCCCCTTGTCTGTGCGGTACGAGGGCGGAGGGAGCACGAAGAGCAGATCGAGGCAGACGCACGGGCAGTTTTACCCAGGTTCGGGCCGCACGGATGCGTAAAACCCTACTCCTGCTTGGTTGTGTATTGAGTTGGGCGCTCGGAGCTTGAAGAAGCAGCTACACGAGCGTGAGAATGATCTAGGTTTCGAACCCCCTCCACGTTGTGCATGGGCCTCCTTTTATAGTGCAAGGGGTCACCGACAGGTGTCAACGTAGGAGAAAGGGGTAAAAATGTAAAAGAGGTGGTAGTTGGAACAGTGCGGGAACAGTGGAGCTACAGTGCAGAACAGTGGTCTATACCTACTTTGACAGTGGGGGACAAGGGCATTTAATGCCCGTCGCCGTCGACCCCAAAAGCTCCCGCCGTTGCGTCTCCGTCTGCCACGGCGATGGATCCACTGCCGTGGAGTGCCACCGTGTCCCCCAGGCTGCACAGCCATCCGCCACGCGTCCCTGGAGTGGCCCCAGGGCGACGCGTGGGCTGATGAGCTGGAGCGCGGGCACACAGCGCACCTCCCCCGGCAAGCACCTTGCCGGGCACCTCCCCCGGCAAGCACCTTGCCGGGGATCTCGACCTTGCCGGGCCCGGAAGCTTGCCGCTCCCCGAGCCCTTGCTGGGTCTTCTAAGATAAAATCTTCTGTTCGTCCTGACAAGCTCCTCTTGCCAGGGCCTCGTGCTAGTTAAGCAATCTTGAGCCTGGAACGGCCTTCCCGGCAAGCTCCTCTTGCCGGGGTCTTGGTCTTCTGTCTTGTATACTTTGTCTTTGAATGGTTAGATAAGGAGCAGGAAGGTCTCCGGCGGATCGACAGAGTTGTACGCCGACGACCTCTCCTCGTCGGAGAGCTCCCCGCCCCCGGCAAGCCCGAAGCAGTCCCCGTTGAAGCGTCTCCGCAAGGCGGCGACGGGAGAGCAGACGCGAGCGCCCCGGCAACAGCCAGCTCGCCGGGCAGCTCCCCGGCCGAGCCAAGCCGTGCCAAGGGCGGCCGGCGTGCCGGCCACGGCAGAGGCGTCCCGCAGGCCGGCACCGAGCCGGCAAGGATCTTCTCGGAGCGGAGCAGCTGCTCCGCCCCCTTCTCGGGCGCCGGCCACCACAGGGGCTGGGCCTACGCAGCCCCCAGCCCCGGTGGCTCCGAAACGCGCGAGGGAACCTTCATCCTCCGCTCCTCGCGCCGACGCGCCCACCGTGGAGTTCGACTTCTCCGCGCTGAGCGAGGACGACGAGGAGGACCAAGAGTAAGGACCCGAGACCTTACTCCTTCTTGATTTTTATATCTTGATTGTTGCTGACGCTTGATTTTGTTTGTTGCTTGTGATTGCAGGACCTTGGAGCAGCGCGCGAAGAGGGTCAAGGTGCCCACAGTTGAGGTCGTGGAAGACCCATCCGTCGCGGAAGCAGGGATCGCGGCGGAGCCGATCTTGCCGGACCCGAGTGCCGCTCCGGGGAGCAGCCCCCAGCGCAGCCCCCAGCGTAAGTTAGAGGTTTACTGTTTTTGCTCGTCGGGGCGCGCTTAGGGCTTTGATCTCTGAATGTCTTGGTTCTTCTATCTTCTCTTGTGCAGAGGTGGAGCCGCAGCGGGAAGAGCGCCCGGAGGCCGTTACCGAGGAGCCGCAGGCCCCGCCGTCCCCGGCAAGGCAAAACTCTCCGGCGAGGGAGAGCGCTCCGCCAAGGGCGGGTACTCCGCCAAGGCAGAGTACCCCGCCAAGGGCGAGCAGCCCGGCGAGGACGGCCACTCCGCCAGGGCCGAGCTCCCCGACAAGGGAGCCCGCCGCAGAGGACGTCCGCCAAGGTACGTTCTGTACTTGGTTTTCTTGACTTTGCTTCTTTTTGGATCTTTGCTTGATTTTGAACTTCTTTTTCTTCTTCTCTTAGATCTTCCTCCTCCTCCTCCCGCACCGATGGAGACCGAGGTCATCAATATCGAGGATGAGGAGGGCGCGCAGGGCGGCGGCGATGACGCTCCCGTCGTCGTGGAGATGGCCGAGGCCACCGCGGAGACGGCCGAAACCACCGAGCCGGCCGTGCAGGAGACCGCTCCGGCTGCCGATGCAGCGGCCGGGGAGGGGGACGGCGACCGCACCGCCAACCCGGAGGTGGCGGGAGCATCAGATGCTGCACCGGCCGCCGGTCCCTCCGCCGGCGAGGAGCCAGCCGGTTACTATCTTCGTGCCCCCAATGGCATCTTTATCCAAGTGCCTTGGGGGTCTTCATCAAGAGCTCCCGCGGAGGGCGAGGCGTTTGACGGGGAAGTCCTCGCCTCCGCGGGTCTGACAGTCGTCGAAGCGCCCGGCGAAGGAGATGGGCCCGAGGAGGAGAAGCTTCTCCACCGACTCCTGGCCCTTTACCGGGCCAGGCAGGCGAAGCTTGCCTCCCGGGAAGCCCTTGCTGCCCAGGCCGCCGCTGAAATGGAGAAGCGTGCGGCGGAACTTAGCGCCGCCCACAAGGCGGGCCTCCGCGAGGTGGCGGAGGCGCGCGAGCGCCTTGCCGGCGAATATGAAGAATGGGTGCTGGAGAAGGCCGAGGCTGAGGAACAGCAACGGCTCGCCGGGGTGGAGATGTCCCGGCGAGAGGGAGAGCTCACGCAGCGGAAGGTGGATCTCGACTCCCACGAGGAGGACCTTGCCGCTCGCGAGGCTGCTCTTGGCGGGGAGCTGAAGGAGGCGAAAGCCGCTGCTGCTGCCGCGGAAGACGCCAAGAAGGAGCTCGCCGCCAAGGTCATCCAGCTGGAGAAGGCGATGAAGGTGAGCGCCGAGAAGGTTGCCGCGCTCATCACTGAGCGCGAGAAGGACGCCCACACCAACGCGGAGCTCCAAGTAAGCTTATCCAAGAAGGGCGACGAGTTGAAGGCCGCCAAGGATTCCATCGAAGACTTGGAGCTGAAGGTCTCAACTCTGAGGGATTCAATTGACGCCGCCAAGCTTCGAGAAGACAAGCTGAAGGAGGAGCTCCGGAAGGAGCGGACTTTGGTGGATAGCGTCAACAAGGCGTCTGAGCTATTCCGGCAGACCATCGAGGCGTGGACCGAAGAGCTGGCTTCTTCTGCGTCCAACATTGACCAGGAGTTGCTTGCTTTGAAGGCCGAGCATCTTATCTACTCGCCGGATCCAGATCTCCCGCACAGCGCCAAGCTCAGCCTCTTCTTCAGAGGCGTCGCTCCGGCCCTTGCAGGTCTCCGGAACCGCATCCCCGCGCAGCTGGCCGAGGAGTCGCGCCGTCTCTGCGCGGGAACTCTGGAGCGGGTCTTGACGAAGATCGTGTTCCGCAACCCGGGGATCAACCTCACGAACGTTCTTCGCAGCTTGCCGGCGGATGCAAACACGGAGGCCCTGAAGGAGCAGGTCAGCCACATCATCGCCAAGGTGGCAAAGCTTGGCAGGAAGGAGGGCGACCGCGTAGACTAGGGCCCCATCTATCTTTATCTTTTTGTTGCTGCACGTTATGTTATGAACTCATTAGTCCATTGCGACAAGTTATCTTTGTAAGATATTTGCTTTACTTTAATCAATCAGTGCAATGTTATCTTCCTTGTTCCAATCTTTGACTTTGTATGTTTTTCACCCTACGCTCCCGGGGAGCTTGCCGGCAAGGGGCCCTTGCCGCGAGCGCTGAGTGCTGGACTCTGAGCAGCCTGCTGGCCAAGGTCCTCGCCGGCAAGCAACCTTGCCGCAGCAGGTCGCAACGCACTTAGCTTGCTGAGTGTACTCGGAAACGAGGCAAGGGCGCGACACTTGTCGCAGCTCACTTAAATCGTTGAGTGAACTCGAAAACAAGATAAGGGTGCGGCAAGCCACGGGTAGGTTCCTCCGCGCACAGGTTTTCCATACAAAGTGTGATCGTTCAAGGAAGACAACCAAAATTTAAAATTTGAACTGGTCAAATTCTAACAACTTATCTTTCATAAGCTGCTTGCTCATGTTGTTTGCTTTCCGGTAAGGCTCTTCCTTCTTGAACGGCACTTAGTTCCTCCTCCATCTCCTCCCCCCCCCGGCAAACTTGTGCGCGAGGAACGCTCCTTCTGCTTAAGAGAAAAAGGAAAAGGAGGGGGAAACAAGCATATTGCCTTTCGGCGTAATAGTGCTTACCGAGTATCTAAGTGTTGCATCAAATGCCAAATAAAACATGCAAATAGCAAAGAGAAGCATGCGAAAGGCAATCGATGAAAACACGAAATCTTTACTGATGCACGGGGTCTGCGCCCGGCTTTGTACAAAGGGTTACATGCAACAGCGGCAAGGCTTGTACAAAAGGTGGTTGCCGGAGCGGATCACGGCAACCGCGCCTTAGGGGTGAAACTTGCGAAGATGCTCTATGTTCCAGGAGTTGCTCACCGGTAAGCCTTCTTCGGTCTCGAGGCGGACAGCGCCGGGCCTCGTAACTTGTCTCACCCGATAAGGGCCTTCCCACTTCGGCGTCAACTTGTTGGAATTCTTGGCGGACTGAACACGCCGAAGAACAAGGTCGCCTTCCTCGAGACTCCTGGCCTTGACTTTGCGGCTATGGTAGCGGCGCAAAGCTTGCTGGTATCGAGCAGCTCGTACAGCAGCCTGGAGACGTCCCTCCTCAAGGAGCAATGCGTCATCTTGCCGCAGTTGCTCTTGCTCGAGCTCATCATAAGCGAGCACTCGAGGAGATCCGTATACGAGTTCCGTGGGGATAACTGCTTCTGCCCCGTAGACTAGGGCGAAGGGTGTCTGTCCGGTGGCTCGACTTGGTGTCGTTCTGATTGACCAAAGAGCCGCCGGGAGCTCCTCTATCCAATTCCTTCCGCACTTGCGCAGCCTGTCAAAGGTCCTTGTCTTGAGTCCGCGCAGCACTTCAGCATTTGCCCTCTCCGCTTGACCGTTGCTCCTCGGGTGAGCAACAGAAGCGAAACAGACCTTGGCGCCAAGGTCTTGGACGTACTGCATGAAGGTGCGACTAGTGAATTGTGTACCGTTGTCGGTGATGATCCTGTTAGGAATCCCGAAACGGCAAACAATCGACCTGAAGAACCTGACTGCTGACTGTGCCGTCACCTTTCTCACTGGCTCCACTTCTGGCCACTTTGTGAACTTGTCGATTGCAACGTACAAGTACTCAAAGCCCCCGACAGCGCGAGGGAAAGGGCCGAGGATATCGAGCCCCCAGACCGAGAAGGGCCAGGACAAAGGGATTGTTTGGAGAGCTTGAGCTGGCTGATGAATTTGCTTTGCATGAAACTGGCACGCTTCACACTTGGTTACTAGTGCAGTTGCATCTTGGAGGGCTTCTTGCCAAAAGAACCCTTGCCGGAAAGCTTTCCCGGCAAGTGCCCTTGCGCCAATGTGGTGGCCGCATATGCCTCCGTGTATTTCCGCCAACAGCTTCTGTCCATCTTCCCTGGAGATGCACTTCAACCTGACACCATTGAGTCTTCTTCTGTACAGCTCGTTATCCACAAACTGATACATACTTGACTGCCTGGTTATCTTCTCTATCTCTTGAGGGTCGTCGGGAAGTTCTCCAGTTTGCAGAAAACGGACGATCTGCTGCGCCCATGCCGGAGCCCGGGGCTCGACGACAAGGACTAAAGGCTCGAGGGCCGCTGCGGGAACCCCAGCTTCTACGGCAAAGACCTCTGGTCCTGCCGGAGCTGACGGTCCCCCGGCAAGCTCGCCGGGGCGAGGCTTGTCGGGAACACTTGCTTCAACTGCACAAGCCCGAGGGTTTGCAGGAGCAAACTGTTCCTCAGCGCTGTCGTTGATCCTGGGGACCTTGGCGGCGGTTTCCGGAAGATCCGCCGGCAAGTAGTCGCCGGAGACCAACTTTCTCTTCTTAGACTGTCCGATTGATGGTGTAACGGATGGCTGAGTTAGCTTGAGCAGGAAGGTCCCTGGTTCCACAGGTAACTTCATCGCAGCACACTTTGAAAGGCCATCTGCAATTTCATTCTGAGCTCTCGGGACATGCTCCATCTGCAGACCTTCAAAGTGCTCTCCAAGCTTCCTCACTTCATCTACATAAGCTTCCATCAAAGGGCTCTGGTAGCTCTTGTTGACTTGCCGGACCACCAACTGAGAATCTCCACGTACAATCAGCTTTCTGATCCCAAGTTCAGCCGCAATTCTGAGGCCGGCGAGCAAGCCTTCATACTCTGCAGTATTGTTTGTCGCTTGCTCTCTTGGGAAGTGCATCTGGATAATATACTTGAGGTGTTCTCCGGTGGGCGCAATGAGTACTACGCCAGCACCGGCGCCTTGCAGCGAAAAGGCACCATCAAAGTACATTACCCATTCACTTGTCGCTTCTTGCACGGGTACGCTCGTTTCTTGAACTTCTTCTTCTGGCGTTGGGGTCCACTCAGCGATGAACTCTGCCAAAGCTCGGCTCTGAATGGTTGAAGTACTTTCAAATTTGAGTCCGAAGCTTGACAGTTCCAGTGCCCACTCGACGATCCTGCCTGTTGCCTCTGGATTGTGCAATATCCTCTTCAATGGAAAGCGAGTGACCACTGTTATCTCATGGGCTTGGAAGTAGTGGCGCAGCTTTCTCGAGGCCATGAGAAGGCCGAAAAGCAACTTTTGCACGCCAGAGTACCTTGATCTAGCCCCCTGGAGAAGGGAACTTACAAAATACACTGGGCGCTGCACCATCTTCCTCCGCACCTCTCCTTGTCCCTGCGCAGAGTCTTCCTTGTCGGGGCCAGAGCTTGTCGGGACAGCCCCCTGCTTGTCGCTAGATTCGCTTGCCGGTGATGCTGTCCCCTCGTCGGACTCCCTCTCCGCTACCAACGCAGCACTAACCACCTGGTTGGTTGCCGCTAAGTATAGCAACAACTTTTCCTGTGGTTTAGGTGCGACAAGTATAGGAGTGGAGGACAGGTACCGTTTCAAATCCTGCAACGCCGCCTCCGCTTCCGGAGTCCACTTCATGGGACCTGCCTTCTTCAAGATTTTGAAGAAAGGTAGGGCGCGTTCTGCGGATTTTGAAATGAACCTACTGAGGGCAGCAACGCAACCTGCAAGCCTTCTGACATCCTTGACGCGCTTCGGGGCTTCTATCTGCTCGATGGCTTTGATCTTGTCGGGGTTGGCTTCAATCCCTCTCTGCGAAACAAAGAACCCGAGAAGCTTGCCGGAGGGGACTCCAAAGACGCACTTCTCGGGGTTCAGCTTGAGCTGTATCCTGCGCAGGTTCTGAAACGTTTCTTCCAAGTCCTGAATCAGTGTTTCTTTGCTCTTGCTCTTCACCACGATATCATCCATGTAGGCTTCTACATTCCGGTGGATCTGTGGCTCAAAAGTAGTGTACACTACCCTTGCAAAAGTTGAGCCTGCATTCTTCAGTCCAAATGGCATGCGGATAAAGCAGTAAGTGCCACATGGAGTGATAAATGCAGTCTTCTCTTCATCTTCCTTGGCCATGAAAATCTGATGATAGCCTGAGTATGCATCAAGAAAACAGAGTAGCTCACATCCGGCAGTGGAGTCAACGATCTGGTCAATGCGCGGCAAAGGGAAGGGATCCTTGGGACATGCTTTATTGACATCAGTGAAGTCTATACACAGTCTCCACTTCCCGTTGGCTTTGCGCACGACGACTGGGTTTGCCAACCACGTCGGATGGATCACACCTCTAACTAGGCCTGCTGCCTCTAGTTTCTTGATCTCCTCGTTGATGAACTCTTGGCGCTCCACGGCTTGCTTCCTTACTTTTTGCTTGATGGGCCGCGCATGAGGACAGACAGCAAGCTTGTGCTCAATCACCTTCCTGGGAACACCGGGGATGTCAGATGGTTGCCAAGCAAACACATCGACATTCGCCCGCAGGAAGGCGACGAGCGCGCTTTCCTATTTGCTGTCAAGGGTGGCACTGATGGTGAAGGTACCACCAGTGCCATCCTCCTTTGCGGACACTTTCTTGGTTGCCGGAGGAGCAGCCATTCCTTTCTTGCTCTTGCCGGTGGAGCTCGATGGAACGTCCTCGACGGCAGCGCAGCACTCCGAAGAGGTGCGGTTGCCGGAGTGGGTCCCAGAGCACTTGCCGGACTTGGTCTTCGTCTTCTTCCCCCCGGGAGCTTCAGCGGCAAGAGTATCCTTCTCGGCCGCAGCTGCTGCATCCCGGTAAACCTTGTCGGCGCAAATAAGCGCATCCTTCTTGTCGCTGTGGACAGTGATGACGCTTATCGGCCCCGGCATCTTCAGCACGTTGTAGGCATAGTGGGAAGCTGCCATGAACTTGGCGAGGGCGGGACGGCCAAGTATTCCATTGTATGGCAACGGAATATCGGCGACGTCAAAGGTGATGCGCTCAGTCCTGAAGTTGAGCTCCCCGCCAAAGGTCACCGGCAGGGTGATCTTTCCCTTGGGCTTGCTCCTTCCCGGGTTGATTCCTTGGAATGAACCGGTCTCTTCGAGCTCGCCATCTTGAATCTGGAGTTTCTTGATCACAGCAGAGGAGATCAAGTTCAACCCGGCCCCGCCGTCAACCAACATTTTGGTGACCTTGAGGTTGCGGATGGTGGGAGAAACCAGCATCGGCAAACACCCGACCGCCGTGGTGCGGTCGGGGTGATCCTCAAGGTCAAAAACGATGGGCGTGCTGGACCATTTGAGGAGCCTGCGCGACTCCACGGGCGGCTCCGCTGCGTTCACCTCACGCACCCACTGTTTTAGCTGGCGGTGGGAGGTGTGCAGGGAGGCGCCACCGTCGACGCACAGGACCTCCGTGGCCTTCTGGAACTCCTGCTCGCTGTTCTCGTCGTCCTCCATGTCTTCATCGTCGTCTTCTTCGTCGTTGTCGCGGCCCCGGGGAGGTCGATCCCCTTGCCGCTGCTTAGCTTTGCCGCGGCGTCCTCCCCGGCCGTTGAACGGCCGCTTCTTGCTGGGCTCTTCCCCGCCACCTTGGGCCTTCTCCTTGTCGCGCCTCTCGTACTCAGCTTTCTGCTGCTCGACGAGATACTCGACGCGCTTGCAGTTGGAGAGATCATGACCCTTGGTGCGGTGGATCTTACAGTATTGCTTGTCGGAGCTACCCGGCTTGTCGGCCGCCGCCGCAGGGGCAGGCTCCTTGCCGGAGCCGCCAGCCTGCGCTTGCTTGGCGGGGGCCTCCTTGCCGGACTTCTCGACGGCAAGCACCTCCTTCTTGCCCTTCTTTCGGTTGTTCCGCCGCCGGCTCTTCTTTGCCGGGGCGGCGTCGTCGCTGTCGCTTCCTCCTGCGCCAGTATCTTCCCCGGGGAGTCTTCTCCCCTCTTCTGCGCGTGCGCACTTGTCAGCAAGAGCATAGAGCTCGCTGACATCCCGAATCTTTGTCATCGCCATCTCCTCACGCATGCGGCGGTTACGCACGTTCTGATGGAACGCGCTGATAACCGCGGCAGGGTGAACGTCAGGGATGTTGTGCTGCACCCGGCTGAAGCGTTGGATATACTTGCGCAGGGTCTCGCCTTCCTTCTGGGCCAAGATGTGGAGATCGCTCTCCTGGCCATGGGGTTTGTGGCCGCCGGTGAAGGCGCCAACAAATTGGTGGCAGAGGTCGGCCCAAGAAGAGATGGAACCTTCCGGCAAGTGCATGAGCCACGAACGGACGTTCGGCTTTAGCACGAGCGGGAAGTAATTCGCCAAGATCTTCTCGTCGCGCCCCCCGGCAGCTTGCACTGCGATAGTGTAGACGCTGAGAAACTCCGAGGGGTGCGTCTTGCCGTCGTACTTCTCCGGTACGTCGGGCTTAAAGTTCTTCATGCTGGGCCACTGGACGCGCCGCAGCTCGCGGGTGAACGCAGGGCAGCCTGCCGCGTACGGCAAGTCGCCTGGTTCACCGGGCGCGGGTGCGTCGACGGTGTTCCCAGCTCTCTTGTCGGATTGTCGCCGAGCTTCTCGGCGGCGCTCGATCGTGGTCCGAGCGTCTTCATCTCGCCGGTCGTCGAGGACCTGGCGCTGGTCCCGACGGGCCCGCGGGTCCGACGAGGCTGTGGAGCCGTCGTCGGGGTTGTTCCGGCGGGGCGGCGTCTTCTGCTTCTGCGGCGGGGAGTGCACGCTTGTCGCACCCCCGGCAGTCTTGTCGCCGATAGGCTTCGTCTTCTCGGCCTGCCGCGGCCGTGAGGCCGACGGCTGTTGCGGAGAGTCGTTGTTGGCGAAGTCTATCAGGCTCCGGATAGTGGCCCTCCATTCCTCGGCCTTGTCGGCCGCTGGAGGAAAATCGAGGAGCAGCTGCGCCCTTGCGAGCGCTTCTGCCGGAGTAGTGGGGAACGCGGGCGAGCGGTGCGAGGAGCGGGATACGCTCGGACTTCTAACGACGTTAGAAGGAGCGGGGTCCCGCGCCGGCGCCTTCGCTTTGCTTGTGCCCGGACGGGGGTCCGGGGCGTCCCGCGAACCTCCGGTATGGCCTTGTCCCAGCAAGCGGATACCACCTCCCGTGGTATGGCGCTGCGGGGTCGTCGTATGTTGCGATGGACGTGGCGCGTCCACGGAGACCGAGGTCCGGTCGTCCGTCCTGTTCTTGGATCTGGTGGCGCCGTGAGTGTCCTCGCCGGCAACCACCCTTCCGACGGCGTCTCCCCCGCCCACCGTTGGCTCTGGTGGCGGCGGGTGAGACGCGGACGGGCCTCCGACCTCCGAAGGCTTCTTCTTCGGGGCCATGGAGTTGTCGCTGATGAAGTTGCTGATGAAGCTGGAGAGGTTGATGAAGATTGCGCCCGCGCGAACGCCGGATCAGGTTCGCACAACCTCGACGCCCCCTACCTGGCGCGCCAAAGATGTCGGGGGAAACTGTCCACCACGAACACCTATGGGACCGGAGCCCCTTGTCTGTGCGGTACGAGGGCGGAGGGAGCACGAAGAGCAGATCGAGGCAGACGCACGGGCAGTTTTACCCAGGTTCGGGCCGCACGGATGCGTAAAACCCTACTCCTGCTTGGTTGTGTATTGAGTTTGGGCGCTCGGAGCTTGAAGAAGCAGCTACACGAGCGTGAGAATGATCTAGGTTTCGAACCCCCTCCACGTTGTGCATGGGCCTCCTTTTATAGTGCAAGGGGTCACCGACAGGTGTCAACGTAGGAGAAAGGGGTAAAAATGTAAAAGATGTGGTAGTTAGAACAGTGCGGGAACAGTGGAGCTACAGTGCAGAACAGTGGTCTATACCTACTTTGACAGTGGGGGACAAGGGCATTTAATGCCCGTCGCCGTCGACCCCAAAAGCTCCCGCCGTTGCGTCTCCGTCTGCCACGGCGATGGATCCACTGCCGTGGAGTGCCACCGTGTCCCCCAGGCTGCACAGCCATCCGCCACGCGTCCCTGGAGTGGCCCCAGGGCGACGCGTGGGCTGATGAGCTGGAGCGCGGGCACACAGCGCACCTCCCCCGGCAAGCACCTTGCCGGGCACCTCCCCCGGCAAGCACCTTGCCGGGGATCTCGACCTTGCCGGGCCCGGAAGCTTGCCGCTCCCCGAGCCCTTGCTGGGTCTTCTAAGATAAAATCTTCTGTTCGTCCTGACAAGCTCCTCTTGCCAGGGCCTCGTGCTAGTTAAGCAATCTTGAGCCTGGAACGGCCTTCCCGGCAAGCTCCTCTTGCCGGGGTCTTGGTCTTCTGTCTTGTATACTTTGTCTTTGAATGGTTAGATAAGGAGCAGGAAGGTCTCCGGCGAGCCAGCAGTGAACCTTGCCGCGGGAAGCTGCAACTGCCCGTGCACAAGTTGGGGTACTGAGGTACCCCTACCTTAGTACACCGACACTCACTCTGGGGTATTATTGCATAAATCATGAGAAGAACTGAGCGGCAAAAATAAACCAAGATTTGCAAAAGTAGCAAAAACACGAGCTCCAAAGATTTTTAAAATAAAAACTTGATTGCGCACGGAGAAGGACCGCTTAGTACACATCTTACACGCGAGTCGTAATTATACATATGTCACTCCGGATGCGCGCAGACATTCCTGACATGTTATTTATGCTAGTGCACTTCTCCAAGTTCCTACATGATGCGCAAACAGACTACTCCCCATCAACCTATTTTACACATCACACATACCATACAAGCGAGCATAACGCATCGCAGACAGGCGCACTAGTCGGAGAAGTTGAATACTTCCCTCGGCCTGCCGAGGGTAAGGCCCAGTGGTGATGGAGACTCAACTTCCTCCTCACTAATAGGCTCTAGGCGTGGAGTACTGGTGCGAGGGGTTGATGCGGGTGCGGCAGGTGGTGCAGCTCTGACTGGGGTAGGAGCAATGACCTGGTCAAACTCCTCAGTGGTAGGCAGACGACGAGCGGTGGCTAAGATGGCAGGTGCATAAGACGCTGAGGACGAAACAAAAGTCAGTGGTGGCGAAGTATGGAGTAGCTCCCTCCTGTTGGCGGAACCACTCCGGACCAAGTACATACGAGCAGCCACCAAGTCGTCCACAAGGTTATCAAAGGCTGCCTCAAGAACCTTGAGGTATTCAACCAATGATTCGATGGCTTCATCACGTTCTCCCCTTGCGCAAGCAAACACATAGTGGCACGTGTAAGGCACGTGGCATGGGAGGTAACGGTAGCAACGAGTCTTCATTGAAGGAAGAGCATCCCGGAGACGAGCTATCGCCTCACGGGCAGCCATTTGCATGGCATGCCTCTCCGTAGGCATGGCCCTGCCCACAAATCGGAAGCGGCGCGCTTCAGAACGCCCTCCCTTGAATTGCACCGCGGCCTGGTGCATCGACACGATGTTGCTGATCTTGTGACGGTAGAGTGTAAACTCTCGATGGGTCGATGGCCCGATCGCAACCTTGGTGATGGCGACGAGGAGCTTGATAAACCCCTCAGGAATGTTGGCGAACACTTGTGAATCACAGTCGTCGCTGGCCATCTACAAAAGTAGACAAAAATTCCGAATAGTCAAGTCATAAATTTATGATGACTAACAGAAAATTGCTATAAATGCAAAAATGCCGAATAGCACTTAATACACTAATAACCGATTAGCGATCGCACCTAGTGGCTTCCTAGTCAGCCTGGCTCTGGTACCAAGGTTGTCAGGACCGGTTTTTCAGTAAAATAATTACCGAGAGACCGACCTTTTTATCGAACCAGCACAGAAGAATACTTCTCACTGGTAGACAAATCCTTGATACCGAATTCCAGAGTACTGAGTATTATACATGGTTGAGCTGAGGTTGCTCAACAATTTATTACAAGCACGCCGATATAATACATAAGGGCGGATATGACACAATAGTAGGGTAGCATACTACTAACTCGTAATAAAAAGGTGGTGGATATGTCACAGTGTGGTGGGTGGCGTGACTCCAATATCTTACAGTTCATCGAGTGTCGGAGTGAGACCCGATGCATTTATTAGGTGTTTGGCAGAAGCGGTTATATAACAGTGATCAACTCCAGGATCGTAAGAGACTGACTGGGACTCCACTAGACGTCGGACTCGCTATCGGTCTCTTCATCCATGAGATCGCCTTCGTCAACATCTGGCCAAATCAACAAGCCAGGTGATTACTTTGAATGTACTCGCAAGACAGTTCAGACATAAGTTATAATAAATGCAAACATGATGCATGAGAGTTTTCTAGCAAAATGTATCCGAATAATATAATTTCTGCGCTGCATAAAGAAAATAGAAGTCGGGCGGTAGTCCTCCAGAAATCCACAAGATAAATAAAAGAAAACCAAACGAGTGTCTGAACGACGCCTCGTGAGGGAAATGAATGATAACATGCCACAGTCGGACGTCTGAGCGACATCACATAAAGGGCTTATGATGAAAGTAAATAACAAGAATGCCGCAGTCGGACATCTGAGCGACATCACATAAAGGGCTTATAACAAAAGTAAATAACGAGCATGCCGTAGTCGGACGTCTGAGCGACATCACATAAAGGGCTTATAATGAAAGTATATAACAAGAAT
>LR738714.1:814438899-814554702 GCA_902687465.1 Secale cereale
CGTAGTCGGACGTCTGAGCGACATCACATAAAGGGCTCATAACAAAAGTAAATAACGAGCATGCCGCAGTCGGACGTCTGAGCGACATCACATAAAGGGCTTATAATGAAAGTTAATAACAAGAATGCCGCAGTCGGATGTCTGAGCGACATCACATAAAGGGCTTATAACAAAAGTAAATAACGAGCATGCCGCAGTCGGACGTCTGAGCGACATCACATAAATGGCTTATATAAACACTGGTATAACGGTAAAATACTTCAAGAGATAAATCAGTGCAGAGATAACTGGTTAGTTCATCTACCCAAAATGAACTTGACAAAAATCATCACTCTTGTTGCTATCATAAATTTCTAGAGACGGTCACCCGGGTTGACACGAAGATTGACTCTAGGCCATAAACATGGCTACTCGGAAGATTTGACTCTGCAGAGCTTGTACTCTTAAATCACAGCCAACGGATTCCACTAGCCACAGGGACTAGCTCCGTCTACGGTGTTTTAGCAGAAACACAACTAACCAGTACACACCCATTTTACATCCTGCTGTCCGGAATCACCCGTGACAACATTCACGAAAAACATTAAGACGGGGAGGTTACAACCTCGAATAGCATAGGATCAAATTTATATATGCGCGCTCTAAGGGGTGCCCCCCTCTCGGTCCCAACCTGAAACACCCATGCCCCCTGACCGGATGACGGGCTTTAATCCAGGGCCATGGAACCCTCATCCCGGCCCCTCTACTTGGTGTGTACACGGAAAGAGGTTTGCAACTGACTAAACCATAATCTTAGCAGACGGCATGTGACAGTACCAGAAAGGAGACGAACGGGATCACGACTTGATCCACGTTGATATTAGAGTTAACCATTTACTGGCATGCTCCAACAATACCAATACACAACCCATCATGTCACCACATGATCGGAGTGGTTCAACCATCATCATTCGGGGCTCACCCGAAGCTTGCTTGCATGAAAATATAATCATCACAAATGCTACGAAGAAGAACTATTCAAGAAAACATGCAACACACTCATCATATCAAAGGTTCAAACATGCTTGCCTGGTTCGGAGTAGTCGGAGTCTAACTTGGTGAAGTTCGCGGCTCCGTCACGTCCTTCAGTATTTACGTATTCAAACAAAATGAATACTAACATAAATATCACACGTGCATAAAAGTTGTCCCGAATATTTTTCAAATAAATATGACAAAAAACTAGACAGAAAGCTAAAGAGGACAGAAAAAGAATCAACTCAAAATCACTTTTTGTTTAAAAGTTATAAGAGTTTCTGTCCAGGGACTTGTCTGTAATGAAACAGAAAGTTTCGAGGGGCTAGAATATAAAAACAGAAAAACGAACCGGTACGTAGTACGCCAACCGAATAGGGAGACGTACTTTGCCCGAAGGCGCTCTCCAGAAAACGCTTCGGAGGGAAAAGAGAGGCTAACGAGGGGGTCCCACTCGTCAGGTTTAAAAACATAACAGAGTCGCGCCGGCGCCAGAAGGCTGTGGTGGTCGCCGGCGCTGATCCACGGCGAGGTAAGGGGAGGGAGCGGTACCTATGGGTTCCTGGTGTTCTTTCGCGTCGGTGGGTGGTGGAGTTGAGCGTTGGCGAGCCCCACGTCGACGGCGACCCTATCTCCGGCGGACGGCGGCTCGGGTGGTCGTGGGCCTCGTCGGAGAGAGTTTCTGGGGTCAAATTGGAGTGGGGGTTAGACTCATGTAGTTGTCAGGAGGCTACGAACGAGTGCAGGGCGGTGGAGGAGCTCTCACCAGAGAGGACGCTGCTGGGACCCGAGGCGGATGGAAGTGGCCGGAGTTGAGGAAGAAGGGCCCCTTGAGGCTCTTCCAGTGGTTGGGCGTGGTCTAGTGAGGTGGTGGAGATGTGCTGGGTCGAGAGCGAGCTCGGAGGCGCTATATATAGCCGGCCCGAGGCGGTTGCCGTGAACGAGATAAGTTCGGCGATCGATTACGGCGGCGCTGTGGCTGGACGGTTGGTTTAGGAGCTTGAGCATCGACCAGGAGGTGCACTGATCCCATTTCGGTGCCTAACTTAGCAGGGTAGGGGCGGTAATGGCCTATCCCCAACGGAACGGCCGTGCGGCCCGTGGGCGGCAGAGAGCGCGCCCTGTGCGTGCCAGGCCACGGCGACGGTGCTACAGGCGTGCGCTGGCGATGGAGAAGGCCACGCGGAGCCCCCAGGCGACTTGGGCGGTGCAGAACGGTGTTGTGCCGCTGGGTGCCTCCTATCAGCCGCCACGGGTGGCTCTGCCGCCGCAGAAGACGCTGGCGTGGGCGGGCCAGGGTGCCACCGATGCCAAGAACCAACCAAGCGCACATGTGGCGCTCTGGATAAGAGCGAGGTGCAGTGCAGCATCGAGCCAAAGAGGCACTGGTGAGATAGACGATCGTTCTCTGACGAACTGACGAAGCTGCACTGTCGCCTGTAATTCTTCAGTTAACTTTTCTGAAACTGACAGAAACAATGCATGCCAGGTGTTTGACGAAATGATTTTGGCATGTGGAAAATCTTGCTGGAGCTGATATTTGGTGGAGTGGCCTCTTGATGCATCTAGAGGCTGCCTGAATTTTCACAGAATATTTGGAAGAAGAAAAAAAATATGAATTTCACCAAAATTTGCAAATCTGGTCCAAACTTGCAGCAAGTGAAATTTGAAAATTTTGAACTGTGGACCAGTGAAACAAGATGGATCTAGGTTGTGGTTACTAAGGACTATCCAGGGGAGATGGTTTGGAAACAACCATCATAGTGAACATGGTGGTTCCTTTGTAAATCACCATGGTTCATTTCAATGGACAGAAATTGTTTTTGGTGCAAAATAATTAGAAGAAAAAATTCCAATAAGGTTGAAACTTGCTGGAATTGATGAGAGACTTGTCTCAAGGTGAAGAGGAGGTCTTGGAGAGAAGTATTTTCATTGGGTGCCAAGGCAAGAAAGGTTTTAAAGGGGAAGACAAGTCCAAGATTAATCATATGATGGATATTCATGGAGGGAAAAGAATCATACAAACCTTAATGAGAAAAACAACTTGTGTTTAGCTTAACACAAGAAGGACAACTTCAAGACCAAAACCAAGCTTGAGAAGAACACACAAACTTTGGTCAGAAAAGATTTTAGAAGGGTTTTCAAGAGAAGATCAAATATCCCCCTTCCAAAAGACCAAAAGTTTGGAAGAAATCAAATCCAAAAAATTTGGAGTGTTACACGCGTGGCTCACCGGTCCTGGGTCCGCGCTTCCTCTTCGTCCCCTTCCTCGCCGCCGCAGACGCCTGCTCCCCCTCCTCTCCCTCGTCGGCCTCCTCCTCCTCCTCCTCTTCGGCGTAGTCATGCTCGGCGCCCGCATCGGCTGCTTCGTAGAGCTCCTCGGCGAATCTAGGGGAAGCGGCGGCCGCAGCCGAGCCGCTCGTGATGATGTCCTCCATGTCGGCCGTCGTGGACTCCTCGTCGCCGTGTTGCGACGACGAGGCCTGCGAGTAGAGCTGGGCACCACGACGCAAATTCGGATTCGTCGGCGTCGGGGAGGCGGCGTAGTCCGGCGGAGAGTAGTTGTACGGGGGGTACTGGAGGCCGGCGAATGCGCGAGACGGCGTGCGCTGCCCGTGCGAGAAGGCGGTGTTGGGGTTGAACCCACCGTGGACGTCATCGTCGCCATAGCCAGGGGACGGCGCGCACCCCCACGGCTGGGGCGGAGGCATAAAGCTGGCTGGCGACCCGACGCTCGGCTGGCTCCAGGCGACCTGATGATGGCCGGGAGGAGGCATCATCTGGACTGTAGCCGCCGCTGCCGCGGCACGGTCTTGCTGCTTCTTGGACCTGTTCCGTCGGTCGGTGGTGGCGGCTGCCCGTCGTACGATGTCCGCCTTCCACTTGGCGTTCGACATTCCAGGTGGCTTTGACGATGGCGCCCTCGGCTTCCTCTGCTTCGGCGGCGGGGCATCAGCATCCGCGACAACGGCGGGCCGGGTGCCGGTGTATTTCTTCGGCGGCATGGTGGCGAGAAGCGAGAGGAATGGCGGGAGAAAGGGGGGGGACGGAGGGAAGTGGAGGAGGAAACAGCGGGAAAAGAAAGGCACTCACCGACAAGCAGGACCCACACGCCTTTTTCTCTTCGTTCGACGCCCCCACGCGCCCCCAACGCGCTGGGTTCGCCCTGGGTCTGCCGGCACCAGTTTCGGCCCAATCCGGCAGAAAAATTAGTCCTGGGGGCGTAGCTGGGCCGATGTTTTGGCGCCGGTGCCGAAAAAGTGGTCTGGGGGGCTGTTGGGGGCGCGGCTAGAGATGCTCTCACATCTAAGAGCATCTCCAGCCATTCGGCTCCCAGGAACATTCAAATAGCGCCACCTGAGGGTGACCCGGCGAAAACCGTGCCTTTGGGCGTTTCCCCCCAGCCGCCGACCCCACAACGCTTTTTCATTTTTTTGAACCCAACACCGCGCACTCTCCCGTTGTCTGCCCCCGCCGTCTCCCCTCCCCGGGCCCACTGGTCAGTGTCCCACTGCCCTAGCGCACCCTCGCCGCCGCCGCCGGCCAGTTGAACATATATAGTGAAAATGATACATAAATACTTCATCATAACATAGACTGGTAAAAGAAAAGATCAACTACTCATCGTTTTCCGACTCCGACTCGGTAATGTCCTCCTATGACGTTGGCAAGTAGGCGCCAGCATACCACTCGTCCTCGAAGTCCCAGGATGATGCTTCTCCTAGCTTCATGTTCAATTGAGCGGGCTGTTTCCGCGCACGCTTGTCCTTTCGATAGGCGGCTCGCTCCTTCCGCTTCGCCTCCCTCTCCGTCCTCCGTTACATGTAAAACTGGCGCTCGTTGACGATGTCCTGCGGGAAGCGTTCTCGCCACTCCGCCATGCCTTCCCCGTCCATCTCCGCGCTGGCGAGGCGACGTTGGCGCCTCCGGTTGCCACGACGATCCTCGTCGGTGAAAAGCCGCAGGAGATGCACGAGATCCTGCGCCCGTTGGCACGTCGACATGTCGGGGAAATTCATATCCCGACGAGGCCGCCAGGAGGCGCCACGCCGCCGCATCGTACGTGCAGGCAGCCACCTCTGCGGTGTCAAAGGTGCCGAGACTGAGGCTTTTTCGCCAAACAAGATTTCAGAGGCGAAGATGCCGGAGCGGCGCTCGCAGACTCCGCGAAAATCAGCAGCTCGCAGGCGGCGCGTCGACATGGTGGCACAGAGGCGAGAAAGAGAAGAGGCAGGAGCGTCGGCGGCGGAGGGGAGGTGTGCGTCCACTGGTGGGGGGAGGGTCGGCTTTTTATAGCTGCGAGCGGGCGTCGTCCGCGTGGCGGGAGAGGGCGGGACGCGCCTTTGATACGTCTCCAATGTATCTATTATTTTTTATTGTTCCATGCTATTATATATGATGTTTTGGATGTTTAATGGGCTTTATTATACACTTTTATATTATTTTTGTGACTAACCTATTAACCCAAAGGCCCAGTCCAGATTGCTGTTTTTTTGCCTATTTTAGGGTTTTGCAGAAAAGGAATATCAAACTGAGTCCAAACGGAATAAAACCTTCGGGAAAGTTATTTTTGGGACGATATCTTCACGAGAGACTTGAGCACCAAGGCTGAGGAGATACGGGGTGCCCACGAGGGTGGGGGCGCGCCCCCTCCCCCTGGGCATGCCCCCCTGCCTCGTGCGCCCCACGTTGCTCCACCGACGTACTCCTTCCTCCTATATATACCCATGTACCCTAAAAACATCGAAGCAACAGAGAAAACCCTAATTCCACTGCCGCAACCTTCTGTTCCCGTGAGATCCCATCTTGGGGCCTGTTTCGGAGCTCCGCCAGAGGAGGGATCTTCCACGGAGTGCTTCTACATCAACACCACGGCCTCACCATGAGTTGCGAGTAGTTTACCACAGACCTTTGGGTCCATAGTTAGTACCTACTCCCTCCGTTCCAAAATAGATGACTCAACTTTATACTAAAGTTAGTACAAAGTTGAGTCATCTGTTTTGGAACGGAGGGAGTAGATGGCTTCTTCTCTCTTTCTGGATCTCAATACCAAGTTCTCCTCGGTCTTCGAGGGGATCTATTCGATGTAATCTTTTTGCGGTGTGTTTGTCGAGATCCAATGAATTGTGGGTTTATGATCAAGATTATCTATGAGAAATATTTGGTTCTTTTCTAAATTCTTTTATGTATAATTATAATATCCTTCCAAGGCTCTTCAAATTATTGGTTTGGTTTGGTCTTCTAGATCTATAGTTCTTGCAATGGGAGAAGTGCTTGGCTCCTCCTCTCAAGGAGAAAGGAAAAAGCTTAAGCTTAACAATATCACTATCTACTTCTCGGTACTTTTGCATATCACAGAGTTCAACAAAATTATTTAAGTGCAAAGAAGCATCAACTCCAGCACCGGAGAATTGATCTTTCATAACTAGGTTCAGTAAAGCAGGTTTAATTTCATAAGAAGGTGCTGAAGTGGCAGGTGTAGTAATAGGCGTGCAGATAAAGTCATTGTTGTTATGAATGGTGAAGTCACACAACTTGGTGTTCTCGGTGGAAACCATAGCAGCAAGCAAGCAAGATAACTATTTTTGTGATTTTTGATAAAGGACACTAAAGCAAAAACTGAAAGGTAAACTAACAAGACTAAAAAGCAAAGATAAAAGATAGCGTGCAACTCCCCTATCTTGAAGAGTGGAGTCCCCGGCAACGGCGCCAGAAAACTTGCTTGATGGCTTATCGCCCCTCGTTGGTTACTCCAAATGGAAGGTTTGAGATGTAGCATAGCGGCAGTTTTCCCTGGGCAAAGATACCAAGGACCGAATCCGGTGAGACTCCGAGGGTCGACAAGAAGGTGTCAATAGCGCCAGAAACTTTCGCTTGACAGGACCTGCACACAGATACAAATAACTTTGCTCCCAACGAGTACAGAGAGGTTGTCAATCCCTCCGGCCTTGTCGTTTACAAAGGATCAAACGAAAGAGATAATAGTGATAGGTATGACTGCAACTAGGAAATAAGAACAGGAAGTAAATAACGGGTGTGATCAGTGATGGTGATACGTCCAAAATGTATCTATAATTTCTGCTTGCTCCATGCCTCTTTTGGGTGATATTGCTATGATATTTATACACTTCTATACACTTTTGATCATATTTGGACTAACCTATTAACTCAGTGCACCCCAGTGCCAGTTTCTGTTTTCGGCTGTTTTTGTATTTCAGGTTTTCACATTACGAGAACTGCCAGGAAAAATCCAGAAAAAATATATAAAAAATCAGCGTTCCAGAAGCTACCGTGCAGCCAAAGTACAGCCGGGGGGGACCCACAGGTGCTCTAGGCGGCCTGCCCACGCGGCCCCCCCTGGGCCGCGCCGGGGGGGCGCCTGGGCACCCCAGGACTCCCCTAGTGACCCCCTTTGGCATATATTTAAGGTCCGTCGAGGAAACCCTGATTCCGGACCCCTTTTCTCCAGACGCGATTCCGATCTCCGCCGCCATCGCCATCAATCTTCGGGGGACCAGAATTCCTGCGCCGGCACCCTGCCGGGACGGGGAAGTGCCCCCGGATTCATCTCCATCGACGTTGCTTCCTCCCTCCATGATGCGGGAGTAGTTCCTCATTGGGGCTGAGGTTCTTACCAGTAGCTATGTGGTCAATTCTCTCTCCCATGATGTGATCTTCTTTGTGATCATAGGCTATGTTAATCTAGGGTGATCCCATGATATTTCCCCTCCTCTATGTATTGGATTGATGTACTCACTTGTCTTTATCTAGTATAATCCCCGAGACCAAGGTGACAGCGGTCTATTGGACATGGATTAGAAAAGTATTTTCATGAGTGATTTCCTCTCTTGTGTGTTGATTGAAGATTGAGAGTCTCTTGGTGCTTGTCTTTGACTATCCTTTAGATATGTTGTGGTGATTGTGGGACTCTCTTTGGATGGCCGCAGTGACATTGGGAAATCCTTAGATTGAGAACTACGAACTTTGAGGTGTGCTTTTGTAGCCCTACATAATTCTCGTCCTCTTTTGACCACGAAGGAATGATCTCCGGGTGCGTCTCCATTACATGTTTTATGGGAAATATCATGTGATTCGATTATGTTAATGTTGTTGGGAGTTGCCACTAGTGAAAGTATGAACCCTAGGCCTTGTTTCCACCATTGTAATACCATTTGTGCTCACATTTACCACTTGTTTGCTTGCTGCACTTTTTATTACAGAATTATATTACTTTGTTTTTCCATCCATATTACTTGCCATTTAACATCTCTTCGCCGAACTAGTGCACCTATACGTCTAACAAGTGTATTAGGTGTGTTGGGGACACAAGAGACTTCTTTTATCTTAGTTGCAGGGTTGCTTGAGAGAGACCATCTTCAACCTCTACTTCCCTGAGTTCGATAAACCTTAGGTCATCCACTTGAGGGAAATTGCTACTGTCCTAAAAACCTCTGCGCTTGGAGGCCCAACATAGTCTACAAGAGTAGAAGCGTATGTAGACATCAAGCTATTTCTGGCGCCGTTGCCGGGGAGGTGAGCGCTTGAAGGTATATCTTTAGATCTTGCAATTAAATCTTTTTGTTTCTTGTTTTTATTTCATTAGTTATGTTTATGGAAAACCATGCTATTGGATCGTTTCTTGCGGGAAAACGCCCCACACCTGTGGTGGTTGCTCCTCCCCCTACTGAAATTGTGCCCTATAAAATACCAGCTGGTATTATCGATTATGTTTTGGCTAATCATTATGCAGGAGACAAACGTCCCGGTGAACACTTGCTATATCTGTCACAACTATGTTCATTATTTAAGCTTGCAGGTGTATCAAGGGAGTTTGTCATGAGGAAATTATTTGCCTTGTCACTGAAAGGAAAAGCATTGGAATTGTATAGGCTACTAGATGACTCTCACCTGCTGGATTGGGAAGAGATCCAGTCTCTCTTTTACTCCAAGTTTTATCCTCTTCATGAAGTCCATGAGAATAGGAATTATATTTATAATTTCTATCCTCATGACGGAGAGAGCATAGCTCAAGCTTGGGGGAGACTGAAAACGTTAATGCTAAAATGTCCTAACCATGGGCTCCCCAAAGATATAATTATTACTAATTTCTATGCGAGGCTTTCTCGACAGGATAAAGATTTGCTCGACGCTTCCTCTATGGGTTCTTTCACAAACAAAAAGATTGATGCTAAATGGGAACTCCTTGAAAGAATTCAATGCAACACTGAAGATTGGGAGATCGACAAAGGTAAAGAGTCAGGTATAATTTATGAGTATGATTGCATTAAGTCCTTTGTTGAAACTACAAGTTTTAATAAGTTTAGTGCTAAGTTTGGGCTTGATTCTCAACTCCTTGTTGATTTCCTCAAATCTTTTGCTTCACATCTTAATATGCCTAAGGAGGATTGGATCAAGTATCATAAACCTTTTAAAGAGACTTGCAAAGAAAATGAAATTGTTCATGATGATTGCAACATGCATGATCCAATTCCTAAAAATGAAGTTTTATATAAGCATGTTAATTTTTGTGGAGTGGATAGACCTTGTGAAAGGCCTATGATTGAAGAAGAGAAGTATTGTAAGAAACATAAGCATGAAAGAACAATCACTTGGGTCAGAGATTTAAATGAAATTGCTAGAGAATTGTGTGACCTTTATCCTTTTACTTGTGAACTTTGCCGTATAGAGGGTCACTTTAATTTTCAATGCATGAACTTTCAAAACATAGCTGTTAACCGGTTGTGTGATAACGTGATCACCTCTGATCTTTATGATGAGCTTATGTTATTTTTGATGTGCGAAGAGTTATCAGAAAAGACTTCTTGGCTGGATGATAATGCCATAGGAATAAAAAAACACTTTGCAAAATTGCCATCTCTATTGTGTTGTTAATTGCCATGAAAATGATTACATAAGTAAGATTATAAAGGAGGGAACTTTACCAAAGTATAAAAATGTCTCTTATATTTCTGCTAATAAAAAGGAGAGTATCTCCCAAGTTTCCCCTATTGTTCCTAATGATAAACCAGGATATGTGGAGAAGCTTCATCTCAAACCACTCCCTCCTAAGGTGAAGAAGAAGAAAAAGAAGAGGAGGAGGAAGAGGAGCAAGAAGGAAGAAGAATGGGTATCAACCTGGCCTGAGCATATTCCTCCCATCAACTTTTATCCTAACGGTTGTAAGTTTAAAGAAGAAGGTGAAGTTTATTACCTTAATTATCATCTTGATGACACGTCCGTAGGTACCATTGAAGATGATTTTGATTATGATATGCATGTTACTTATTGTGATTGGGAAAATGATGATAATGCTACTTATGATCTTGAAAATCTTTTTGGTACCAACTCTGAAAGTGATGATATGGGAAGCTCTAAGCTTGGGGATGATAGGATTGCAAATCCTTTACCCACTAGTGATGTGATAATTGATAATTCTTTTGCTAGTAAGAATAAAGACAACATGATTACAAATTTAGTTGCTAGCAATGATAATGCTCTTCTCTACTATGATGATGTTATAACTCCAATCTATAGTGATTATAAAGGTACCTATGACATAAGGAGAAATTATCCTTATGAAACTTGTCATAATCATGGAGGGAATTACTCCCTTGTTGAACACCACCCTCCTAATACACAATTAATCTATAGTGTTCAAGTTGTTTATGATAGTCCTACTACCACTATTACCAATGAGAAAGATTATGCTTATGTGGAGAGTAAGAGTACCACTACAAGAAATATGTCAACTTATGACCTTTTGTTAGTGACCCTGGAAGAATTGGTCATAGATCTATGACCATTTCAGACCAATTGGTCAAAAGCTGTTCGGGGGGCTCCAAACCCTAAACTATAACGACCATTATGGTCAGAAAGGTCATAATTTCTTTACACGAAATGGTCACAAAGCAGATAGCACTGGTTCGCTGCCTTATTTCTAGCTGTTCATGACCAATATAGATGGTCATAACCTTGAAAATTGTGGTGGGTTGCTACGACTAGGCGCCACCTCATCAGTTTTGCCTATGTGTCATGTCCATGTGGCAGTTTTTGCCCTAGGTTGTGAAGCAACCTATATTTCCGTCATTCCCAAAATTCCCCAAAATATCTCATAAATTCTTTGGGTCATATCTTCGTCAAATATGTAAAAAACCTTCCTTGCCTAGTTCAAAAATAATTCAAAAATATTCATTTCCCTATTCTGTTCAAAAAAAAAACACTTTGTGAAGGAAGTACCACTTTGGCATGTCCAAATGGTATCCATTTTCTACAGTGCTTTCCTATGCCCAAATAACTATCCTCCACCAAATGCCAGCTCAATCCATTCATTATTTTGAGCCCATCTTCAACATTCGTATTTATGTCCAGTGTGGTACTTTGCAAAGCAAGTACCACCTAGACTCCTCCTTTTGAGCTGAAAATTTGTGAAGACGGTCTTCTTAGTAACTGATCATCCTCAACCAAAACTCACGCCCATTAGCCATGTGCATTTTCCGTACCGCTAATCAAACACTTGGCTGCTAATTCATGTTTGAGCATCGATCGGTCTCCTCGTGAGAATCTTATGTTGTAATTTTCTTCCTAGCACCTACCTGGGGAGTGGCAAACCCACTAGACATGCTTAGGCCGCCCAGAACACATGGCAACGCCACAGTCACGCGGTGACCACGCAGCGGGCATGCGAGTTTACGCGCTCTAGAGTTGGGGCCCTCGACCACCGCCCAAACCTCGACGTATCGCCACCAAACCATGTATTTATGATTAAATAGGTACTTATGTACCTAGAAATGATTTTTTGAAAAAATAAATAGCAAACTATGAGGCAGCCGCAGTTCAAATTTGACCCGCTTCCAACTGAATCGGCGGAAATTTGTCTTTTTCACGAGAGGTGGATCAAAACTTTTTACACCCAACCATTTTGTCAATTGTGCATTAAATATGTCCTAGTATTTTAGAAAATTGATTTGGTCAAATTTTGCAACAATTATTTGGGAGGTCCTTCACAAAAAAACCTCCTTTTGGGCACTCGAAAAATGGAAAATGAATTTTTTGTCCAAAGAAAATGAAAACTTCCTTAGGCAACATTGTTTGCCATTCCAAGATACACCCTTGTGCACAATATGAGATCATTTGAACAAACTATGCCATGAATGTGGCCATAGGATTGATCATTTGGCTTGAAAGCCATGAATCTTCACGCATGATAGCTCATTTCTGAGAACACTTTTTTAATAGAATTTCCGTATTACAAGTTTATTATTTTTCCTGGTAACTTGGTCATATATAATGACACAATGCGAAGGTGTTCCAATTTTTTGATTTTTTTTGAATTTTTTATGCCCGTTTCAAAATGCGGTCAAAACGGCGGGAATGACCGTTCCAAGCTAGTGGTTGAATCTTGGAATTTTTTTGGTGTTTCTCTGATTAAATAGGTACTTATGTACCTAGAAATGATTTTTGGAAAAAATAAATAGCAAACTATGAGGCATCCGCAGTTCAAATTTGACCCGCTTCCAACTGAATCGGCCGAAATTTGTCTTTTTCACGAGAGGTGGATCAAAACTTTTTACACCCAACGATTTGGTCAATTGTGCATTAAATATGGCCTAGTATTTTATAAAAATGATTTGGTCAAATTTTGCAACAATTATTTGGGAGGTCCTTCACAAAAAACCTCCTTTTGGGCACTCGAAAAATGGAAAATGAATTTTTCGTCCAAAGAAAATGAAAACTTACTTAGGCAACATTGTTTGCCATTCCAATATGCACCTTTGTGCACAATATGAGATCATTTGAACAAACTATGCCATGAATGTGGCCATAAGATTGATCATTTGGCTTGAAAGCCATGAATCTTCACGCTTGATCGCTCGTTTCTGAGAACACTTTTTAAAAATAATTACCGTATTACAAGTTTGTTATTTTTCCTGGTAACTTGGTCATATATAATGACACAATGCGAAGGTTTTCCAACTTTTAGAACTTTTTTTAATTTTTTATGCCCGTTTCAAAATGCGGTCAAAACGGCGGGAATGACCGTTCCTAGCTAGTGGTTGAATCTTGGTATTTTTTTGGTGTTTCTCCGATTAAATAGATACTTATGTACCTAGAAATGATTTTTGTAAAAAATAAAGAGCAAACTACAAGGCAGCTACAGTTCAAATTTGAGCCACTTCCAGCTGAATCGGCCGAAATTTGTCTTTTTCACGAGAGGTGGATCAAAACTTTTTTCACACAACCAGTTTATCAATCGTGCATTAAATATGGCCTAGTATTTTAGAAAATTGATTTGGTACAATTTTGCAACAAATATATGGTAGGTCCTTCACAAAAAAACTCATTTTGGGCATTTGGAAAATGATTAAAAATAGCTAGAAAGATCAGAAATGCATACAAATTGGTACTTATCCATAATATGTGGTCTAACTCTAGTGAAAATTTGTATGGTGCCCTTTTGCAAAATATTTTTGGTAGCTACTTCACAAAATCCCTTAGATATTTTTAGTACTTAGATACTTTTTTACATCACTGGTTTTCCGAACCAATCAGGACTCTTCCCCCGGATCGATGACATGGCGCCCATCCATCCATCCATCCATCTCACCATCCCACATCCATCCATCCATCCATCCATCCATCCATCTATCTACAGCAAAAAAAACCCCCACCGCAGCTCAAACCCTAGCCCTCCCGATCCAATCACACCCCTCCCCCCATCGCACCCCTCCTCCCCTATCTCCTCGCCGCCACCTCCCGATCCAATCTGACCTCGTCGTCCACTGCCCCCGACCTCGCCCCTCCCTCTGCATCGCCCGCATCTAGCCGCGCCATGGCCTCCATCCCACTCGCCGGATCTCACCTCCATGGGGCGGCGGCGCCATGGCTTCCCCCAACCCCACGGCGTGGGCCTGAGCCACCCGCTGGCCTCGGTTTGGGGCGCTGCTGCTGGCGCTCTCCCTCGCGGGCCTCACGGGGTCCCTCTGCCGCGCCTCTTGCTTCCTCTGGCTCTACCTCGTCGCGCTCTTCCTCCTCATCGCGCTCCTCTTCGTCTTCACCGTATTCGCCTTCCTCGTCACCAACCGCGGCGCCGGCTCCGTCGTCTCCGGGCGGGGGTACAGGGAGTACCGCCTCGGCGAGTACTCCACTTGGCTGCAGCGCCGCGTCGAGCACGCCGACAACTGGGCCAAGATCCGCAGCTGCCTCCGTGACGGTGGCGTCTGCCAGAGGTTCGGCGCCCGGGGCGAGTCGACAACATCCTCAAGTAATTACCCACCTCTCCCCCTCTCTAATCGTTCTCTATCATGCTTGGTGAGGGATGACGGATTGATTTTTTGGTTGGGTGTGCATTTTTGGTGTGCAGAGGGCATGGTACGACGGATCAGGACGGGGAGGTGGTGGCGACGCTATGCGGCGTGGTGGAGAAAGGTGAAGAACCATGCGCCCTTGAGTTCTGCTTGCGCTTTGCTAGAATTGTGTTATGCGGAGCCGCTGATTGCATACCTGTTTGCCTCTAGTGTTTTACTAGCTACTACCAGTAGTACATATTCCTGTGTTGTATGTTCACTTGTCTAGCTCTGTTTCCTTTTTCTTTTCTTTTATTCTACACGACTGACCCTAAATATGTAGTGTAGTTCAGTGGGTATAGTCTCCAATGTCCAAATGCCAAACACACCGCAACTTGCGAAATGTCTCTCTCTGCATCTATGCTTGAAGAGGTAGAAGGCAATGCTTTTTCTTTTCTCAGTAACAATAGTTCTACAACATCAAAGGCTCCGCTGCTGGCACAAGACCTCGGTGCTATAGTACCCACGAGGAGGAGCGTATGCGTATACAGAGAGAGAATTATTCTTAATTTCAGTGCCCGTTGTTTTAGGTTCTACTTGCATATATACTCCTAAGGTGATGCATGCATGATCAGTACTAGTGTAAGTGTGTGGTGAAGAATTTTTGATGGGAACATGGAGGATGATGCTTTTGTTGTGTAATTGTTTATCACCCCTCGTAGCATGTATATTTAGCGGTTACTACTAAAAGTTTTGCATTTCAGTGCTGGGTAGGTAGGATCTTAGGATCATCAACTATTCTACACTGTTTTAACTGGTTCTGCATTTTTACATACATGTGTACAGCCGTAAATCAAAGTAGACATGCTATCTTTTGCAGGCTTATTTCAGGTTGTGGTTGTTTGTCCTAAAATATGTCTGGGTCTGTTTTTTTAAAATCCTCGTCCACTAAGTTTTCGTCTCCGCTATGTCCTATTGAAGAAGATTTCATATTCAGTGCCTTTGTAACTGTTGTCTTTAGCCTAAAGCTTTCTATTCTTTATCAATTTTGCCATGTTTCTCATTGATTATGATCCTCCCTGTAGTGGTGTACAGACCAGCACCCGGAGTAGATCCGCTCTCCATACTATGGCCTATGGCGTCCGCTGGTGGATCCCTCGTTGTGGCGCCTGACTGATTGGAACCAAATCTGAACATCTTGGTTTAAAGAGCCACATCTCACTTTTTTCTTTCTTTCTCCATAGCTTGCATTGACCATAGAGGCACACCACAGAATCCAGCAAGGACCTACACCCTTGAATCAGAAGGTGAAGCCATATGCGTAAGTTTGACCACAACCATGAACACAATATCTACAGCACATGATCCCGCATTAGTATTCTCTAGGAGTGTTGCCATGGCTAGCAATGTGTGACCTTTCTGAGACTTGTTGCTCCTTCAAATATGCTCTTTTTTGCTTGAAGGAGTAATTAACTGAAACATTTTTAGTTAATTAAAATTTGGTGTATACTGATTGCTTGCATCAATAGTGCACTACTCTTATTGCTTGCACTTGTTTATACTTGGAGCACACACACACACACACACACACACACACACACACACACTTGGGCTTGGGCTAAATCTAGTAGCTTGGAATTGAGTGGAACTCGTTTAAAACTAAATAAATCTTTTCATTTAAATGGAACCTTTTTCTTCAATTAATTTGCTTGGTTGCAGTAATTTAGTGTAGGGCAACAATAGTATAGCACTTGCGGATGGTTGCATCAGTACAACTCTTTTTTGCATCATTATTCTGCCTAGTGCATCGTTAAGATTATAAGCATCATTTTCACTGAATCCTGGTTACATATTTGTGTGTACTCAAGTTGAAAATGGGACTTGGAATAATATGCAAGTTTCATCTTTTCTATTGCAGCGAGTGTGTCAATTATGCACGGGCAACATCGTTGATACTAGCGGTGTGTGCGATGGTCTGGGCCAAGCAGAGAAAGATAGATGAGATATGCACGGCCTCTGCCACGATGACTACACGCTGTATAAGTGTGTGTCCCGATTTACATGCTCGCTGTTGTACATGATGTAAGTGGTACTGAGATGCTCATGGGAGTGGTGGTTCTTTATGTGTTGATGGTCTTGTGAAGAGCATGCATTGTCTATTTTAGTAATTTTAGAGTTGTTGTGTTTGTGAAAGATGCCATCTTTCACTCCTGGATATTCCATGTTCACCGAATGTTTATTTTTTCATGTGCCAACTTAAATGCTCTAAACAATATACATGTTAATAACGAGTCTCTAGTTATGTGCTTCCTATCAATTTTGTGAGAATGCAACCTTTTGGGAATTCTGTACTTTTCTTTTGTGGTAATATAATGATATTAGATGTCTGTTGGTTGCTATATATGTGCAAGATGAATTGAAACCTGCTGTTTTCTTTAGGATGTACGCACACAAATGATTGTCACTCATGAACAACAAGCAACCATACTAGTTACTACCTATGTGTTCCAGATATTGTTGTACATATTATTTATGTTCCTTTTACTTCTAGAGCTATACTGGTCTCAGACTGTCATCATATTGCCTGTTGTTGCTGCATACCTGTATCTCAAGCATTGCACATTTGTGTTTGTTTAGGCGGACAACTACTCGTATAATATGCAAACAACAACAGAGCTAGTGATGCTATGCTAAAATTAATGTGTACTTGTCAAACTCAAGATTATGGCTGTTAAAAGTTTCAAATGTCCTTTTTTTTAAATTAAAAGAGAGTCCTTTGTAATACATGATCAAGCAACTAACTCATTAGCCTTTTGACTCATATGTTTGTATGCGCGTTTGTTTAATTGATGTTGTTTCAACTTTGAACTGCTTCTGTATATGGCCTATACTGCAATTGAGATTTAAAGTTGTGGTTGTTCCTATTTTACAGAAGCTCAAGTGTGAAGTGTGAAGCAAGTGTGAAGCCGTGAAGTGTGAAGCCATCAAGTCGTACTCAGTGAAGAGTAGCATATTGTAGCATATATGTGTTGTAAAGATTGTAATCGATTTATTTAGTGGTATATTTGATGAATTTTATGTGTGCTTTTTGATTATGTATGTGATTTGAAAATTTGTGAAATGGAAACTTGACCAATGGGGCCACTTATGAAAATAATCTGTCAAATTTGTACATTTCTGACATGTGGGACCAATTTGAGAGATGATCATGACAAGTGGGACCCATCTGACTAGTGGGACCAGCTTGAATATATAATGGCTGAAAATAGAAAATCAATAAACAATAAAAGGCCATGGGCCAACAATAAAAAATGCAGCAATGTTGGGCTTGGCCCATGAAGCCGACACAAAATTCATAGGGAAAAAATATATTAAAAAGGCCGAATTGTTGGGCTAGGCCCATGTAGAAAACCGAAATGGACCGGGCTGAATCTTGTGCCACATCAGCTTGCCACGCTGGATGCCTACGTGGCCTGGGGAGTCTGCTAGTGACCAAAACACGACAGTAGAAATATTTTGGTCATAAACGTCTATGACCTTCTCACAGAGAAGGTCGCTATAGTCAGTTTATGACGGCCAGCTTTTGACCTTATGTTTTTGGTCACAAAAAGGTCACAAATGGAAATTTGTGACCATTCAGTGACCAATAGTGGTGGTCACAAGTTGACATATTTCTTGTAGTGTACCTTTTTGCATGTGGATCATGGTAACAATGCTTTATGTGATGCTTATATTGTTGAGTTCATCCATGATGCCACTGAAATTTATAATGAGAGAGGGAGACTTGGTTCTAAATATCTTAATAATAAGAAGTTTCCTCTCTTTATGGTGAATATTTTGAAGTTATGCTTGTTTTGCATTCCTATGCTAGTTGCTTCGTGCTTCAATGAATTATTCTATTGCAATATTCCTATGCATAGGAAGAATGTTAGGCTTAAATGTATTTAGCATTTGCTTCTTGATGCCCTCTTTTGTTCTTTAGCTCTTATTCTTACGAGAGCCTCATTAAAGTCATATGCCTAGCTTAAAGGCATAAAAGAAAGCGCTTTTGGGAGGCAGCCCACAATGAATAAAATTTTATTTTGCTTTTTGTTGTGTCTTGATGTTGTTACTACAGTAGCATCATCATTTTATCTTTACTTTTCAGCTTTGTGCCAAGTGTAGCCTCTGATTGCAAGAAAGTTCAAAAGTTGTGACATGCTGTCCAGGAAACAGATTCTGTCCTTGGATAGAAAAATTCGTATAAAATCACCAGATCATCTTTTTGGTCTGAATTTTTTCGACAGCGTGCTCTATACAATTGGCTTTCGGGCGTATGTACTGAGGTTTTTGATTTGAGTTGCAGAAGTGCCCCGAAAAATTATTTACTACCTGCTGGTCTCTTTTTCACAGATTCTGTCCTGTTTTGCCTTTCCTTCATTGCAAACCAAGAGCTTGCTTTTTCTTTGCAAAAACATTTTGGAAATCTTGAGAAACAGTAGAACTTCAAGAATATCTTTATTTCCAGCAAGGTGCAATTATTTTATTAAGGGTACTAACCTCGCTAATCAGATTAGGATGAGTTATGTATGAAGGGAGTTTTCAAGTGTGCGAGGGAAGATGATAAAAAGATTCAGGAGTGTCAAGCGCTCAAGCTTGGGGATGCCCCCGTGCACCCCCAAGAAATATTCAAGGAGACTCAAGCGTCTAAGCTTGGGGATGCCCCCGTGCATCCCCTTCTCCATCAACATTATCAGTTCGTCTTTCGTTTCGCTATATTTTTATCACTTCATGTGTTATGTGCTATGCTTGGAGCGTCTTGCTTTTAGTTTTTTTTTAGTTTTTCATAACGAGTCGGAACTCAGCGTTCTTTATGTGGGAGAGAAAAACGCTCCACTTCTACCTAGAACATAACATAGAATTTTCATGTCTATCTATGTTGTGTGTGTTCTTTGTCTTTTAATAGCTACTATCATGCTCTGCTCTTAGTATTCATGCTTATCTTTTCAAAGAGCTTTTGTTTAGTTGGTTGCTTGAACTCTCTTTAATCACCATGCTCACCTTATTAAGAGAGTTTGCTTCCGTTGCATTGGTTAATGTGTCTATGATAAAGATGCTACTTGCATGATGGCGCTTAGTAGTTCAGGTTTTCTTATGGTTAATCTCAAATAGCTGGGGGATTCCCAATGTGTTATTGGAGTACCAACTTGATTTGTTTGCCTATGAGGTGGTATGGTTTAGTAATATCTTCCCTCAAGAATTTATTTTGATTGACTTGGCGTATGCTCACGCATATTTAAGACTGTAAAGAAAGTCTGTCAAGCCTTGATGATCTTTTATTTCTGAGTAGCGATATAACTACCATGCCCGATTCAATATTGCTTTGTCGCTCTGCATGATTATGACCGTCATTGCTCTCTTAGTTGGTCGCTCCCAGTCTTTCGCTAACCTCCACCTGTACTAAGCGGACTAACTTTGCAATATATAGCTCATGGGAAAGTAGCTTAAAAACTATTGTGGTAAAGAATATGTTGCTTATGTATCTTATTTCTTATAAGTTGCTTGCTGAGCGGTAACCATGTTTCTGGGGACGCCATCAACTGTCACACTTTTGTTGAATATCATGTGCGTTGCTAAGCATGTTCGTCTTGTCTGAAGTAAGGGTGATTTGCCATGGGTTGAATGAGTATGCATATTGTTAGAGAAGAACATTGGACCGCCAACCAAAGCCATGTATCATGGTGGAAGTTTTAGCTTGGACATTAATCCTCAATCTCTTATGACAATATGCTTATGCATTAAAGAGGAGTCCATCATTTATTTTCTATGTTGTCCCTGTATGGATGTCCTCAAGTTGAGATCTATCAAAAACGAGAAATCAAATGCGATTTATCTCCTTGGACCTTTGTACAGGTGGCATAGAGGTACCCCTTTGTGACACATGGTTGAAACATATGTAATGCAATGATAACCCATGGAAATCCGAGCTAATTAGGACAAGGTGCGAGCACTATTGGTATTCGATGCATGAGGCTTGCAACTTATAGGATGTCTTATGCATGGCACATATGAAGTACTACTACCGTTGACAAAATTGCTTCTATGTTTTCAAAATAAAAAGCTCTAGCACATAACCATTCTTATACTTTTTGAGTCTCCACCTTCTTTCTTTAAGCACCAACTACTGAGAGCATGATTGTCATTCTGAGTGTAATGTGCATTGTCCCAAAGTAACATTGTCTTTTGCATGATTGTGATATCATTATTTCTGAAATCATTGTATCTAGTCATCACTTAAACCTTGAAGGTGCCCCTGCATTTATGTTTTGCTTCACTAAAGGGGGCAAGCTAGATACCACTTTATCATATTTGCACATCATGTTCATTGCAAATCTTTTTGATGTTTCAGTTTCATATTGTAAAACTTTCAGTCATTTGTGATTTTCTCGTGAGGCAACTTAATTACTATAGAATCATTGTCTCAGTAAGCTTTTGTCATATGACTATTAAAAAGTCCTATATGGTTAATAGCATGTCACCACAGAAATTATTCTTGTTATCATTTACCTACTCGAGGACGAGCAGGAATTAAGCTTGGGGATGTTGATACGTCCAAAACGTATCTATAATTTCTGCTTGCTCCATGCCTCTTTTGGGTGATATTGATATGATATTTATACACTTCTATACACTTTTGATCATATTTGGACTAACCTATTAACTCAGTGCACCCCAGTGCCAGTTTCTGTTTTCGGTTGTTTTTGTATTTCAGGTTTTCACATTACGAGAACTGCCAGGAAAAATCCAGAAAATATATATAAAAAATCAGCGTTCCAGAAGCTACCGTGCGGCCAAAGTACAGCCGGGGGGGACCCACAGGGGCTCCAGGCGGCCTGCCCACGCGCCCCCCCTGGGCCGCGCCAGGGGGCGCCTGGGCACCCCAGGACTCCCCTAGTGACCCCCTTTGGCATATATTTAAGGTCCGTCGAGGAAACCTTGATTCCGGACCCCTTTTCTCCAGACGCGATTCCGATCTCCGCCGCCATCGCCATCAAGCTTCGGGGGACCAGAATTCCTGCGCTGGCACCCTGCCGAGACGGGGAAGTGCCCCCGGATTCATCTCCATCGACGTTGCTTCCTCCCTCCATGATGCGGGAGTAGTTCCTCCTCGGGGCTGAGGTTCTTACCAGTAGCTATGTGGTCAATTCTCTCTCCCATGATGTGATCTTCGTTGTGATCATAGGCTATGTTAATCTAGGGTGATCCCATGATATTTCCCCTTCCTCTATGTATTGGATTGATGTACTCACTTGTCTTTATCTAGTATAATCCCCGAGACCAAGGTGACAGCGGTCTATTGGACATGGATTAGAAAAGTATTTTCATGAGTGATTTCCTCTCTTGTGTGTTGATTGAAGATTGAGAGTCTCTTGGTGCTTGTCTTTGACTATCGTTTAGTTATGTTGTGGTGATTGTGGGACTCTCTTTGTATGGCCGCGGTAACATTGGGAAATCCTTAGATTGAGAACTACGAACTTTGAGGTGTGCTTTTGTAGCCCTACATAATTCTCGTCCTCTTTTGACCACGAAGGAATGATCTCCGGGTGCGTCTCCATTACATGTTTTATGGGAAATATCATGTGATTCGATTATGTTAATGTTGTTGGGAGTTGCCACTAGTGAAAGTATGAACCCTAGGCCTTGTTTCCACCATTGCAATACCATTTGTGCTCACGTTTACCACTTGTTTGCTTGCTGCACTTTTTATTACAGAATTATATTACTTTGTTTTGCCATCCATATTACTTGCCATTTAACATCTCTTCGCCGAACTAGTGCACCTATACATCTAACAAGTGTATTAGGTGTGTTGGGGACACAAGAGACTTCTTGTATCTTAGTTGTAGGGTTTCTTGAGAGAGACCATCTTCAACCTCTACTTCCCTGAGTTCGATAAACCTTAGGTCGTCCACTTGAGGGAAATTGCTACTGTCCTACAAACCTCTGCGCTTGGAGGCCCAACATAGTCTACAAGAGTAGAAGCGTGTGTAGACATCAGATGGTAATATGGACCGGGGTCCCATGATGTTCACTAGTGATGTCTCTCTCCCAAAAGACGATAAAACAGCTAAGCGAGGTAAACAAATTACAGCTGGGCAATTGACAGGATTATGTGCGCAAACCAATGCTAACTATGCTGTAAGAAAGGTAGAGGCTCAAAAGCATGGGCGGTACGCCAAGGCAAGTAGATTGAAATCCATCTGCATCTACTACTAATCATCCACCTTGAGATATCTATCCAGAACATCTCGCTGGTATTAAGTTGCGAGTCCCACCCATAGTGTAAACTCAAAGCAACAGACAACTGCATTAAAAGAACTTTGCGTAAAGTAAACAATCCTTGCACCCGCAAGTACAAGCACCGTTGTTTTCCCCCTTGTGGCAACAGCACATCCCCTAGACTCATGTTTCTGTCACTCAAGCTAGTCATCGAGGTGCATGAACCCACAATCAAGCATAACGTTCCCTCTTGGAGTTACTACCTACTACTCGGCCAAAGCAATAAATAGCAACGGTGAACATGCAAGAATTACTCAAGAACATAAATATAAAAGAGGTGAATCAAATATATTACTCACACACAATCTGAACATAATCGCATAATCCATCAGATCCTAGCAAACTCAGCATAGCAATAGCATAAAGATTACATATGTGCCTCGATCATGTAGGGCAGCTCACGAGGTCTAATCGATGAAGAACAAAGAGGGGAGGAGAACATCACATAGCTACTGGTCATGGACCCATGGTCCAAGAGGGACTACTCACAACTCATCCGGGAAGCGTCCATGGTGGTGGAGAAGCTCCCGGTGGTGGTTCTCCCCTCCGACAGGGTGCCGGGAAGAGTTCTCCTGGTGCCCCCGGTCTTGGAAGCGCGGCGGCGGCGGAATAGAGATGAGATCGCGAAAAAGGGTTCTGTCCTCGAGGGTTTTGGGACGCGTGGTAAATATATGCCAAAGGGGGTCGCCAGAGGCGGAGAGGGGGGCCCAGGCGCCCCCCCGGCACGGCCAGGAGGGGGGCCGCGTGGGCAGGCTGCCTGGGCTGCCCCTGGCTCCCCTCTGGCCCCACTTCTGGCGCGTGGAAGCTTCTGGAGTGCTGATTTTTTATATATTTTTCCCGGAATTTTTCTGGCAATTTAAGTAATGGGAAAACCTGAAATACAAAAACAGCAGAAAAGAGAAACTGGCACTGGGGTGCACTGAGTTAATAGGTTAGTCCAAATATGATCAAAAGTGTATGGAAGTGCATAAATATCATAGCAATATCACACAAAAGAAGCATGGAGTAAGCAGAAATTATAGATACGTTTTGGACGTATCAACATCCCCAAGCTTAATTCCTGCTCGTCCTCGAGTAGGTAAATGATAACAAGCATAATTTCTGTGGTGACATGCTATCAACCATATAAGAACTTTTAAGTAAAGCAATCAAGGCATGTAATCCAATTCAAGTCATAACAAGCAAGAGTCTATATTAGTATTGTAACAAGTAACATAAGAACATAAAGGTGCAAGAGCTCTCGCTGTCTGTGACTCGAATGTCTCCAAATGGTGTTTGCGTGCAAGAAAGGGGATATGGATATATGAGAGAGTAAAACATAGTTTTTGTATTGTTGAGAACTTAATCTACTAAAGTTTCACACTTGGTCTTCTTTGGAATCTTATCTTGACTCATCCCCAGACCGTCAGCCAGGTACAAGTCAAAATGATCCACTCCCTTTCGATATTTTGAGCACTCATGCAATGGATGAGCGTAAGCAAGAAAGTCGACACTTAGGATCGCAAAGAGATAAGGATGGTAGAGGGGGAAGACAAAAAAGGTGTGAAAGGCTCACATCAATGAGGACAATCATCGGCGAGAGAAAGCCAAAAGATAGATATGATGCGAGGAGTAGGGATTGCCATGCAACAGATGCACATATGAGCTAAGGTAAGCTCTCCAATGGAACTAGTGGGGGTGCATCCAACTTGCTTGCTCAAGAAGACCTAGAGCTCTTTCGAGGAGGCTCATCATTGGAATATACAAGCCAAGTTCTATAGTGTAAAGGTCCCCACATAGCTATATGCATAAATGATAATCTCTATGGAGTACAAGGCATAAGATGGAGTACGAGTGTGGATCTCTCAAAAGAAATAGTAGTGTGCCCCCTTCTCTCTTTTTATTTCTTTTTCTTTTTTTCTCTTTTTTTTATTTTTTTGTGGCCTCAATGGCTCTTTCTATTTATCTCTCATTTGTCCTCTTTGGGATCTTTTGATTTTGTCCTCTTTGGGATCTTTTGATTTGTCCTCTTTGGGATCTTTTCCTCACTTTAGGGGCAACACTCTATGTATTACAAGAAGTATGGAAGATCTTTCACACTTTACAAAAGTACTCAACATAAAGAAAATGAAACTATCATGATGTATGCAAATGTATGCCTCTGCCAGTGTAGCAGGATATGCAATGATACTAGCGCGTCATGTAGCAATGATTAGGGCAAGGCCCAACTAGCATGCGGCTCATCAATCAAGTAAAAAGCATGTATGACATGAAGATCAAGTCATGAGAGGATGGATGTTGCATGTCAATGTATCACGGAAAGGCTATGGAAATGCCTTAATAGGTAGGTATGGTGGCTGGTTTGAGGAAGGATATAATGAGGCTTATGATGACAGAGCGTATCGTGCCAAGGATTTGGATGCACCGGCGAAGTATGCGCCAACTCTCGAGGTGAGAAAGGGCAATGCACGGTACCGAAGAGGCTAGAAAAATATGGGTAGGTGGAAGTGTCAACCTTCGAATACTCACATTAGTCCGAAGAACTCATGCACTTATTATCGGTAACTCTCAATCTAATTAGGAGGTTCACAAAGATACAAGTACCCCGAGGAGGTGTGTATGGGGGTTTGGTTACCCTTGCGCATCCTCGACCCATGGTACGTGAGTGTACTCTAATATTCGATCCCTCCAAAGATTAGTGATCCATTTAGTAGCTAAAGTTCTCAACTATTTTGTAGGTTTTCGAAAATAAACATAGATTGCCCAAAATACGACATCTATCACTAATAGGCTAAAGCTCTTGACACCAAAAGTTCAGATATTACTCATGGCAATACCTCAAAACTATTGCAAGTTACTACTAAAATTAAATAGCAACCTCAATTACCTACTTTAAGTTAAGACACACAATTCAGTGCAACAGACAAACTCTCTTAACAAGATAAACATGAAAACTCAAGAGAGTTTAGCAACCAACTAAACAAAAGCTCTTTAAAAAGAAAAGCATGAAAACTAAGAGCTAAACATGACAATAGCTATGGAAAGACAAAGAACACACACAGCAAAGGTAAGCATGAAAATCCTATGTTGTGTTCTAGGTTGAAGTGGAGCGTGTTTCTCTCCCACACAAAGAAAGCTGGGTTCTAACTCGTTATGAACAGCAAGCAAAGCTAAAGAAAACTAAAAAGGAAACTAAAAGCAAGACGCTCCAAGCATAGCACATAACGCATGATGTGATTAAAATATAGTGGAACGAAAGACAAACTGATAATTGTTGATGGAGAAGGGGATGCACGGGGGCATCCCCGAGCTTAGACGCTTGAGTCTTCTTGAATATTTCTTGGGGGTGCACGGGGGCATCCCCAAGCTTGAGCGTTTGACCCTCCTGAATCTTTTTATCATCTTCCCTCGCACACTTGAAAACTCCCTTCATACATAACTCATCATAATTTGATTAGCGAGGTTAGTACCCATAATAAAATAACTTTTTCCTACTGGAAATAAGGATAATCTTGAAGATCTACTGTTTCTCAAGATTGCCAAAAGATTTTTGCAAAGAAAAAGCAAGCTCAAGGTTTGCAAAACGAAGAAAAGGCAAAACAGGACAGAATCTGTGAAAAACAGACCAGCAGGTAGTAAATAATTTTTTCGGGGCACTTCTGCAACTCAAATAAAAAAACTAAGAACAGACGCCCAAAAGACAATTGTATAGATCACGTTGTCGAAAAAACTCAGACCAAAAAGATGATCTGGTGATTTTATACGAATTTTTCTTTCCAAGGACAGAATCTGTTTCCTGGACAGCACGTCACAACTTTTGAACTTTCTTGCAATCAGAGGCTAAACTTGGCACAAAGCTGAAAAGAAAAGATACAATGATGATGCTACTGTAGTAACAATCATCAAGACACAACAAAAGCAAAATAAAACTTTATTCATTGTGGGCTGCCTCCCAAAAGCGCTTTCTTTTATGCCTTTAAGCTAGGCATAATGCAAAAAGAGAGGATCAAGTTTTATCAAGAGTAAAAGAATAGGTAGCCCGTATAACGGACTCAAAAGGTAACTTAATCTTCTTTCTAGGGAAGTGTTCCATTCCTTTATTGAGAGGGAATTGGAATTTTATATTCCCCTCTTTCATGTTAATGATAGCACCAACGGTGCGAAGAAAAGGACGTCCCAAAATAATTGGACAAGAAGGTTCACATTCAATATCCATAATAGTAAAATCAAGGGGAACATAATTGTCATTGACAATGATAAGAACATCGTCGATCCTCCCCAAAGGTTTCTTTATGGAAGAATCAACAAGACGAATAGCAAAAGAACAAAAATCAAAAGGTTTCAATTTAAGCATATCATATATTCTTTTGGGCATAACGGAGGTACTAGCTCCAACATCACATAAAGCATAGCAAGAGAAGTTATTCAACTTAATTTTATTCATAGGATCCCAACCATCTTCTAGCTTTCTAGGTATGGAGGCGTCTACCCTAAGCTTCTCCTCCCTAGCTTTGATGAGAGCATTAGTGATATGCTCCGTGAAGGCAAGATTAAGTGTGCTAGTGTGGGGATCTTTAGACATCTTGTGAAGGAAATCAATAACTTCAGAAAGGGTGCAATTATCAAAATCAAGGTCACTACTATCAAGTAAGGTGGTAGTGGTGTCCTTTAGGCTCACTTGTTTGGTAGCTTCTATGGTTATAAGAGTTTCTACGGTTGAGGTCATAGCATCACCATTAATAGGTCCAATGGGACCAGGAGTGCATTTGCTGCTAAGAGTTTGGATATCCTCAACAACTTGGATAGTAGCTACAGTGTGGTGGGTAGGAAGGTTCTTAATTCTATCTTCTTCCTCCTTTTCTCTAGCCTATCTCTCTTTAAGTTTAGCCAACATCCTAATGTTTTCATTAATTTGCACTTGAATAGCATTCATAGGAGTGGTCTTCCTCTCCTCAAGAGGGGAAGTTCTAATTTTAAGCAATTCTACTTCATGGGCTAGATTGTCTACCTTCGAAGAGAGATTATCTAGTTTGGCTAGTTTTTCTTCTACATTCTTATTGAAGGCTTTTTGGGTAGTGATGAAGTCTTTAAGCATAATCTCTAGTTCAGAAGTGGAGTTCTTGGTGTTAGGATAAGCATTGTTGTTCCCATAGGAATTAGAGGAGAACGGTCTAGGTTTGCTACCAAAATTACTCCTATAAGCATTATTATTGAAATTGTTTCTAGGGATAAAGTTCACATCTACTTGATCTTGAGCAATCAAAGAATTTAAAGGAACATCACGAGGGTCAATAGAAGATTGCTTGGAAAGTAGAGACATGATCAAGTCAACTTTTTCATTTAGGGAGGAAATCTCCTCGACAGAGTTTACCTTCCTACCTGTTGGAGCGCGTTCGGTGTGTCATTGGGAATAACTGGTCATCATCTCATCAAGAAGCTTCGTGGCAGCACCAAGTGTAGTTGACATAAAGGTTCCTCCCGCGGCCGAATCTAACAAGTTCCGCGAGGTAAAGTTCAAGCCTGCATAAAAAGTTTGGATAACCATCCAAGTAGTCAAACCATGAGTAGGGCAGTTCTTGACAAGAGATTTCATGCGTTCCCAAGCTTGGGCAACGTGTTCATTATCCAATTGTTTAAAATTCATTATGTTACTCCTTAGTTGGATAATTTCAGCAGGGGGATAGTACTTCCCAATAAAGGCATCTTTGCACTTGTCCCAAGAATCTATGCTATTCCTAGGCAAGGATTGAAACCAGATTTTAGCTCCTCCTCTCAAGGAGAAAGGAAAAAGCTTAAGCTTAACAATATCAATATCTACTTCTCGGTACTTTTGAATATCACAGAGTTCAACAAAATTATTTAAGTGCAAAGCAGCATCATCTCCAGCACCGGAGAATTGATCTTTCATAACTAGGTTCAGTAAAGCGGGTTTAATTTCATAAGAAGGTGCTGAAGTGGCAGGTGTAGTAATAGGCGTGCAGATAAAGTCATTGTTGTTATGACTGGTGAAGTCACACAACTTGGTGTTCTCGGTGGAACCCATAGCAGCAAGCAAGCAAGATAACTATTTTTGTGATTTTTGATAAAGGACACTAAAGCAAAAACTGAAAGGTAAACTAACAAGACTAAAAAGCAAAGATAAAAGATAGCGTGCAACTTCCCTATCTTGAAGAGTGGAGTCCCCGGCAACGGCGCCAGAAAACTTGCTTGATGGTTTCTCACCCCTCGTTGGTTACCCCAAGTGGAAGGTTTGAGATGTAGCGTAGCGGCAGTTTTCCCTTGGCAAAGATACCAAGGATCGAATCCCGTGAGACTCCGAGGGTCGACAAGAAGGTGTCAATAGCGCCAGAAACTTTCGCTTGACAGGACCTGCACACAGATACAAATAACTTTGCTCCCAACGAGTACAGAGAGGTTGTCAATCCCTCCGGCCTTGTCGTTTACAAAGGATCAAACGCAAGAGATAATAGTGATAGGTATGACTGCAACTAGGAAATAAGAACAGGAAGTAAATAACGGGTGTGATCAGTGATGGTAATATGGACCGGGGTCCCATGATGTTCACTAGTGATGTCTCTCTCCCAAAAGACGATAAAACAGCTAAGCAAGGTAAACAAATTACAGCTGGGCAATTGACAGGATTATGTGCGCAAACCAATGCTCACTATGCTGTAAGAAAGGTAGAGGCTCAAAAGCATGGGCGGTACGCCAAGGCAAGTATACCGAAATCCATCTGCATCTACTACTAATCATCCACCTTGAGATATCTATCCAGAACATCTCGCTGGTATTAAGTTGCGAGTCCCACCCATAGTGTAAACTCAAAGCAACAGACAACTGCATTAAAAGAACTTTGGGTAAAGTAAACAATCCTTGCACCCGCAAGTACAAGCACCGTTGTTTTCCCCCTTGTGGCAACAGCACATCCCCTAGACTCATGTTTCTGTCACTCAAGCTAGTCATCTAGGGGCATGAACCCACAATCAAGCATAACGTTCCCTCTTGGAGTTACTACCTACTACTCGGCCAAAGAAATAAATAGCAACGGAGAACATGCAAGAATTACTCAAGAACATAAATATAAAAGAGGTGAATCAAATATATTACTCACACACAATCTGAACATAATCTCATAATCCATCGGATCCCAGCAAACTCAGCATAGCAACAGCATAAAGATTACATATGTGCCTCGATCATGTAGGGCAGCTCACGAGGTCTAATCGATGAAGAACAAATAGGGGAGGAGAACATCACATAGCTACTGGTCATGGACCCATGGTCCAAGAGGGACTACTCACGACTCATCCGGGAAGCGTCCATGGTGGTGGAGAAGCTCCCGGTGGTGGTTCTCCCCTCCGGCAGGGTGCCGGGAAGAGTTCTCCTGGTGCTCCCGATCTTGGAAGCCCGGCGGCGGCGGAACAGAGATAAGATCGCGAAAAAGGGTTCCGTCCTTGAGGGTTTCGGGACGCGTGGTAAATATATGCCAAAGGGGGTCACCAGAGGCGGAGAGGGGGGCCCAGGCGCGCCCCCCGGCGCGGCCAGGGGGGGGGGGCGCGTGGGCAGGTCGCCTGGGCTGCCCCTGGCTCCCCTCTGGCCCCACTTCTGGCGCGTGGAAGCTTCTGGAGCGCTGATTTTTTATATATTTTTGCCGGAATTTTTCTGGCAATTTAAGTAATGGGAAAACCTGAAATACAAAAACAGCAGAAAACAGAAACTGGCACTGGGGTGCACTGAGTTAATAGGTTAGTCCAAATATGATCAAAAGTGTATGGAAGTGCATAAATATCATAGCAATATCACACAAAAGAAGCATGGAGCAAGCAGAAATTATAGATACGTTTTGGACGTATCACACCCCAAGGTAAAATCGAAGGACAACCAAAAGCCTAAGCTTTGGGATGCCCCGGGAAGGTATCCCCTCTTTCATCTTCATCTATCAGTAACTATACTCGGGACTATATTTTTATTCACCACATGATATGTGTTTTGCTTGGAGCGTCATGTATAATTTGAGTCTTTGCTTGTTAGTTTGCCACAATCATCCTTGCTGGACACACCTTTTTGAGAGGGATAAATAGGCTTTAAAATTTGTTAGAACACTCTATGTGCTTCACTTATATCTTTTGAGCTAGATAGTTTTTCTCTAGTGCTTCACTTATATCTTTTAGAGCACGGTGGAGATTTTATTTTGAAGAAATTGTTGATCTCTCATGCTTGACTTATATCCTTTTGAGAGTCTTTTAGAACATCATGGTAATGTGCTTTGGTTATTGTCGGTGTACTAAGATAGGGGTACCTTAGTACCCCAACTTGTGCACGGGCAGTAGCAGCTTCCCGCGGCAGGGTTTACCGCGTGCTCGCCGGAAACCTTTTTCTGGTCCTTATGAAGCCATTCAAGAACGAAGTATGCAAGACAGAAGGTCAAGGCCCCGGCAAGAGGAGCTTGCCGGGAAGGCCGCACCAGGCTCAAGGTTATCACTTTAACATAAGACCCTGGCAAGAGGAGCTTGCCAGGAAGGCCAAGGAACACGTACCTCAAGAAATGCCTCGGCGCATCATGCGCCCCGGCGGGACCCGGGGAGCGACAAGCTTCCGGGCCCGGCAAGATCAAGACCCCGGCAAGGTGCTTGCCGGGGAAGCCTGCGCTCTGTGCCTGCGCTCCAGCTCATCGGCCCACGCGTCGCCCTGGGGCCCTTCCAGGGACGCGTGGCAGATGGCTGTGCAGCCTGGGGGACACGGTGGCAAGCCACGGTGACGAGGCTACCGCCGTGGCGAACGGAGAAGCATGGACGGTCACTTTTGGGGTCGACGGCGACGGACATTTAATGCCCTTGTCCCCCACTGTCAAGGTTAGGTGAAGACCACTGTTCATCCACTGTTCATGCACTATTCACGCACTGTTACAACTACCACCAAATTTACACTTTTACCCTCCTCTACGTTGACACCTGTCGGTGATCCCTTGAGCTTAGGGATGGCAATGGGGACAATCCCCTATGGGGATACCTACAACATCCCCATCCCCATCTATTCCCTATCATCCCATCCCCATCCCCGTTTACATGACTGGGGATGAAATTTCCCCATACCCATGCTCCACTGGGGAACGGGGCCCCATTAGGGTCCCCATCCCCATACACAAATACTCATATACATAATATGACACCCTATAATCAACATACATAAACGGTGTTGTCCTTGTCCTGCCAATGCATATCTAGGTCGTACTAACTTTTTGGTCATGGTGGCAGCTGAGATGAGGACGTGAGATAGGTTTAAGGTTATTTTCCAGAGCTTTTTTTGTTTTCGCAAGTTTGTTTGTGAATATTTTAAGGTTGACCGCAGTGTCACGGTTACTAACCGGGTCCCCAATGGCTATTGGGTCTGGGGAATAGGATATCATCCCCATCCCCATTGTACCCTATGGGGAATAAATTAGTTTGGTAAATATCCCCATGGGGATGCTTTTCGCCCATCCCCACCCCCTAATAGATGAAATCCCCATGGGTTTGGTGGGTATGGGGCCCCGTTGCCATCCCTACTTGAGCTATAAAAGGAGGCCCATGCACAACATAGAAAGGGGTTCGAAACCTAGACAACTCTCTCGCTCGGTGTAGCTAGTACTGTAGCTCTTCAAGCTCCCGAGCTCAAGAACTCAATACAACCTAAGGCAGGAGTAGGGTTTTACGCGTCCGCGCGGCCCGAACCTGGGTAAAACTGCCCGCGTGCGCTCCTCGATCTGCTCTCCGTGCTCCCTCCGCTCCCTTACCGCAACGTAGAAGGGGCTCCGGTCCCATAGGTGCTCGTGGGAGGACTGTTTCCCCCGACAGTTATAAAACTAGTCCTAATATGATAGGCATCCAAGCTGAATGTAGTAAAAACTTTCATACAAAGTGCATTGAATATGATGAGAAGTTTGATACTTGATGATTGTTTTGAGATATGAGGATGGTAGTATTAGAGTCATGCTAGTGGAGTAATTATGAATTTGAGAAATACTTGTGTTAAAGTTTGTCATTCCCATAGCATGCACGTATGGTGAACCGCTATGTGACAAAGTTAGAGCATGAGGTATTTGTTGAGTGTCATCCTTTGTGTGGAGGTCGGGGGCGCGCGATCGTTAAGTCCTACCAACCTCCCCCCTAGGAGCATGCGTTGATTTCTTTGTTTTGATGACTCATAAATTATTGCAATAAGTATATGAGTTCTTTATGACTAATGTTGAGTCCATGGATTATACACACTCTCACCCTTCCACCATTGCTAGCCTCTCTTGTACCGCGCAACTTTCGCCGGTACCATACACCCACCATATACCTTCCTCAAAACAGCCACCATACCTACCTATCATGGCATTTCCATAGCCATTTATATTGTCATGCAACTTTCCACCGTTCCGTTCATATGACATGCTTCATATTGTCATATTGTCATGCATGATCATGTAGTTGACATCGTATTTGTGGCTAAGCCACCGTGCATAATTTTTCATACATGTCACTCTTGATTCATTGCACATCCCGGTACACCGCCGGAGGCATTCATATAGAGTCATATTTTGTTCTAGCTTCGAGTTGTAATATCGAGTTGTAAATCAATAGAAGTGTGATGATCATCATTATTAGAGCATTGTCCCATGTGAGGAAAGGCCAAATAAAAAAAGAGATGGCCCAAGAAATTATAGAGAGGGGCTAAAAAAAAAGAGAAAGCCCCTCCAAAAAAATGAGAGAAAAGAGAGAAGGGGCAATGCTACTATCCTTTTCCACACTTGTGCTTCAAAGTAGCACCATGTTCTTCATGATAGAGAGTCTCTTGTTTAGTCACTTTCATATACTAGTGGGAATTTTCATTATAGAACTTGGCTTGTATATTCCAACGATGGGCTTCCTCAAACGCCCTAGGTCTTCATGAGCAAGCAAGTTGGATGCACATCCACTTAGTTTCTTTTGTTGAGCTTTCATACATTTATAGCTCTAGTGCATCCGTTGCGTGGCAATCCCTACTCACTCGCATTGATATCTATTGATGGGCATCTCCATAGCTCATTGATACGCCTACTTGATGTGAGACTATCTTGCTCCTTTTTGTCTTCTCCACAACCACCACTCTATTCCACCTATAGTGCTATATCCATGGCTCACGCTCATGTATTGCGTGAAAGTTGAAAGGTTTGAAAAAATTGAGTATGAAAACAATTGCTTGGCTGAAACCGGGGTTGTGCATGATAAGAATATTTTGTGTGATGAATAGGGAGCATAGCCAGACTATATGATTTTGTAGGGACAACTTTCTTTAGCCATGTTATTTTCAAAAGACATGATTGTTTTGTTAGTATGCTTGAAGTATTATTATTTCTTATGTCAATATAGACTTTTGTCTTGAATCTTTCGGATTTGAACATTCATGCCACAATAAAGAGAATTACACTGAAAATTATGTTGGTTAGCATTCCACATCAAAAATTCTGTTTTTATCATTTACCTACTCGAGGACGAGCAGGAATTAAGCTTGGGGATGCTTGATACGTCCCCAACGTATCTATAATTTTTGATTGTTCCATGCTATTATATATGATGTTTTGGATGTTTAATGGGATTTATCATGCACTTTTATATTGTTTTTAGGATTAACCTATCAACCCAAAGGCACAGTCCAGATTGCTGTTTTTTTTGCCTATTTCAGGGTTTTGCAGAAAAGGAATATCAAACGGAGTCCAAATGGAATAAAACCTTCGGGAAAGTTATTTTTGGGACGATATCTTCACGAGAGACTTGAGCACCAAGGCAGAGGAGATACGGGGTGCCCACGAGGGTGGAGGGCGCGCCCCCTCCCCCTGGGCGCGCCCCCTGCCTCGTTGGCCCCACGTTGCTCCACCGACGTACTCCTTCCTCCTATATATACCCATGTACCCTGAAGACATCGAAGCAACAGAGAAAACACTAATTCCACCGCCGCAACCTTCTGTTCCCTTGAGTGCTTCTACATCAACACCATCGCCTCACCATGAGTTGTGAGTAGTTTACCACAGACCTTCGGGTCCATAGTTAGTACCTAGATGGCTTCTTCTCTCTTTCTGGATCTCAATACCAAGTCCTCCTCGGTCTTCGAGGGATCTATTCGATGTAATCTTTTTGCGGTGTGATTGTCGAGATTCGATGAATTGTGGGTTTATGAACAAGATTATCTATGAGAAATATTTGGTTCTTTTCTGAATTCTTTTATGTATGATTATATATGTGGGTGGGCACCCTAGCACACCCCAGACAATTTCTTAGACGTGTGCGGTGCCCCCCTTCAACGTTTACACCCGTGGTCATATTTTCGTAGTGCTTAGGTGAAGCCCTGCGGAGATCACTTCACCATCACCGTCACCACGCCTCATGCTGACAGAACTCATCTACTACCTCGATGTCTTGCTGGATCAAGAAGGTGAGGGACATCACTGAGCTGAACGTGTGCAGAACTCGAAGGTGCCGTGCGTTCGGTACTAGATCGGTTGAAGCGCGAAGAAGTTCGACTGCATCAACTGCGTTGTGAAACGCTTCCGCTTATGGTCTATGAGGGTACATAGACACACTCTCACCCTCGTTGCTATGCATCTCCATAGATAGATCATTGCGTGTGCATAGATTTTTTTGTTTCCATGCAACATTTCCCAAGATCATTTGCTTGGAATACAACACAACTCAAATCCAATGATAGCGTACTTCTATATGCAAAGACCTTGAATGAAAGCTTGCATTCTTACTCAAGTGGATAGCACTTTGGTTGTCACAAAACAACACATACTTGTCTGGCTTAGAACCAAGCTCACAAGACAACCGTTTCAGCCACAATAGCTCTTTGCTCCCCTCTGTTACCGCAATGAATTAAGCTTTAGTTGTATTCAGTGCCACACACTTCTACAGCCTGCTTTGCCATGACACCGCTCCCCCTACATAGGTAACCAAGTAACCTGAAGTAGATTTCCTTCTGTCAACATCTCCAGCCATGTCAGGATCTGAGAAAGCAATCAGCTTGGCCTCAGCACCACCAAAGCAAAGTTCCAGATTTGTGCTGCCCCAGAGATATCTGAAAATCCATTTCACGCCTTCTCAATGAAGTCTTCCTGGATTAGACATAAATCTGCTCACCATACTAACCGCATGCGCAATGTCAGGCCTTGTACACGCCATAGCATACATCAAACTCCCAACCGCTGAAGCATATGGAACATGATGCATTTACTTTTTCTTCTCATCAAGGGTAGGACATTGCTTTCTGCTCAACTTAAAATGGGCTGCTAGTGGAAAACACACAACTTTAGCATTTTCCATCCTGAACTTCTGAAGTACCTTCTCAATATAATTCTCTTGAGACAAGTACAACTTGTTGCAATTTCTGCCTCGCTCAATTCTCATTCTGAGAATGTTCTTTTCTGGACCTAAGTTTTTCATGGCAAAACATTTGCTCAACTCCTTCTTCAACTTAGCAATCTTAGAGACATTCTTTCCAACAATCAGGATATCATCAACATAGAGCAATAATATGATGAAATCATCACCTAAGAATCTATGAATAAACACATAGTGGTCTAATCTACACTTCTTGTAGCCTTGCTCCCCCATGATAGTTTCAAACTTCATGTACCATTGTCTTGGTGCTTGTTTCAGGCCATAGAGACTTTTCTTCAGCTTGCACACATAGTCTTCTTTTCCTTTCACAAGAAACCCCTCCGGTTGCTCCATGTATATTTATTCCTCCAACTCAGAATAAAGGAATGCAGTCTTCACATCCATTTGCTCAACCTCCAAGTTGAGACTTGCTGCCATGCCAAGGATTACTCTTATGGATGTCATCTTCACAACCGGAGAAAAGATCTCATCATAGTCAATGCCTTTTCTCTGGCCGAATCCTTTTACAACTATCCTAGCCTTGTACCTTGGATGTGATGTGTGCTCTTCTTGCTTTATTCTGTAGACCCACTTGTTCTTTAAAAAATTCTTGCCCTTAGGCAGCTTCATCAACTCATAAGTATGATTCTCATGCAAGGAATCCATCTCTCTTTGCCTAGCCTTTTCCACTCCTTTTTGTGCTCATCTTCCATTGCATTTGCAAAGCATTTAGGTTTTGAACCGTCAGATAATAACACAATGTATTGATCCGAGGGATACCTGCTGGAAGGAATTCGATCCCTATTGGATCTTCTGAGTAAAGCGGCTGGTGAACTTTTTGGTGCGGGTGCTTCCTGCTGATCCAGATCACCAACTTCAGCATCATACTCTTGTTATTGCTGCTAGGGAGCATCTTCCTCACCTGCACCACCATGTACATCATCTTGTACATCTTCTGCATCTGCTTCAACTTGCACAGGAGCTGGAGCTGCAGGAACTAGGTCAGAATCAATCATGTCTTGCTGTTGCTAAGGAGGAACCTACCACTTTGTCTTCACAATATCCTCAATTGTTTGGTCTTCTACAAACACAATATCATGACTTCTCACAACTATCCTTGCTATAGGGTCAAACATCTTATAGCCAAACTCATCACCACCATAGCCAAGAAAGATACACTTTCGTGTCTTCAAATCAAGCTTTGACCTTTCATATTGAGGAATATTAACAAAGGCCTTGCACCCAAAAATCTTCAGGTGGTCATATGAGACGTCCTTGTCACACCAAATCCTATTAGGAACATCTCCCTGCAAAGGATAACTTGGTGAGAGATTAATAAGATAAATTGCAGTCATCAAAGCCTCACCCCAAAAGTGTTTACGTAGCTTTGCACTTGACAACAAGCATCTAACTCTCTCCACAATTGTCCTATTCATCCTCTTAGCAAGACTACTCAGCTATGGTGTCTTCGAGGGAGTAAATTGATGCCTAATACCTTGCTGCTTGCAATATGCATCAAATGGCCCAATATACTCTCCTCCATTGTCAGTGTTAATGCACTTGATCTTCTTCTCAGTTTCTCTCTCAACTGAGGCTTGGAATTTCTTGAATACGAATAGTACTTGATTTTTGGTGCTCAAACTGAAGGCCCAAACTTTTCTAGAAAAGTCATCAATAAAAGTCACAAAGTACTTAGCACCACCAAGAGATCTTACCAACATTTTGCAAACATCGGAATGTATCAAGTCCAGCTTATCGGGCTTCTTGTGAGCTTGTGAGGAGGTAGATGCTACTTCTCGAGCTTGCATTGTATTCCCTCGAAGAGGAAAGGGAGATGCAGTACAGTAGCGTAAGTATTTCCCTCAGTTTTTGAGAACCAAGTTATCAATCCAGTAGGAGATGATACGTCTCCAACGTATCTACAATTTTTTATTGTTCCATGCTATTATTTATGAAGTCTTGGATGTTTAATGGGCTTTATCATTCACTTCTATATCATTTTTGGGACTAACCTACTAACCCAAAGGCCTAGTCCAAATTGCTGTTTTTTGCCTGTTTCAGGGTTTTGCAGAAAAAGAATATCAAACGGAGTCCAAACGGAATGAAACCTTCGCGAGAGATACTTTTGGAGAAAATCACGCACGCGGAGCTTGAGAACCACGTCAGGGGATCGAGGGCTGGCCCACGAGAGTGGGGGGCGCGCCCACTTCCGAGGGTGCGCCCCCTGCCTCGTGGCCCCCTCGAGCGTCCCCCGGTGCCCTCCTTCTTCCTATATAAGTCTACGTACCCCAGAAACTCCATGAACAGAGAGAAAACCCTAATTCCACCGCCGTACCTTCTGTTCCCGTGGAGATCCCATCTTGGAGCCTGTTCCGAAGCTCCACTGGAGGGGGATCCATCACGAAGTTCATCATCATCATCATCATCATCGCCCTCATCATGAGTTGTGAGTAGTTTACCACAGACCTTCGGGTCCATAGCTAGTATCTAGATGGCTTCTTCTCTCTCTCTGGATCTCAATACAAAGTTCTCCTCGGTCTACGAGGAGATCTATTCGATGTAATCTCTTTTTGCGGTGTGTTTGTCGAGATCCGATGAATTGTGAGTTTATGATCAAGGTTATCTATGAAAGATATTTGGTTCTTCTCTGAACTTTTTATGTGTGCTCATAATATCCTTGCAAGTCTCTTCGAATTATTGGTTTGGTTTGGCCTACTAGATCTATAGTTCTTGCAATGGGAGAAGTGCTTGGCTTTGGGTTCAATCTTGCGGTGTCCTTTCCTGGTGACAGTAGGGGCAGCAAGGCACGTATTGTATTGTTGCCATCGAGGATAAAAAGATGGGGTTTATATCATATTTCTTGAGTTTATCCCTCTACATCATGTCATCTTGTTTAAGGCGTTACTCTATTCTTATGAACTCAATACATTAGATGCATGCTGGATAGCGGTTGATGTGTGGAGTAATAGTAGTAGATGCAGAATCGTTTCGGTCTACTTGTCTCGGACGTGATGCCTATATACAATGATCATGCCTAGATAGTCTCATAATTATTCGCTTTTCTATCAATTGCTCGACAGTAATTTGTTTACCCGCCGTAGAATATCGCTATCATGAGAGAAGCCACTAGAGAAAACTATGGCCCCCGGGTCTATTCTCAACATATCAATCTACATCTACTTTACTTTTATTGCTTTTATTTGCTGTTTTTATAAACTAAAAATACCAAAAATATAAACTATCATCTCCATCAGATCTCACTCTCGTAAGTGACCGTAAAGGGATTGACAACCCCTTATCGCGTTGGCTGCGAAGTTCTTATTTGTTTGTGCAGGTGCGAGGGACTCGCGCGTGGTCTCCTACTAGATTGATACCTTGTGAAAGGATCGATATGGTTGACTAGAGGGGGGGGGGTGAATAGGCAACTAACAATTTTTAGCTTTTCTTAACCACTTTAAATTAAGCGTCAAAGTAAGTTGGCTAGATATGCTACTAAGATGACAACTAATAGGAACTAAAGATAACAACCTCACAAGCAAGCTATAAGAGATAAACAAGTAAAGCTTGCACAAGTAAAGGAAAGAAATAACCACAAGTGGAACCGGTGAAGATGAGGATGTGTTGCCGAAGTTCCTTCCCATTGAGGGGAAGTACGTCTTCGTTGGAGCGGTGTGGAGGCACAATGCTCCACAAGAAGCCACTAGGGCCACCGTATTCTCCTCACGCCCTCACACGAGGCAAGGTGCCGTGATTCCACTAGTGGTGCCCTTGAAGGAGGCAACCGAACCTTTACAAACAAGGTTGGGGCTATCTCCACAACCAAATTGGAGGCTCCCAACGATACCACGAAGCTTCACCACAATGGAATATGGCTTCGAGGTGACCTCAACCGTCTAGGGTGCTCAAACACCCAAGAGTAACAAGATCCGCTAGGGATTAGTGGGGGGGAATCAAATATCTCTTGGTGGAAGTGTAGATCGATGCCTTCTCATGCAATCCCGAGCAAATCAACACGTTTGATTGGCCAGGGAGAGAGATCGGGCGAAAATGGAGCTTGGAGCAACAATGGAGTATGTAGGGGAAGAGGTAGGTCAACAACGAGGAAGAAGATGCCTTTATATAGTGGGGGGAACAATCCAACCGTTATCCCCCCACTCAGCCCCGCAAAGAGCGGTACTACCGCTTGAGCGAGCGGTACTACCGCTTATACAGCGGTACTACCGTTTCCCTTCAAGCGGTACTACCACGCCAGGGGGCTGGGACCCAGAGCGGTACTACCGCGGTTTGCAGGGCGGTACTACCGCTGGGAGCGGTGCTACCTGTAACGCCCCGGACACACCCGCCGGTGGTCGTTACTCCTGGCGGGATCTAGACTGGCCTCACATATCAATACTAGTCTTTTCTGCGCACTTTGTCCTCACTCGTGCGCACCCGGGAGCAACTTCCCGATCGGTCACCCATCCTGAAACTACTCCAAGCTGAGCACGCTTAACTTGGGAGTTCTATCTGAATGGGCTCCCGGAAAAGAAGGAATTCCTTATTGATATGAGTAGTCTATCATCCCTAATAAGCCAGGCCATCACATACACCCTCACTCAGAGGAACCGACGTCCTCGTCGGGCCACAGGAACGTTTCCTCTTGGCACAACCGTCTGTGCTTCCAGGACAGCACATGTGCCATGCCGTGTGCCACGACGGGTCACAAACGTCATGCACAACATGACTGCAAACTGTCCGCAAACATCTGTGTAACCGCGAGGGTCGGCTCTGATACCAACTTGTAACGCCCCGGACACACCCGCTGGTGGCCGTTACTCCTGGCGGGATCTAGACTGGCCTCATATATCAATACTAGTCTTTTCTGCGCACTTTGTCCTCACTCGTGCGCACCCGGGAGCAACTTCCCGATCAGTCACCCATCCTGAAACTACTCCAAGCTGAGCACGCTTAACTTTGGAGTTCTATCTGAATGGGCTCCCGGAAAAGAAGGAATTCCTTATTGATATGAGTAGTCTATCATCCCTAATAAGCCAGGCCATCACACTACCGCCCCTACTACCGCTCCTAGTACCGCAAAACCAAACACAAAAAAGCGCTCGCGAGTCGAGGCGGTGGTAACACGGAGCAGCAGCGTTACTACCGCCGAGTGCAACAAGCGGTACTACCACTTAGTGGGGCGGTACTACCGCTTGAGGCACTTAGGCGGTACTACCGCTGAGGCCCGCGGTACTACCGCTAGGGCCAGGAAAACCACAGAAGAGGGGAAAGTATGACTCCATTGAGGCGAGAAGGTATGGTGGGTGCGGTAAGAAAGTGTACGTGTTGATTCCACGCAAACCTTACCAAAGAGGATCCCCTCTTAATAGTACGGCTTTCCTATTACTCTGATCCACTAAAAAATAAGCAAAAGGAAACACCGTCTTCCATAGATTCTGAGGGGCATCTAATCGTCTTGTGCCTAGGTGAGATATATCTGAAAGAGCTTAGAACACATGATTAGTCCGCAAATGCATTGTCATCAATCACCAAAACACCATCGGGCTAAATATGCCCTTACAATCTCCCCATTTTTGGTGGATTGATGACAATACGGGATGTGCACAAAAGGAATAATGACATAAAGTAAATGCAAAACCCACACCCCTAAAATATAGACGGGCTCCCCCTAGATGTGTGCTATCTAGATAAGTGATTTGGACTGCACGTCACATATACTAGGATCAACACTCCCCCTATGTTTTAGAGACTAACAAACTAAGCAAGATATATGAGAGCATGGTAAATAACAAGATAATCATGCACGCTAGAGAGTACCAAGGTACATAAGTAAGATATAAGATAGGGTAAAGAAGCATATGTCTCACACCATATGACGGGAACTTAGGTCACATGAAAACCAACCAAAACACAAGACAAGAAAGCACAAACGACAGGAACACAAAGGCAACGACACAAATCCCCACGACACAAATCCCTAAACTTTCTCCCCCTTTGGCATCGAGACACCAAAAGGGAAGAGAGCTAAGCTACGGCTCCAGGTGAGAGCAGGTGAAGGTCTTGAACATCAAATCTCAGCGGGGTCATCTGCTTCGTCGTCGTCGACCTGAAACTGCTCGGCGTCGGAATCTGTCCACGGGCAGTGCTGCTGGATCCACTCTTCCTCCTTGGTTACCTGTTCCTCAGAGCCACTGACCACAGTCGCACCCAACTGATGCATGAGCTCCTTGTGACGTCCCCTGGCCTTCTTCTCTGCCACATGAGTCATGTACTGACCATGAGACTCCATGCAAAACAGCTTCTTCATCTTCGTCTTGAGCTTCTTTGCCCACGAGGGCTCTGCACCAGATGGCTCATGATGTCTACACACGCTTCTACTCTTGTAGACTATGTTGGGCCTCCAAGCGCAGAGGTTTGTAGGACAGCAGCAATTTCCCTCAAGTGGATGACCTAAGGTTTATCGAACTCAGGGAAGTAGAGGTTGAAGATGGTGTCTCTCAAGCAACCCTGCAACTAAGATACAAGAAGTCTCTTGTGTCCCCAACACACCTAATACAACTAGAAGTTGTATAGGTGCACTAGTTCGGCGAAGAGATGGTAAAATATGGATGATAGGAGTGGCAAAGCAAAGTAATATAAATCTGTAATAAAAAGTGCAGCAAGCAAACAAGTGGTAAACGTGAGCACAAATGGTATTGCAATGGTGGAAACAAGGCCTAGAGATCATACTTTCACTAGTGGCAACTCCCAACAACATTAACATAATCGAATCACATGATATTTCCCATAAAACATGCAATGGAGAAGCACCCGGAGGTCATTCCTTTGTGGTCAAGAGAGGACGAGAATTATGTAGGGCTACAAAAGCACACCTCAAAGTTCATAGTTCTCAATCTAAGGATTTCCCAATGTCACCGCGGCCATCCAAAGAGAGTCCCACAATCACCACAACATATCTAAAGGATAGTCAAAGACAAGCACCAAGAGACTCTCAATCTTCAATCAACACACAAGAGAGGAAATCGCTCATGAAAATATTTTTCTAATCCATGTACAATAGACCGCTGTCACCTTGGTCTCGGAGATTATACTAGATAAATACAAGTGAGTACATCAATCCAATACATAGAGGAAGGGGAAACATCATGGGATCACCCTAGATTAACATAGCCTATGATACGAAGATCACATCATGGGAGAGAGAGATAACCACATAGCTACACGTACGAGCCCTCGGTCCCGGAGAAGACTACTCACGCATGGACATGGTGAGGAGGAGGTTGATGATGGTGTTGATGGAGAGGTGCAGCCCCGCGAGGAGGCGGCGGCCGGCGGCGGCCACGGAGGCGGCGGCGGCGAGGAGGAGACGGCGGCGGCCCTTGGGGGCGGCGGCGGCCCTAGGGGCAGCGGCTCCTTGGCCCCCCTTCTTCCTTGTGGATGGTGCTGCAATGGTACTGGTCCTCCCCTCCAAGACGACGGCTTGGGAGGAGGAAAATTCGTGGTCCTTGGTGACCTAGGTTTCCCCTCTTTATATAGACTCTCGGATTCCCGTCATCAGATTTTGGGCCTCAGTAAAACGGGCTTTACTCGGCCGTCTGGACTCCGATTTGTACGAATTTTATATCCAGAAGCATCGCCTCGAAATTCCCCACAACTTTCGCAACTAGACTTTTTCCTTTTGACGTCGTCTTCGGGCAAGAACGTGACCATCTTTAAAAAACGTTCTCAGACAGATTTCAGGAAAGTCAGAGTCCTACTCCAATACGACTCCTTTTGCGTTTTTGTCAATTTCCAAGTAATTCCTACACAATAAAGTGTAAAACAAGAACATTGTGCACTTTTGCAACCATTAGTAGGTTAGTCCAAATATGATCAAAAGTGTATGGAAGTGCATAAATAGCATAGCAATATCACACAAAAAGGGCATGGAGCAAGCAGAAATTATGGATACGTTTTGGACGTATCAACATCCCCAAGCTTAATTCCTGCCCGTCCTCGAGTAGGTAGATGATAACAAGCATAATTTCTGTGGTGACATGCTATTAACCATATAAGAACTTTTCACAGTCACATGACAAGTGCTTACTGAGACAATGAATCTGTAGTAATTAAGTTGCCTCATGAGAAAATCACAAAGAACTGAAAGTTTTACAATATGATACTGAAACACTCAATAGATTTATAATGAGCATGGTGTGCAAATATGACAAAGTGATATCTCGCTTGCCCCTTTAGTGAAGCAAAACATAAATGCAGGGGCACCTCCAAGGTTTAAGTGACGACTAGATACAATAATTTCAGAATAAACGATATCATAATCATGCAAAAGACAATGGTACTTTGGGACAATGCACATTACACTCAGAATGACAATCATGCTCTCAATAGTTGGTGCTTTAAAGAAGGTGGAGACTCTCGAACCGTGGCTTTTGTTGGCAAGGTTGAAAACCCGTGGTCGGAAACAAAAACTAAACATGTACCGGAGCTCTTGGTTTTAAAAACAGAGGTAATAATTATTTTTTTAGAATATGCATATTTCGTCAACGAATGCTAGCAGATAACTCAATTACTTCTTGAGCTAGACAAGTTTCGAGGAACGGCTCCCGCATGAGGACGATCACATCCTCTTAATCTCCTTTGTTTATCACTGCCAAAGTTTTCTGATTTCTCATGAACAAAGCGTGAAGGGGGGTTTGTTTGTTGTATAATTTTTTAATGAGCCGGGCGCACTCTATGCCAGTTCCTTCTCGTATTATGGGTTTGCACATTAGACATGCAATCCCGGGGTGAAGCTTATCCAACTTAAAAAGATCATGAATTAACTACTACTTCCTCATGAGCTAAAACAGAGGCACAAAATAGAAATGCTTTTATGAATAATTTCGAGATGGTACATGAAAGTCTTCGTTAGGAATGGCAGGTAAATACCATGTATAGGAAGGTATGGTGGACTCATATGGCATAACTGGTTTAAAGGATTTTGGATGCACAAGCAGTCAGTCCGCTTAGTACAGGTGGAGGTTAGCAAGAGACTGGGAGCGACCAACTAAGAGAGCAATGACGGTCATAATCATGCAGAGCAACAAAGCAACATTGAATCAGGCATGGAAGTTATATTGCTACTCAGAAATAAAAGATCATCAAGGCTTGACAGACTTTCTTTACAGTCTTAAATATGCGTGAGCATACGCCAAGTCAATAAAAATAAATTATTGAAGGAAGATATCACTAAACCATACCACATCATAGGCAAACAAATCATGTTGGTACTCTAATAACACATTGGGAACCCCCCAGCTATTTGAGACTAACCATAAGAAAACATGAACTACTAAGCACCATTATGCACATAGCATTTTATCATAGACATATCAACCAATGCAACAGAAGCCAACTCTCTTAGCAAGATAAGCATGATAACTAAAGAGAGTTCCAGCGACCAACTAAACAAAAGCTCTTTAAAAAGATAAGCATGAAAACTAAGAGCTGAACATGATAGTAGCTATTGAAAGACCAAGAACACACACAACAAAGATAGACATGAAAATTCTATGTTATGTTCTAGGTTGAAGTGGAGCGTGTTTCTCTCCCACACAAAGAAAGCTGAGTTCCACCTCGTTATGAAAAGCAAGCAAAGCTAAAGAAAACTAAAAAGGAAACTAAAAGCAAGACGCTCCAAGCATAGCACATAACACATGAAGTGATAAAAATATAGTGGAACGAAAGACGAACTGATAATTATTGATGGAGAAGGGGATGCACGGGGGCATCCCCCAGCTTAGACGCTTGAGTCTTCTTGAATATTTCTTGGGGGTGCATGGGGGCATCCCCAAGCTTGAGCGTTTGACACTCCTGAATCTTTTTATCATCTTCCCTCGCACACTTGAAAACTCCCTTCATACATAACTCATCATAATCTGATTAGCGAGGTTAGTACCCTTAATAAAATAACTGTTCTTTGCTGGAAATAAGGATATTCTTGAAGGTCTACTGTTTCTCAAGATTGCCAAAAGGTTTTTGCAAAGAAAAAGCAAGCTCAAGGTTTGCAAAATGAAGAAAAGGCAAAACAAGACAGAATCTGTGAAAAACAGACCGGCAGGTAGTAAATGATTTTTTCGGGGCCCTTCTGCAACTCAAATCAAAAAACTCAAAACAGACGCCCGAAAGACAATTGTATAGAGCACGCTGTAGAAAATTTCAGACCAAAAAGATGATCTGGTGATTTTATACGAATATTTCTGTCCAAGGACAGAATCTGTTTCCTGGACAGCACGTCACAACTTTTGAACTTTCTTGCAATCAGAGGCTACACTTGGCACAAAGCTGAAAAGTAAAGATACAATGATGATGCTACTGTAGTAACAACATTAAGACACAACAAAAGCAAAATAAGATTTTATTCATTGTGGGCTGCCTCCCAAAAACGCTTTCTTTTATGCCTTTAAGCTAGGCATAAGACATTAATGATGCTCTCGTAGGAATAAGAGTTGAAGAACAAAAGAGAGCATCAAGAAGCAAATACCAAACACATTTAAGCCTAACATGCTTCCTATGCATAGGAATATTGCAATAGAATAATTCAATGAAGCACAAAGCAATAAGCATAGGAAGACAAAACAAGTGCAGCTTCAGAACCTTCAACATAAAGAGAGGGAACTTGATATTATTGAAATATCTATAAGCATATGTTACCTTCTCATAATAATTTTCAGTGGGATCACGAATAAATTCAACAATATAAGCATCACATAAAGCATTGTTACCATGATCCACATGCAAAAAGTACTCTTACTCTCCACATAAGCATCTTTGGGGAGCCCATGGTTAGGACTTTTTAGCATTAACTTTTTCAGTCTCCCCCAAGCTTGAGCTACGCTCTCTCCGTCACGAGACCTAAAGTTATAGATATAGTTCCTGTCTCGATGAATCTCATGAAGAGGATAAAACTTAGTATAAAAGAGAGACATAAGCTCTTGCCAATCAAGCAAGTGCGAGTTATCGAGAAGCTTATACCAATCTGAAGCTTTATCTATAAGTGATACGGCGAACAATTTCCTCATGACAAACTCCCTTGATACACCTGCAAGCTTAAATAATGAACATAATTGTGACAGATATAGCAAGTGTTCATCGGGATGTCTGTCTCCTGCGTAACGATTAGCCAAAACATAATCGATAATACCAGTTGGTATTTTATAGGGCACAATTTCAGTAGGGGGAGGAGCAACCAACACAGGTGTGGGGCGTCTTCCCGCAAGCAACGATCCAATAGCAAGGTTGTCCATAAGCATAACTAGTGAAATAAAAACAAGAAACAAAAAAATTTAATTGCAAGATCTAAAGATATACCTTCAAGCACTCACCTCCCCGGCAACGGCGCCAGAAATAGCTTGATGTCTACACACGCTTCTACTCTTGTAGACTATGTTGGGCCTCCAAGCGCAGAGGTTTGTAGGACAGCAGCAATTTCCCTCAAGTGGATGATCTAAGGTTTATCGAACTCAGGGAAGTAGAGGTTGAAGATGGTCTCTCTCAAGCAACCCTGCAACTAAGATACAAGAAGTCTCTTGTGTCCCCAACACACCTAATACAACTAGAAGTTGTATAGGTGCACTAGTTCGGCGAAGAGATGGTAAAATATGGATGATAGGAGTGGCAAAGCAAAGTAATATAAATCTGTAATAAAAAGTGCAGCAAGCAAACAAGTGGTAAACGTGAGCATAAATGGTATTGCCATGGTGGAAACAAGGCCTAGAGATCATACTTTCACTAGTGGCAACTCCCAACAACATTAACATAATCGAATCACATGATATTTCCAATAAAACATGCAACGGAGAAGCACCCGGAGGTCATTCCTTCGTGGTCAAGAGAGGACGAGAATTATGTAGGGCTACAAAAGCACACCTCAAAGTTCGTAGTTCTCAATCTAAGGATTTTCCAATGTCACCGCGGCCATCCAAAGAGAGTCCCACAATCACCACAACATATCTAAAGGATAGTCAAAGACAAGCACCAAGAGACTCTCAATCTTTAATCAACACACAAGAGAGGAAATCGCTCATGAAAATATTTTTCTAATCCATGTCCAATAGACCGCTGTCACCTTGGTCTCGAAGATTATACTAGATAAAGACAAGTAAGTACATCAATCCAATACATAGAGGAAGGGGAAACATCATGGGTCACCATAGATTAACATAGCCTATGATCACAACGAAGATCACATCATGGGAGAGAGAGATAACCACATAGCTACACGTATGAGCCCTCGGCCCCGGAGAAGACTACTCACGCATGGACATGATGAGGAGGAGGTTGATGATGGTGTTGATGGAGAGGTGCAGCCCCGCGAGGAGGCGGCGGCCACGGAGGCGGCGGCGGCGAGGAGGAGACGGCGGTGGCCCTAGGGGGCGGCGGCGGCCCTTGGGGGCGGCGGCGGCCCTAGGGGCAGCGGCTCCTTGGCCCCCCTTCTTCCTTGTGGATGGTGCTGCAATGGTGCTGGTCCTCCCCTCCAAGACGGCGGCTTGGGAGGAGGAAAATTCGTGGTCCTTGGTGACCTAGGTTTCCCCTCTTTATATAGACTCTCGGATTCCCGTCATCAGATTTTGGGCCTCAGTAAAACGGGCTTTACTCATCCGTCCGGACTCCGATTTGGACGAATTTTATATCCAGAAGCATCGCCTCAAAATTCCCCACAACTTTCGCAACTATACTTTTTCCGTTTGACGTCGTCTTCTGGACGGAACGTGACCATCTTTAAAAAATGTTCTCAGACAGATTTCAGGAAAGTCAGAGTCCTACTCCAATACGACTCCTTTTGTGTTTTTGTCAATTTCCAAGTAATTCCTTCACAATAAAGTGTAAAAAAAGAACATTGTGCACTTTTGCAACCATTAGTAGGTTAGTCCAAATATGATCAAAAGTGTATGGAAGTGCATAAATATCATAGCAATATCACACAAAAAGGGCATGGAGCAAGCAGAAATTATGGATACGTTTTGGACGTATCAGCTCATAGTCATCATCATCATCCGCCTCAGCCTCAGCCTCCTCAGTCTCCATAGCAGCAGCGGAGGATGAACCCCCAGACTTGGGAGCATGAGTGCCCCAGTTGTCCTTCCTCCTCAGACGCTTTATCTCATGAGACACCAACTCTTCAGTTTCAAGCAACACGTTGGGATAGACATGATCCCAAGCCTTGTCAATAAGCAGCATGATGAAAGGTCCATAGATCAGGCACTTGCGTTCAGAAATAGAAGACAAGAGCTCAGACCACATCACATGAGAAATATCCAGGGTCTCACCAGTGTTCCTTTCTAGCTGATGTTGGCAAAAGAGAAGCATGTCGAGAAGATAGGAGCGAACCATATCATGATTCCCAACTCGAGGGAAGAGAGTCTCACGGAAGATGCAGTGAAGGATATCCAGATAGGCAGACAACTCATATGTTACCTTCTTAGTCTCAGGGTGGACCTTCACAGTGCAGTAGGGCCAGAGAGCTTGCTTGTGAGTGGAGGTAGTGTTCTGATGAGGACGAAAGCCAACCGGAGTCTCAAGCCCCTAGTCTTCCACCCCAAATAACTCCATGAAAGCCTTCCAGTTGACAGACATCAATTTGCCATTGGTCATCCATGTCAGAGTTCTTTCCTCATCCGTCCCTATATGGACAGTGGCATAGAATTGAGCCACAAGATCTGCATCAAAGTCCTTGTTGAACTGAATGATCTGGAGAATGTTAAGCTGAGAGCACATCTGAAGAGCATCGCCAAAATACACGGGATCCTTCTCCAGGTATTCCGTGTCGATGGAGCGAACACTGACAAAGAGATTCTTCTTTGCCTTGAGCACATCAAAGTAGACGGCAAACTGAAAGCGGTTCCAGAACGGACGGTTGACCAAATTGTGTTCTTGATCAACCTCATAGGGATTGCGGCGATGCCTTGCCCAGAACTCCTTGCCACTCATTTGGGTCACAGTTTTTCCCTTTGGCTTTGACATGGACTTCTTCTTTTGTTGAGGTAGAAGTGGAGCACTCGAGGAACCTCCAACAGATTCAGATGTGCGGTAGCGCTTCGAGGTTGCACGATTGGGGTTGATACGGTGAGCTTGATGCTCAGGATGTTCATCACCTGGAACCAAACACAACAACAGGCGAACCAACCAAAAGGAACGAGCATAAGCCTACGAACACAACAAAAGAAGATCGAAGAATGAAGAAATATGCTTGAGCTTGGCAAGCAGCGGTAGTACCGCGATCTGTTAAGTGGTAGTACCGCCCAAGCGGTAGTACCGCTCCAAGAGAGCGGTAGTACGGCTCGAGGCGGGGAAACAACAGTTTCCTACTACCGTGGTCAGATCCGGCACTACCGGCCTGTCAAATTCAAAAATATTTCTACCATACTCTAATCTAGACAGTCCAGTTGCTTTCTCCATCCTACTCAAGCCTAGATTTAGCCAAAAATCTAAAGATGCAAACACTATTGCCAGTAAACACAAGATCTGAAAAAGAGACAAGAGGAGAAGTGGAACGAGGGCAATACCAGCATCCATGGCAAGAGGACTAGGTGGGGATCGACTCCACCAAAGGAAAAGGAGAGGAAAACCTCGGAGGAGGAGATCCGCCGGAGCCCTCCCGCGACGACGAACTGCTGGAGAGAGAGAGAGGAACGAAGGGGCGAGTGAATGGGTATGTGATACGTCAAAAACGTATCTATAATTTCTGCTTGCTCCATGCTTCTTTTGTGTGATATTGCTATGATATTTATGCACTTCCATACACTTTTGATCATATTTGGACTAACCTATTAACTCCGTACACCACAGTGCCAGTTCCTGTTTTCTGCTGTTTTTCTATTTCAGGTTTCCCCCATATTAAAAGTGCTCCAAAAATTCCGGGAAAAATACAGGAAAAATCAGCGTACAGGAAGCTTCGAGAAAAACCAAAGCGGGGCCAGAGGGGAGCCAGGGGTGGCCCAGGCGGCCACCCGGCGCGGCCTCACCCCTGGCCGTGCCAGGGGGGCGCCTGGGGCCCCCTCTCCACCTCTGGTTGCCCCCTTTCGCATATATATTCCTCTCGTCCCGAAACCCTCGAGGACGGAACCCTTTTTTGCGATCTTGCCTCTGTTCCGCCGCCGCAGCGCTTCCAAGATCGGGAGCATTAGGAGAACTCTTCCCGGCACCCTGCCGGAGGGGAGAACCACCACCGGGAGCTTCTCCACCACCATGGACGCTTCCCGGATGAGTCGTGAGTAGTCCCCCTTGGACCATGGGTCCATGACCAGTAGCTATGTGATGCTCTCCTCCCCTCTTTGTTCTTCATGGTTTAGACCTCGTGAGCTGCCCTACATGATCGAGGCACATATGTAATCTTTATGCTGTTGCTCTGCTGAGTTTGCTGGGATCTGATGGATTATGAGATTATGTTCAGATTGTGTTTGAGTAATATATTTGATTCACCTCTTTTATATATTTGTTCTTGAGTAATTCATGCATGTTCTCCGTTGCTATTTATTGCTTTGGCTGAGTAGTAGGTAGTAACTCCAAGAGGGAGCGTTATGCTTGATTCTGGGTTCATGCCCCCTGATGACTAGCTTGAGTGACAGAAACATGAGTCTAGGGGATGTGCTGTTGCCACAAGGGGGAAAACAACGGTGCTTGTACTTTCGGGTGCAAGGATTGTTTACTTTACACAAAGTTCTTTTAATGCAGTTGTCTGTTGCTTTGAGTTTAAACTTTGGGTGGGATTCGCAACTTAATACGAGCGAGATGTTCTGGATAGATATCTCAAGGTGGACGATTAGTACTAGATGCAGATGGATTTCGGTCTACTTGCCTTGGCGTACCGCCCATGCTTTTGAGCCTCTACCTTTCTTTGCAACATAGTTAGCATTGGTTTGCGCACATAATCCTGTCAATTGCCCAGCTGTAATTTGTTTACCTCGCTTAGCTATTTTATCGTCTTTTGGGAGAGAGACATCACTAGTGAACATCATGGGACCCCGGTCCATATTACCACCACTGATAACACCCTATATTTACTTCCTGTTTTTATTCCCTAGTTGCAGTCATAGCTATCATTATTATCTCTTGTGTTTGATCCTTTGTAAACAACAAGGCCGGAGGGATTGACAACCTCTCTGTACTCGTTGGGAGCAAAGCTATCTGTATCTGTGTGCAGGTCCTGTCAACCGCTAAGTTTCTGTCGCCGTTGACACCTACTTGTCAACCCTCGGAGTCTCACGGGATTCGATCCTTGGTATCTTTGCCAAGGGAAATTTGCCGCTACGCTACATCTCAACCTTCCACTTGGGGTAACCAACAAGGGGCGAGAAGCCATCAAGCAAAAGTTTCTGGCGCCGTTGCCGGGGACTCCACTCTTCAAGATAGGGGAGTTGCACGCTATCTTTTATCTTTGCTTTTTAGTCTTGTTAGTTTACCTTTCAGTTTTTGCTTTAGTGTCCCTTACAAAAAATCACAAAAATAGTTATCTTGCTTGCTGCTACTATGGGTTCCACCAAAAACACTAAGTGGGAGGAGTACACCCCTTCTTCCATCACGCCAATCACCACTGTTGGGATCTACAAAAGTAATAAACCTTGTGATTATGTTAGTTTTAATGGAGAGTTATGCACATGGCATGGTCTTCCAGGAAAAAAGTATGAGCCTCTGTTTAAAGTTGCTCCCACACTTCCCCAAACTTGGTAAGACGTCCAAACTCTTATAATAGAGAGCAATTCAAACAAAGAAGATGACACTACAATTCTGCTCAATAATGATAAAATTGATTTTGATAATTGTAGTCTCTCAGAAGTTGTCACCTTTTTACAAAGAATGGCTAAAGACCCCCACACTAGCACACTTAACCTTGCCTTCACGGAGCATATCACTAATGTTGTCATCAAAGCTAGGGAGGAGAAGCTTAGGGTAGAAGCCTCCATACCTAGAAAGCTAGAAGATGGTTGGGATCCTATGATTAAAATTAAGTTGAATAAGTTCTCTTGCTATGCTTTATGTGATGTTGGAGCTAGTACCTCCGTTATGCCCAAAAGAACGTATGATATGTTTAAATTGAAATCTTTTGATCCTTGTTCTTTTGGTGTTCGTCTTGTTGATTCTTCCGTAAAGAAACCTTTGGGGAAGGTCGACGATGTTCTTATCATTGTCAATGACAATTATGTTCCCGTTGATTTTACTATTATGGATATTGAATGTGAACCTTCATGTCCAATTATTTTGGGACGTCCTTTTCTTCGCACCGTTGGTGCTATCATTGACATGAAAGAGGGGAATATAAAATTTCAATTCCCTCTCAAGAAAGGGATGGAACACTTCCCTAGAAAGAAGATTAAGTTGTCTTTTGAGTCCGTTACACGGGCTAGCTATTCTCTTACTCTTGATAAAACTTGATCTTCTTTTTTTGCATCATGCCTAGCTTAAAGGCATAAAAGAAAGCGCTTTTGGGAGGCAGCCCACAACGAATTAGGTTTTATTTTGCTTTTGTTGTGTCTTGATGTTGTTACTACAGTAGCATCATCATTGTATCTTTTCTTTTCAGCTTAGTGCAAAGTTTAGCCTCTGATTGCAAGAAAGTTCAAAAGTTGTGGCGTGTTGTCCAGAAAACAGATTCTGTCCTTGGACAGAAAAATTCGTATAAAATCACCAGATCATCTTTTTGATCTGAATTGTTTTGACAGCGTGCTCTATACAATTGGCTTTCGAGCGTCTATTCTGAGTTTTTTGATTTGAGTTGCAGAAGTTCCCCGAAAAAATTATTTACTACCTGCTGGTCTGTTTTTCACAGATTCTGTCCTGTTTTGCCTTTTCTTCGTTTTGCAAACCTTGAGCTTGCTTTTTCTTTGCAAAAACTTTTTGGCAATCTTGAGAAACAGTAGCTCTTCAAGATTATCTTTATTTCCAGTAGGGAAAAATTATTTTATTATGGGTACTAACCTCGCTAATCAGATTATGATGAGTTATGTATGAAGGGAGTTTTCAAGTGTGCGAGGGAAGATGATAAAAGAAGATTCAGGAGGGTCAAACGCTCAAGCTTGGGGATGCCCCCGTGCACCCCAAGAAATATTCAAGAAGACTTAAGCGTCTAAGCTTGGGGATGCCCCCGTGCATCCCCTTATCCATCAACAATTATCAGTTCGTCTTTCGTTCCACTATATTTTAATCACTTCATGCGTTATGTGCTATGCTTGGAGCGTCTTGCTCTTAGTTTCCTTTTTAGTTTTCTTTAGCTTTGCTTGCTGTTCATAACAAGTTAGAACTCAGCTTTCTTTGTGTGGGAGAGAAACACGCTCCACTTCAACCTAGAACATAACATAGGATTTTCATGCTTATCTTTGTTGTGTGTGTTCTTTGTCTTTTCTTAGCTGCTGTCATGTTTAGCTCTTAGTTTTCATGCTTTTCTTTTTAAAGAGTTTTTTTTTAGTTGGTTGCTGAACTCTCTTGAGTTTTCATGTCTATCTTGTTAAGAGAGTTTGCCTGTTGCATTGAGTTGTGTGTCTTAACTTAAAGTAGGTAATTGAGGTTGCTATTTAATTTTAGTAGTAACTTGCAATAGTTTTGAGGTATTGCCATGAATAATATTTGAACTTTTGGTGTCAAGAGCTTTAGCCTATTAGTGATAGATGTCGTATTTTGGGCAATCCGTGTTTATTTTCAAAAACCTACAAAATAGTAGAGAACTTTAGCTACTAAATGGATCACTAATCTTTGGAGGGATCGAATATTAGAGTACACTCACGTACCATGAGTCGAGGATGCGCAAGGATAACCAAACCCCCATACTCTCCTCCTCGGGGTACTTGTCTCTTTGTGAACCTCCTAATTAGATTGAGAGTTACCGATAATAAGTGCATGAGTTCTTCGGACTAATGTGAGTATTCGAAAAGTTGACACTTCCACCTAGCCATATTTTTCTAGCCTCTTCGGTACCGTGCATTGCCCTTTCTCACCTCGAGAGATGGCGCATACTCCGCCGGTGCATCCAAATCCTTGGCACGATACGCTCTGTCATCATAAGCCTCATTATATCCTTCCTCAAAACAGCCACCATACCTACCTATCAAGGCATTTCCATAGCCTTTCCGAGATACATTGCCATGCAACATCCATCTTCTCATGACTTGATCTTCATGTCATACATGCTTTTTGCTTGATCGATGAGCCGCATGCTAGTTGGGCCTTGCCCTAATCATTGCTACATGATGTGCTAGTATCATTGCATATCCTGCTACACCGGCAGAGGCATACATTTGCATACATCATGATAGTTTCATTTTCTTTATGTTGAGTACTTTTGTAAAGTGTGAAAGATCTTCTATACTTCTTGTAATATATAGAGTGTTGCCCCTAAAGTGAGGAAAAGATCCCAAAGAGGACAAAATCAAAAGATCCCAAAGATGACAAATGAGAGTTAAATAGAAAGAGCCATTGAGGCCACAAAAAAAATAGAAAAAAAAAGAGAAAAATAAATAAAAAGAGAGAAGGGGGCACACTACTATTCTTTTTGAGAGATCCACACTCGTACTCCATCTTATACCTTGTACTCCATAGAGATTATCATTCATGCATATAGCTATGTGGGGACCTTCACACTATAGAACTTGGCTTGTATATTCCAATGATGAGCCTCCTCAAAAGAGCTCTAGGTCTTCTTGAGAAAGCAAGTTGGATACACCCCCACTAGTTCCATTGGAGAGCTTACCTTAGCTCATATGTGCATCCGTTGCATGGCAATCCCTACTCCTCACACCATATCTATCATTTGGCTTTCTCTCGCCTATGATTGTCCTCATTGATGTGAGCCTTTCACACCTTTTTTGTCTTCCCCCTTCATCATTTTTCTCTCTTTGCCATCCTAAGTGTCAATTTTCTTGCTTACGCTCATCCATTGCATGAGTGCTCAAAATATCGAAAGGGAGTGGATCATTTTGACTTGTACCTGGCTAGTGGTCTGGGGATGAGTCAAGATAAGATTCCAAGGAAGACAAAGTGTGAAACTTTAGTAGATTAAGTTCTCAACAATACAAAAACTATGTTTTACTCTCGTATATCCTTATCCCCTTTCTTGCACGCAAACACCATTTGGAGACATTCGAGTCACGGACAGCGAGAGCTCTTGCACCTTTATGTTCTTATGTTACTTGTTACAATGCTAATATAGACTCTTGCTTGTTATGACTTGAATTGAATTACATGCTTTGATTGCTTTACTTAAAAAGTTCTTATATGGTTGGTAGCATGTCACCACAGAAATTATGCTTGTTATCATTTACCTACTCGAGGACGACAGGAATTAAGCTTGGGGATGTTGATACGTCCAAAACGTATCTATAATTTCTGCTTGCTCCATGCTTCTTTTGTGTGATATTGCTATGATATTTATGCACTTCCATACACTTTTGATCATATTTGGACTAACCTATTAACTCAGTGCACCACAGTGCCAGTTCCTGTTTTCTGCTGTTTTTCTATTTCAGGTTTCCCCCATATTAAAAGTGCTCCAAAAATTCCGGGAAAAATACAGGAAAAATCAGCGTACATGAAGCTTCGAGAAAAACCAAAGCGGGGCCAGAGGGGAGCCAGGGGTGGCCCAGGCGGCCACCCGGCGCGGCCCCACCCCTGGCCGCGCCAGGGGGGCGCCTGCGGCCCCCTCACCGCCTCTGGTTGCCCCCTTTCGCATATATATTCCTCTCGTCCTGAAACCCTCGAGGACGGAACCCTTTTTTGCGATCTCGCCTCTGTTCCGCCGCCGCAGCGCTTCCAAGATCGGGAGCATCAGGAGAACTCTTCCCGGCACCCTACCGGAGGGGAGAACCACCACCGGGAGCTTCTCCACCACCATGGACGCTTCCTGGATGAGTCGTGAGTAGTCCCCCTTGGACCATGGGTCCATGACCAGTAGCTATGTGATGTTCTCCTCCCCTCTTTGTTCTTCATGCTTTAGACCTCGTGAGCTGCCCTACATGATCGAGGCACATATGTAATCTTTATGCTGTTGCTCTGCTGAGTTTGCTGGGATCTGATGGATTATGAGATTATGTTGAGATTGTGTTTGAGTAATATATTTGATTCACCTCTTTTATATATTTGTTCTTGAGTAATTCATGCATGTTCTCCGTTGCTGTTTATTGCTTTGGCCGAGTAGTAGGTAGTAACTCCAAGAGGGATCGTTATGCTTGATTGTGGGTTCATGCCCCCTGATGACTAGCTTGAGTGACAGAAACATGAGTCTTGGGGATGTGCTGTTGCCACAAGGGGGAAAACAACGGTTCTTGTACTTGCGGGTGCAAGGATTGTTTACTTTACGCAAAGTTCTTTTAATGCAGTTTTCTGTTGCTTTGAGTTTACACTTTGGGTGGGATTCGCAACTTAATACCAGCGAGATGTTCTGGACAGATATCTCAACGTGGATGATTAGTAGTAGATGCAGATGGATTTCGGACTACTTGCCTTGGCGTACCGCCCATGCTTTTGGGCCTCTACCTTTCTTTGCAACATAGTTAGCATTGGTTTGCGCACATAATCCTGTCAATTGCCCAGTTGTAATTTGTTTACCTCGCTTAGCTGTTTTATCGCCTTTGGGAGAGAGACATCACTAGTGAACATCATGGGACCCCGGTCCATATTACCACCACTGATCACACCCTATATTTACTTCCTGTTTTTATTCCCTAGTTGCAGTCATAGCTATCATTATTATCTCTTGTGTTTGATCCTTTGTAAACAACAAGGCCGGAGGGATTGACAACCTCTCTGTACTCGTTGGGAGCAAAGCTATCTGTATCTGTGTGCAGGTCCTGTCAACCGCTAATTTTCTGGCGCCGTTGACACCTACTTGTCGACCCTCGGAGTCTCACGGGATTCGATCCTTGGTATCTTTGCCAAGGGAAATTTGCCGCTACGCTACATCTCAACCTTCCACTTGGGGTAACCAACGAGGGGCGAGAAGCCATCAGTATGGGGGAGAGAAACCCCCCCTGCCCCGATATAACCGCCACCTACAGCCCCGCAGCGGTAGTACCGCGCTGGTGGGCGGTAGTACCGCTTATAAGCGGTAGTACTGTGCACCACCAGCGGTAGTACCGCCCAGCAAGCCACGGCAACTAAAGTTCAAGGCTAAGCTCAAAAAGAAACACACAAGCAAGGAAAAACAAAACACCACACACACACACACACTAGTAAGAGACAAGAAACCCCTCTACAAGAGAGGGCGGTGACCGAAGCCACCTATGTTTGAGTCAAGAGGTATGGCGCCGCGAAGATTTTAACCTTGGGCCCATGACCAAAACTCGTCCTTGAAGCACAAGTACCATCAAAGATGGTTTATGTGAAAGACTTGATCATTTATGCATAATGGGGGGAGAGAGAGTTCATTGAGAGAACAATGCTCCCCCTATGTCCATGCCTACATCTAGATTAGACAATATGAAGAGTATGGTGGGGTGTGCACGTGCTCAAGCCACATTTCTCAAATCAATGATATTTAGCTCATGCCTTAACTCGCGAAATCTTGCTTCATCCAATGGCTTCGTGAAGATATCTGCAAGGTTATCATGAGTGTTCACATAGTGAAGCTCGATCTCTCCTTGCCGTATATGATCCCGGACGAAGTTATACCGAATCTCTATATGCTTCGTCTTGAAGTGTTGCACCGGGTTGAGAGAAATCTTGATGGCACTTTCATTGTCACACCACAGAGGCACTTTGTCACAAGTGACACCGTAATCCTTTAAAGTTTGCCTCATCAATAAGAGTTGAGCACAACAACTGCCAGCTGCCACATACTCTGCTTTGGTGGACGAGAGAGACACACAACTTTGCTTTTTGGAAGACCAACTAACAAGAGAGCAACCAAGGAATTGGCACCCTCCGGAAGTGGACTTCCTATCCACTTTGTATCCCACCCAATCCGAATCAGAGAAACCTACAAGGTTGAAGTTTGCTCCTCTTGGGTACCATAAGCCAAAGTTTGGGGTATGAGCCAAATATCGAAAGATTCGCTTGACAGCCACAAAGTGACTTTCCTTAGGTGAGGCTTGAAAGCGTGCACAGATTCCCACACTCAACATAATATCCGGTGTAGATGCGCAAATGTAAAGCAAGGATCCGATCATAGAGCGATATACCTTTTGATCCACCGCTTTACCATTGGGATCGATGTCAAGTTGGCACTTGGTTGGCATTGGAGTAGTAGCCGGCTTGACATCACTTAGATTGAACCTCTGAGCATGTCTTGAGTATACTTGGATTGTTTGATGAAGATCCCTTCTCTTCTCTGCTTGATCTCAAACCCAAGGAAGTACTTCAACTCTCCCATCATGGACATCTCAAAATGTGTGGTCATGAGTGCGGTGAACTCATCATTGAAAGCTTTGTTAGGAGAACCAAAGATAACATCATCAACATATAGTTGGCAGACAAACAACTCCCCTTTGACCTTCTTAGTAAAAAGAGTGGGCTCGATTTTCCCAATTTCAAACCCACAATCTTGCAACAACTTGGTAAGATGCTCATACCACGCACGTGGGGCTTGTTTAAGGCCATAGAGTGCCTTATCAATTTGGTACACGTGATTGGGGAGCTTGTGATCCTCAAACCCCGGGGGTTGTTTAACATACACCAACTCATTAATAGGACCATTAAAAAATGCACTTTTCACATCCATTTGTTGCAATTTAAAGTTATGATGGGAAGCATAGGCAAGAAACAACCGAATGGATTCAAGACGAGCGACGGGGGCAAAGGTTTCACCGTAGTCGATACCCTCGACTTGGGAGTAGCCTTGAGCCACCAGGCGCGCCTTGTTGCGGATGACAATGCCACGAGCATCTTGCTTGTTCTTAAAGATCCACTTGGTTCCAATGACATTATGGTTCTCCTTTGGCCTTGGCACCACACGCCACACTTTGTTGCGCTCGAAGTTATGGAGTTCTTCATGCATGGCATTAAGCCAATCAGGGTCTTCGAGCGCCTCATAGACCTTCTAAGGTTCGACACAGGAGACAAAAGCTTGGTGAGCACAATAGTTAGCTAATTGTCTACAAGTGCTTACCCCCCTTTTGATGCTTCCAAGAATATTCTCCATGTGATGTTCTCTGGAAGCAAGCCTGGAGGCAAATTTTGCAGCACGACGCTCCAATTGCTCCTCAAGAGATAATTGAGGAGCACTGAGTTGATCATCTTGAGCGACGTCAGGAGCTATATCTTGATCTTGAGCTTCCTCTTGATCTTGATCTCGCTCAGAGGGTAGAACTTGGCCTTGTGTGTCATTTGGTGGCTCCCCACCATCTTGTGATTGATCTTGCACTTGGCCTTGTTCGTCCGGTTGAGGGCCTTTACTTTGTTCTTCAGAAGCGTGTGGGTCTTGGGTTGGTGATGGTTACACTTGAGTGGAACATTGTCCTTCTCCTTCGGCCACAAGGGGTTCCTCAATGGGTAGGATATATCGAACACCCATTCTTCTTATGGCTTGGGGAGGAATTTCATCACCTACATCACAAGTACCACTTTGCTCCACTTGGGAGCCGTTATTTTCATCAAACTCTACGTTACTCGTTTCCTCAATGAGTACATTGGACTTATTGAGGACACGGTAAGCATGAGAGTTTGTAGCATAACCAACAAATATGCCCTCATGAGCTCTAGATTCAAATTTAGACAAACAAACACCTTTCTTGAGGATGAAACACTTACACCCGAACACCCGGAAGTACTTGGGGTTGGGCTTGTTACCGGTAAGTATCTCATATGGAGTTTTTTTCAAGCCTTTGCGGAGATAGAGCCGATTGGAAGCATGACAAGCGGTGTTGATGGCTTCGGCTCAAAAGTTGTATGGAGATTTGAATTCTGCCATCATGGTCCTTACTGCGTCCATCAGAGTCCGGTTCTTTCTCTCCGCTACACCGTTTTGTTGAGGGGTATAGGGTGCTGCATATTGATGTTTGATGCCCTCATCACTGAGAAACTCATCCAAGGTGTAGTTCTTGAATTCGGTGCCATTGTCGCTTCGGATCATCAAAGTCTTTGCTTCATGTTGTCGTTGAGCTTCATTTGCAAAGTTGATTACGGTTTGTTGGGTCTCACTCTTCTTCTTGAAGAAGTATACCCAAGTGTATCTTGAATAATCATCCACAATCACCAAGCAATACTTTCTTCCCCCAAGACTATCAAAAGATGGAGGCCCGAAGAGATCCATGTGAAGGAGCTCTAGGGGTCTTTTTGAGTAGATGATAGTCGTGGGAGGGTGAGCCGTTTCATGTAACTTTCATTCAATGCAAGCCCTGTAAGCACGATCTTTGGCAAAGCTAACATTTGTTAGTCCACGGACATGGTCCCCCTTGAGAAGACTTTGCAAAGATCTCATATTGACATGGGCCAAACGGCGATGCCAAAGCCATCCCACATCAACTTTAGCCATTAGGCATGTCGCGATCTTAGTGGGTTGCTTCGAGAAGTTGACCACATAAAGACCGTTCTCGACATGCCCAACATAGGCTACTTTAAGAGTCTTGCTCCACAAGAGGGCCACGGTATAAACATCAAAGAATGTAGCAAAGCCCATGAGTGCAAGTTGGCGAACAGAAAGTAAATTGTATGCAAGGGACTCAACAAGCATGACTTTCTCGATCGTGAGATCGTGAGAGACAACAACCTTGCCAAGCCCCAATACCTTAGAAGATGAAGCATCACTCCATTTGACGTCGGTGGCCATAGATGAACCTAGATGCACGTCCACCACCAAGTCTTTGCTTTCGTTCATATGATTTGTGGCTCCACTATCGAGCAACCATGACCCACCACCGGAAGCAAACCCCTACAAGAGATCAATGCTTGGATTTAGGTACCCATTTGGTGATGGGTCCTTTGAGGTTAGTAACAAGGGTCTTAGGAACCCAAATAGACCATTCAATGTACTCATAGGAAGAACCAACAAATTTAGCGAATACGTGACCATCACTAGCACGACATAAAACATATGAAGGATTAAAGTCGCCAGCCATGTTTGATGGTATGGTGGGGTTTTTCTTGACACCTCCACCCTTCGCATCGTTCTTCTTCTTAGAGCCGCCCTCACCCTCTTTCACAAAGGTTTGTCGGAGAGGGGGAGGTAGCTTGGTCTTGTCATTCTTCTTCTTCTTGGGCTTAGGAGCAAACCCAATTCCTTCCATTGCCACAACCTCCTTTTGATTGCTCAAAATGTTGTTGAGGTTCTTCTCACCTTGTATGCATGTCACAAGGCCTTTCTCAAGTTGCTTCTTCAACTTGGCTTTTTCTTCAACAAGATGCACATGCTCGCAACATGGGTTAGTAGCATTTGCATTATCAATCAACACCATGCGAGGAGATATGACATTTTCCTTGCTTAGAGAAACTTGGAGTTGATCATGAGACTCCTTGAGGGAAGCATGCATACCTTTCAAGGCCTTGGGAGCCTTGTCAAGTATAGCAAACTCCTCCTTGAGTCTATCATGGTCAACCCCAAGTTTTGCCTTCTCGGAGTTAAGCATGCGAGAGACAACTAAAGCATGATCGAGATCTTTCTTTAATTTAGCATGATCATCGTTGTGTGACTCCTCAAGAGCCAAACGAAGACCACGCTCTTCCTCTAGAGCATTAGAGAGATCCGATATTTCATCGGCATAGTCTCGACTATGACCTTCCATTTTAGCAATGGTCTCCTCGTGAGCCTCGATCACGTCATTGGCCTCACCGAGTTGTTCCAAGAGAGCAACAAAATGCTTCTTGGGTTTACCCTTGAGTTTGTTCATGAACAACTCAAATTCATTCTCTCCCTCCTTAGTTCCCTCACTCTCATCAATACAATCCGTCAATGAAGGATTAGAAGTGATAGTAGTATTGATGTTTGGGGTTACCTTGTTGGTGGCCTTGGCCATGAGACACTTGGCGGTGATGTTCTCATTCGGTGAGTCGAAGAGAGATGAGTGCGGAGTAGTAGCAATAGCAATTGTGGCCATGGTGACCATCTCATCATCTTCATCATTATCATCATCCTCAACATATTCTTCTTGGGCCACCAACCCTTTAGGAGAAGTCTTCTTGTTGAAGTTGTTCGTGTTGGGATAAGACTTTGCCTTGTCCTTCCGGATAAGCTTGCCTCCAAAGTCTTCTCTTTTCTCATATGGGCAATCCGCAACGAAGTGGCTTACATTTCCACAGTTGAAGAATGTCCTCACTCGTTGCTTGCCATTGTTCCCACTTGAGTTGTTCCTGTTGAAGTTGGGTCTTGTGTTCTTCTTGTTGCCCCAAAATTGTCGTGAAGCAAGAGCCATGTGTTCATGATATGCATATTTGGTGTCCTCGGGGCTACTCTCATCATCATCCTCCACCTCTTCTTCTTCCACACAAGCCTTGGCCTTCAAGGCGAGGTTAGGCTTGTTCGATCGTTGAGCTCTTAAGACCGCATTGTCAGCGGTCATGTCCAAGATCCTCATGGCAACGAATTCATCCAACACTTCATTTGATGACAAGTGGTGGAAATCCGGTCTTTGACGGATGACAGAGGACATGGCCTTATGATAGGGCATCATGGCCTTGAGAAACTTGCGCTTGATCCAATTGTCATCCATGTCCTTACTCTCATGATCTCGAAGAGAGACCGCAAGAGTGGTTAATCTCTGATAGAGTTCACGAGGATCTTCTTCTTCGATCATAGCAAACTCATCGGTATCATCTTGCACAACTTCATAGTTAGAGCGTTGAATGCTAGCACTCCCATTGTACATAGTGCCAACATGCTCCCAAGCTTCCTTGGCCACAGTGAAGGGTCGAAGATGTGCAATGTCTTTGGGAGGAATAGCATCTTGAAGTATGCAAAGAACGGACTCGTTGAATTGATGATCAGCAGTTTCTCTCGGAGTCATGTTGTCTGGATCACGTGGATAAAAACCTTGCTCAATGATTCTCCAAAGATTATTAGAGCAATGATTTATATGACGTTACCAAGTAGCAAAATCGAAGTTCTTTATAAACTTGGGAGGAGGCCCAACAGAATTTAAATGAGGTGTGGGAACGGGTCCTCCATAGTGAGTAGGAGGAGTGAAGTGGGCAAAGATCCCACTACCATTCTTAGTAACCGGGGCTTGTTCACTACTAGCTTCTCCCTTGTCGAGATTAGCCTCCGACACGTTGGTAGCGGGACGAACCACTTCCAACGGTGTGGTGGATAATTTAAGCCCCTCAGAAAATCTTTAAACATGCCTTTGACCTCGGTAGCTAGTGATTCTTTCAATGTGGTCATAGCCACATTGAGCTCCTCACGAGAGACCGAGGCTCCCCCATCGGACATAGGCAAGGACGGAGTTCCATCGGAATGTCCCTCCATCTCGACTACGTTGTGACCCATACTCTTTGGACGATAAAGTCCTTAAAAAGAGATGAGGCTCTGATACCAATTGAAAGTATCGATATGGATGGCTAGAGGGGGGGGGGGGTGAATAGGCAACTAACAATTTTTAGCTTTTCTTAACCACTTTAAATTAAGCGTCAAAGTAAGTTGACTAGATATGCTACTAAGATGACAACTAATAGGAAGTAAAGATAACAACCTCACAAGCAAGCTATAAGAGATAAACAAGTAAAGCTTGCACAAGTAAAGGAAAGAAATAACCACAAGTGGAACCGCTGAAGACGAGGATGTGTTGCCGAAGTTCCTTCCCTTTGAGGGGAAGTACGTCTCCGTTGGAGCGGTGTGGAGGCACAATGCTCCCCAAGAAGCCACTAGGGCCACCGTATTCTCCTCACGCCCTCACACGATGCAAGGTGCCGTGATTCCACTAGTGGTGCCCTTGAAGGCGGCAACCAAACCTTTACAAACAAGGTTGGGGCTATCTCCACAACCAAATTGGAGGCTCCCAACGATACCACGAAGCTAGGTATTAGTGGGGGGAATCAAATATCTCTTGGTGGAAGTGTAGATCGATGCCTTCTCAATCAATCCCAAGCAAATCAACACGTTTAATTGGCTAGGGAGAGAGATCGGGCGAAAATGGAGCTTGGAGCAACAATGGAGTATGTGGGGGAAGAGGTAGGTCAACAAGGAGGAAGAAGATGCCTTTATATAGTGGGGGGGGGGAAAATCCAACCGTTATCCCCCCACTCAGCCCCGCAGAGAGCGGTACTACCGCTTGAGCGAGCGGTACTACTGCTTATACAGCGGTACTACCGTTTCCCTTCAAGCGGTACTGCCGCGCCAGGGGGGCTGGGACCCAGAGCGGTACTACCGCGGTTGCAGGGCGGTACTACCGCTGGGAGCGGTACTACCGCCCCTACTACCGCTCCTAGTACCGCAAAACCCGACACGAAAAAGCGCTCACGAGTCGAGGCGGTGGTAACACGGAGCAGCAGCGGTACTACCGCAGAGTGCAACAAGCGGTACTACCGCTTAGTGGGGCGGTACTACCGCTGAGGCCCGCGGTACTACCGCTGGGGCCAGGAAAACCAGAGAAGAGGGGAAAGTATGACTCCATTGAGGCGGGAAGGTATGGTGGGTGCGGTAAGAAAGTGTACGTGTTGATTCCACCAAAACCTTACGAAAGCGGATCCCCTCTTAATAGTACGGCTTTCCTATTAATCAGATCCACCGAAAAATAAGCAAAAGGAAACACCGTCTTCCATAGATTCCGAGGGGCATCTAATCGTCTTGTGCCTAGGTGAGATATATCTGAAAGAGCTTAGAACACATGATTAGTCCGCAAACGTATTGTCATCAATCACCAAAACACCATCGGGCTAAATATGCCCTTACACCTTGGTTCTCAAAAACTAAGGGAAATACTTACGCTACTATGCTGCATCTCCCTTTCCTCTTCGAGGGAATACAACACAAGCTCAAGAAGTAGCAAGAACAATTTCTGGCGCCGTTGCCGGGGAGGCTTACGCAAAAGTCATATACCAAGTACCAATCTCAAACCCTTATCCTTTGCATTACATTTTTTGCCTCTCGTTTTTCTCTCCCGCACTTCACCCTTGCCGTTTTATTTGCCCATTCTTCTGCCGTGTGTTTATCGTTCGCTTGCTTCTTGTTTGCTTGTGTGTGTTGGATTGCTTGCTTGTCACTATGGCTCAGAACAATACCAAATTGTCTGACTTCTCCAATACCAACAACAATGATTTTATTAGCACTCCGATTGCTCCTATTACCGTTGCTGAATCTTGTGAGATCAATGCTGCTTTGTTGAATCTTCTCATGAAAGATCAATTCTCCTGCCTTCCTAGTGAAGGTGCCGCTACCCATCTAAACAACTTTGTTGATTTGTGTGATATGCAAAAGAAAAGGGATACGGATAACGATATTGTTAAATTGAAGTTATTTCCGTTTTCATTAGAGATCGTGCTAAAACTTGGTTTTCCTCTTTGCCTAGAAATAGTATTGATTCGTGGAATAAGTGCAAAGATGCTTTTATCTCTAAGTATTTCCCTCCTTCTAAGATCATTTCTCTTAGAAACGATATTATGATTATTCAGAACTTTTATGCTGGCTTGAATTTTGCTTCTAGAAATCTTTTAGATTCGGCCGCCGGAGGCACTTTCATGGAAACTACCTTAGGAGAAGCTACCAAACTCCTAGATAATATTATGGTTAATTATTCTCAATGGCATACCGAAAGATCTACTAGTAAAAAGTGCATGCTATCGAAGAAATTAGTGTTTTGAGTGGGAAGATGGATGAACTTATGAAATTGTTTGCTGGTAAGAGTGCTTCTTCTGATCCTAATGATATGCCTTTGTCCACTTTAATTTAGAATAACAATGAATCGTTGGATGTGAATTTTGTTGGTAGGAACAATTTTGGTAACAGTGCTTATAGAGGTAATTTTAATCCTAGGCCTTTTCCTAGTAATTCCTCTAATAATTATGGTAATTCCTACAACAACTCTTATGGAAAGATGCCTTCTGAATTTGAAACTAGTGTTAAGGAGTTTATGATCTCGCAAAAGAATTTCAATGCTTTGCTTGAAGAGAAATTGCTTAAGGTTGATGAATTGACTAGAAGTGTGGATAGAATTACTCTTGACGTTGATTCTTTGAAACTAAGATCTATCCCACCTAAACATGATATCAATGAGTCTCTCAAAGCCATGATAATATCCACTGATGAATGGAGGAAATATGCCCTAGAGGCAATAATAAAGTTGTTATTTTATATTTCCTTATATCATGATAAATGTCTTTTATTCATGCTAGAATTGTATTAACCGGAAACTTAGTACATGTGTGAATACATAGACCAAACAGAGTGTCCCTAGTATGCCTCTACTAGACTAGCTCATTGATCAAAGATGGTTATGTTTCCTAACCATAGACATGAGTTGTCATTTGATCAATGGGATCACATCATTAGGAGAATGATGTGATGGACAAGACCCATCCGTTAGCTTAGCAACTTGATTGTTTAGTATGTTGCTATTGCTTTCTTCACGACTTATACATGTTCCTATGACTACGAGATTATGCAACTCCCGTTTACCGGAGGAACACTTTGTGTGCTACCAAACGTCACAACGTAACTGGGTGATTATAAAGGTGCTCTACAGGTGTCTCCGAAGGTACTTGTTGGGTTGGCGTATTTCGAGATTAGGATTTGTCACTCCGATTGTCGGAGAGGTATCTCTGGGCCCTCTCGGTAATGCACATCATAATAAGCCTTGCAAGCAAATGACTAATGAGTTAGTCACGAGATGATGTATTACGGAACGAGTAAAGAGACTTGCCGGTAATGAGATTGAACTAGGTATGGTGATACCGACGATCGAATCTCGGGCAAGTAACATACCGATGACAAAGGGAATAACGTATGTTGTTATGCGGTTCAACCGATAAAGATCTTCGTAGAATATGTAGGAGCCAATATGGGCATCCAGGTTCCGCTATTGGTTATTGACCAGAGAAGTGTCTCGGTCATGTCTACATAGTTCTCGAACCCGTAGGGTCCGCACGCTTAACGTTTTGTTGACGATATAGTATTGAATGAGTTATGTATGTTGGTGACCGAATGTTGTTCGGAGTCCCGGATGAGATCACGGACATGACGAGGAACTCCGGAATGGTCCGGAGATAAAGATTAATATATGGGATAATAGTGTTTGACCTCCGGAAGGGTTCCGGAATTCATCGGAAGGGGTTCCGGATGTTTCCCGAAGTGTTTGGGTACGAGAACACTTTATTTGGGCCAAAAGGGAAAGCACACAAGGTTTTTGGAAGGCGCAAAAGGAAGTTTTGCGGAGTCCAGGGGCCAGACGCCAGGGTCCCTGGCGTCTGGGTCCAGACGCCACCTGGAGTCCAAGAAGGACTCTTGCCTTTCGGGTGAAACCGACTTTGTGAAGGCTTTTACTCCAAGTTTCGACCCCAAGGCTCAACATATAAATAGAGGGGTAGGGCTAGCACCCAAGACACATCAAGATACACCAAGACGTGTGCCGGCTACCCCGACCCTCTAGTTTATCCTCCGTCTAGTTTCTGTAGTGCTTGGCGAAGCCCTGCAGAGATTGTTCTTCATCAACAACCGTCACCACGCCGTCGTGCTGCCGGAACTCATCTACTACTTCTCCCGTCTTGCTGGATCAAGAAGGCGAGGACGTCATCGAGCTGAACATGTGCTGAACGTGGAGGTGCCGTACGTTCGGTACTAGATCGGGACGGATCGTGAAGGTGCACGACTACATCAACCGCGTTGATAAAGGCTTCCGCTTTCGGTCTACGAGGGTACGTAGACATACTCTCCCATCTCGTTGCTATGCATCTAGTAGATAGATCTTGCGTGATCGTAGGAAAATTTTGAAAATACTACGTTCCCCAACAGTGGCATCATGAGCCAGGTTTATGCGTAGATGATATGCACGAGTAGAACACAATGAGTTGTGGGCGATACTAGTCATACTGCTTACCAGCATGTCATACTTTGCTTCGGCGGTATTGTGAGATGAAGCGGCCCGGACCGACATTACGCATACGCTTACGCGAGACTACTTTCACCGTTACGAGCACTCGTTGCTTAAAGGTGACTGGCGGGTGTCTGTCTCTCTCACTTTAGCTGAATCAAGTGTGGCTACGCCCGGTGCTTGTGAAGGTTAAAACAACACATACTTGACGAAACATCGTTGTGGTTTTTGTATGCGTAGGTAAGAACGGTTCTTGCTAAGCCCGTAGCAGCCACATAAAACTTGCAACAACAAAGTAGAGGACGTCTAACTTGTTTTTGCAGGGCATGTTGTGATGTGATATGGTCAAGACATGATGAGTTATACGGTTTTGTATGAGATGATCATGTTTTGTAATGTTATCGGCAACTGGCAGGAGCCATATGGTTGTCGCTTTATTGTATGAAATGCAATCGCCATGTAATTGCTTTACTTTATCACTAAGCAGTAGCGATAATCGTAGAAACAATAGTTGGCGAGACGACAACGATGCTACGATGGAGATCAAGGTGTCGCGCCGGTGACGAAGGTGATCATGACGGTGCTTTGGAGATGGAGATCAAAAGCACAAGATGATGATTGCCATATCATGTCACATATTTTGATTGCATGTGATGTTTATCTTATTTTGCTTAGAACGATGGTAGCATTATAAGATGATCCCTTACTAAATTTCAAGGTATAAGTGTTCTCCCTGAGTATGCACCGTTGCGAAAGTTCGTCGTGCCGAGACACCACGTGATGATCGGGTGTGATAAGCTCTACGTTCAAATACAACGGGTGTAAGCCAGTTTTGCACACGCAGAATACTCGGGTTAAACTTGACGAGCCTAGCATATGTAGATGTGGCCTCGGAACACTGGAGACCGAAAGGTCGAGCGTGAATCATATAGTAGATATGATCAACATAAGATGTTCACCATTGAAAACTACTCCATCTCACGTGATGATCGGACATGGTTTAGTTGATTTGGATCACGTGATCATTTAGATGACCAGAGGGATGTCTATCTAAGTGGGAGTTCTTCAAGTATTATGATTAATTGAACTTTAATTTATCATGAACTTAGTCCTGGTAGTATTAGCATATCTATGTTGTAGATCAATAGCTCGCGATGTAGCTCCCCGTTTATTTTTTATATGTTCCTAGAGAAAACTAAGTTGAAAGATGTTAGTAGCAATGATGCAAAATTGTTCCGTGATCTGAGGGTTATCCTCATTGCTGCATAGAAGAATTATGTCCTTATGCACCGCTAGGTGACACACCTATTGCAGGAGCAGATGTAGACGTTATGAACGTTTTGACAAAAGCTCAGTATGATGACTACTTGATAGTTTAAAGTGCACCATGCTTTAAGGCTTAGAACCGGGACTTCAAAAACGTTTTGAACGCCACGGAGCATATAAGATGTTCCAAGAGTTGAAATTAGTATTTCATACTCATGCCCGTGTCGAGAGGTATGAGACCTCTGGCAGTACTTTGCATACAAGATGGAGGAGAATAGCTCAACCAGTGAGCATGTGCTCAGATTGTCTGGGTACTACAATTATTTGAATCAAGTGGGAGTTATTCTTCCAGATAAGATAGTAATTGACAAAGTTCTCTAGTCACTATCACCAAGTTAGTAGAACTTCGTGATGAACTATAATATGCAAGGGATGACGAAGGTAATTCCCGAGCTCTTCGCGATCCTGAAATCGGCAAAGGTAGAAATCAAGAAAGAGCATCAAGTGTTGATGGTTAACAAGACCACTTGTTTCAAGTAAAGGGCAAGGGGATAGAAGGGGAACTTCAAGAAGAATGACAAGCAAGTTGTCACTCCCATGAAGAAACCCAAAGCTAAACTCAAGCCTGAAACTAAGTGCTTCTACTGCAAAGGAAATGGTCACTGGAAGTGGAACTGCCCTAGATATTTGGCGGATAAGAAGGATGGCAAAGTGAACAAAGGTATATTTGATATACAGATTATTGATGTGTATTTTACTAGTGTTCATAGCAACCCCTCAGTATTTGATACTGGTTCAGTTGCTAAAGAGTAGTAACTCGAAATCAGAGTTGCATAATGAACAGAAACTAGTTAAAGGTGAAGTGACGATGTGTGTTGGAAGTGGTTCCAAGATTGATATGATCATCATCGCACACTCCCTATACTTTAGGGATTAGTGTTGAACCTAAATAAGTGTTATTTGGTGCTTGTGTTGAGCATGAATATGATTTGATCATGTTTATTGCAATACAGTTATTCATGTAAGTTAGAGAATAATTGTTGTTCTGTTTACATGAATAAAACCTTCTATGGTCATACACCCAATGAAAATGGTTTGTTGGATCTCGATCGTGTGATACACATATTCAAAATATTGAAGCCAAAAGATGCAAGGTTAATATTGATAGTGCAACTTATTTGTGGCACTGCCGTTTAGGTCATATTGGTGTAAAGCGCATGAAGAAACTCCATAGTGATGGATTTTTGGAATCACTTGATTATGAATCACTTGGTGCTTGCGAACCATGCCTCATGGGCAAGATGACTAAAACTCCGTTCTTCGGAACTGTGGAGCGAGCAACATAGTTATTGGAAATCATACATATTGACGTATGCGGACCGATGAGTGTTGAAGCTCGTGGCGGGTATCGTTATTTTCTGACCTTCACTGATGATTTGAGCAGATATGGGTATATCTACTTAATGAAGCACAAGTATGAAACATTTGAAAAGTTCAAAGAATTTCAGAGTGAAATGGAGAATCATCGTAACAAGAAAATAAGAGTTTCTACGATATGATCGTAGAGGTAAAATATTTGAGTTAGCGAGTTTTGCCTTCAGTAAAAACAATGTGAAATAGTTTCACTACTCACGCCACCTGGAACACCACAGTGTAATGGTGTGTCCGAACGTCATAACCGTACTTTATTAGATATGGTGCGATCGATGATGTCTCTTACCGATCTACCACTATCGCTTTTGGGGTTATGCATTAGAGACAGCTACGTTCACGTTAAATAGGGCACCATCTAAATCCGTCGAGATGACACCGTATGAACTGTGGTTTGACGAGAAATCTAAGCTGTCATTTCTTTAAGTTTGGGACTGCGATGCTTATGTGAAAAAGTTTCAACATGATAAGCTCGAACCCAAATCGGAGAAGTAAATCTTCATAGGATACCCAAATGAAACTGTTGGGTACACCTTCTATCACAGATCCGAAGGCAAGGTCTTTGTTGCTAAGAGTGGATCCTTTCTAGAGAAGGAGTTTCTCTCGAAAGAAGTGAGTGGGAGGAAAGTAGAACTTGATGAGGTAATTGTACCTTCTCCCGAATTGGAAAGTGGAACATCACAGAAACTAGTTCCAGTGATTCCTACACCAATTAGTGAGGAAGCTAATGATGATGATCATGAAACTTCAGATCAAGTTTCTGCTGAACTTCGTAGATCAACCAGAGTTCGTTCCGCACCAGAGTGGTACGGCAACCCAGTTCTGGAAATCATGTTACTAGACCATGATGAACCTACGAACTATGAGGAAGCGATGATGAGCCCAGATTCCGCAAAATGGCTTGAGGCCATGAAATCTGAGATGGGATCCATGTATGAGAACAAAGTATGGACTTTGGTTGACTTACCCGATGATCGGCAGGCCATCGAAAATAAATGGATCTTTAAGAGGAAGACCGACGCATACGGTAATATTACTGTTTACAAAGCTCGACTTGTTGCGAAAGGATTTCGACAAGTTCAAGGAGTTGACTACGATGAGACTTTCTCACCTGTAGCGATGCTTAAGTTTGTCTGAATCATGTTAGCAATTGCCGCATTTTATGATTATGAAATCTGGCAAATGGATGTCAAAACTGCATTCCTGAATGAATATCTCAAAGAAGAGTTGTATATGATGCAACCAGAAGGTTTGGTCGATCCAAAAGGTGCTAACAAAATGTGCAAGCTCCAGCGATCCATCTACGGACTGGTGGAAGCATCTCGGAGTTGGAATATACGCTTTGATAAGATGATCATAGCATATAGATTTATACAAACTTGCGGTGAAGCCTGTATTTACAAGAAGTGAGTGGGAGCACTACAACCTTTCTGATAAGTATATGTGAATGACATATTGTCGATCAGAAATGATGTAGAATTTTCTGGAAAGCAAGAAGGAGTGTTTGAAAGGAGTTTTTCAAAGAAAGACCTTGGTGAAGCTGCTTACATATTGGGCATCAAGATCTATAGAGATAGATCAAGACGCTTGATAAGACTTTTGATGAGTACATACCTTGATAAGATTTTGAAGTAGTTCAAAATGGATCAGTCAAAGAAGGAGTTCTTCCCTGACTTGTAAGGTATGAAGTTGAGTAAGACTCAAAGCCAGACCACGGCAGAAAAATATAGAGAGAATGAAAGTCATTCCCTGTGCCTCAGCCATAGGTTCTATAAAGTATGCCATGCTGTGTACCAAACATGTTGTGTACCTTGCCATGAGTTTGTCAAGGGGGTACAATAGCGATCCAGGAGTAGATCACTGTACAGCAGTCAAAATTATCCTTAGTAACTGGATGACTAAAAAATGTTTCTTGATTATGGAGGTGATAAAGAGTTTGTCGTAAAGGGTTACGCCGATGCAAGCTTTGACACGAAATCCAGATGACTCTAAGTATCAATCTGGATGTGTATTGAAAGTGGGAGCAATTAGCTAGCGTAGCTCTATGCAGAGCATTGTAGACATAGAAATTTGCGAAATACATACGGATCTGAATGTGACAGACCCGTTGACTAAACTTCTCTCACGAAGCAAAACATGATCACACCTTAGTACTCTTTGGGTGTTAATCACATAGAGATGTGAACTAGATTATTGACTCTAGTAAACCCTTTGGGTGTTGGTCACATGGCGATGTGAACTATGGGTGTTAATCACATGACGATGTGAACTATCGGTGTTAAATCACATGGCGATGTGAACTAGATTATTGACTCTAGTGCAAGTGGGAGACTGAAGGAAATATGCCCTAGAGGCAATAATAAAGTTGTTATTTTATATTTCCTTATATCATGATAAATGGCTTTTATTCATGCTAGAATTGTATTAACCGGAAACTTAGTACATGTGTGAATACATAGACAAATTAGAGTGTCCCTAGTATGCCTCTACTAGACTAGCTCATTGATCAAAGATGGTTATGTTTCCTAACCATAGACATGAGTTGTCATTTGATCAATGGGATCACATCATTAGGAGAATGATGTGATGGACAAGGCCCATCCGTTTGCTTAGCAACTTGATCGTTTAGTATGTTGCTATTGCTTTCTTCATGACTTATACATGTTCCTATGACTATGAGATTATGCAACTCCCGTTTACCAGAGGAACACTTTGTGTGCTACCAAACGTCACAACGTAACTAGGTGATTATAAAGGTGCTCTACAGGTGTCTCCGAAGGTACTTGTTGGGTTGGCGTATTTCGAGATTAGGATTTGTCACTCCGATTGTCGGAGAGGTATCTCTGGGCCCTCTCGGTAATGCACATCATAATAAGCCTTGCAAGCAAATGACTAATGTGTTAGTCACGAGATGATGTATTACGGAACGAGTAAAGAGACTTGCCGGTAACGAGATTGAACTAGGTATGATGAAACCGACGATCGAATCTCGGGCAAGTAACATACCGATGACAAAGGGAATAACGTATGTTGTTATGCGGTTTGACCGATAAAGATCTTCGTAGAATATGTAGGAGCCAATATGGGCATCCAGGTTCCGCTATTGGTTATTTACTAGATAAGTGTCTCGGTCATGTCTACATAGTTCTCGAACCCGTAGGGTCCGCACGCTTAACGTTTTGTTGACGATATAGTATTGAATGAGTTATGTATGTTGGTGACCGAATGTTGTTCGGAGTCCCGGATGAGATCACGGACATGACGAGGAACTCCGGAATGGTCCGGAGATAAAGATTAATATATGGGATAATAGTGTTTGACCTCCGGAAGGGTTCCGGAATTCACCGGAAGGGGTTCCGGATGTTTCCCGAAGTGTTTGGGTACGAGAACACTTTATTTGGGCCAAAAGGGAAAGCACACAAGGTTTTTGGAAGGCGCAAAAGGAAGTTTTGTGGAGTCCAGGGGCCATACGCCAGGGTCCCTGGCGTCTGGGTCCAGACGCCGGGAACCCTGGCGTCTGGCCCTGGAGTCCTTGAAGGACTCTTGCCTTTCGGGTGAACCCGACTTTGTGAAGGCTTTTACTCCAAGTTTCGACCCCAAGGCTCAACATATAAATAGAGGGGTAGGGCTAGCACCCAAGACACATCAAGATACACCAAGACGTGTGCCGGTTACCCCGACCCTCTAGTTTATCCTCCGTCTAGTTTCTGTAGTGCTTGGCGAAGCCCTGCAGAGATTGTTCTTCATCAACAACCATCACCACGCCGTCGTGCTGCCGGAACTCATCTACTACTTCGCCCGTCTTGCTGGATCAAGAAGGCGAGGACGTCATCGAGCTGAACATGTGCTGAACGTGGAGGTGCCGTACGTTCGGTACTAGATCGGGACGGATCGTGAAGGTGCACGACTACATCAACCGCGTTGATAAACGCTTCCGCTTTCGGTCTACGAGGGTACGTAGACATACTCTCCCATCTCGTTGCTATGCTTCTAGTAGATAGATCTTGCGTGATCGTAGGAAAATTTTGAAAATACTACGTTCCCCAACAATGAATGCAAAGAAAGAACCGCTAGGATGCGTGCTAAAAGAGAATATTATATTAAATCGTGTTCTTCTAGTTATCATGAAAATAAAGATGAAGATCTGAAAGTTATTGATGTGTCTCCTATTAGATCCTTGTTTTCTAGTATAAATCTTGATGAAGATAGGATTGGAGATGATTCTGCTTTAAGGTGTCCCATTGATTTGGAGTTTTTAGATCTTGATGCTAAAATTGCTGAAGGTGGGAGTGAAAAGATTAAAACTTTGCATACTGATGAACCCACTACTTTGGATTTCAAGGGGTTCAATTATGATAATTGCTATTTGATTGATTGTATTTCCTTGTTGCAATCCGTACTAAATTCTCAGCATGCTTATAGTCAAAATAAAGCTTTCACCAAACACATAGTTGATGCTTTGATGCAATCTTATGAAGAAAAACTTGAGTTGGAAGTTTCTATCCCTAGAAAGCTTTATGATGAATGGGAACCTACTATTAAAAAAAAAAGATCATGAATGCTATGCTTTGTGTGATTTGGGTGCTAGTGTCTCCACTATCCCAAAAACTTTGTGTGATTTGCTAGGGTTGCATGAGCTTGATGATTGTTCTTTAAATTTGCATCTTGCGGATTCCACTATTAAGAAACCTATGGGAAGAATTAATGATGTTCTTATTGTTGCCAATAGGAATTATGTGTGTGTGGATTTCATTGTTCTTGATATAGATTGCAATCCTTCTTGTCCTATTATTTTTGGTAGACCTTTCCTTAGAACGATTGGTGCAATTATTGATATGAAGGAAGGAAATATTAGATTCCAATTTCCGTTAAGGAAAGGCATGGAACACTTTCCTAGAAAGAAAATCAAATTACCATATGAATCTATCATGAGAGACACTTATGGACTGTCTTCCAAAGATGGCAATACCTAGATTTATCTTGTATCGTGCCTAGCTAGGGGCGTAAAATGATAGCGCTTGTTGGGAGGCAACCCGATTTTTTGTTTTTTGTTTTTGTTGCTGTTAGGGAATAAATATTGCATCTAGCCTCTGATTAGATGTGGTTTCATGTTTTGTTTAGTGTTTGTGCCAAGTAGAACCTTTGGGAAGACTTGTGTGAAGTTTATGTGATCTTGCTGTGAAATACAGAATCGTTAGCGCTCGCAAAAGTAGTTTTCAGATTTTAATGGAGCGTGATTTTTAGTTGATTATTTTTGCAGATGATTTGCAGACAAATTCCGAAAATTTACCAATTTAGTTTGAATTTTTTCGAGTTCCAGAAGTAGGCGAAACCTGCAGATTACTACAGACTGTTCTCGTTTTTGACAGATTCTGTTTTTCGTGTGTTGTTTGCTTATTCGGATGCATCTATGAGTAGTATTGGAGGATATGAACCATAGAGAAGTTGGAATACAGTAGGTTTAACACCAATATAAACAAAGAATGAATTCATTGCTGCACCTTTGAGTAGTGGTTTTCTTTCTTATACTAACGGAGCTCACGAGAATTTTTGTCTAAGTTTTGTGTTGTGAAGTTTTCAAGTTTTGAGTATCGCTCTGATGGACTATGGAACAAGGAGTAGAAAAGGCCTAAGCTTGGGGATGCCCATGGAACCCCAAGTAAATTCAAGATAATCAAAATCCAAAGCTTGGGGATGCCCCGGGAAGGCATCCCCTCTTTCGTCTTCATCCATCGGTAACTATACTTGGAGCTATATTTTTATTCGCAACATGATATGTGTTTTGCTTGGAGCGTCTTGTATAATTTGAGTCTTTGCTTGTTAGTTTGCCACAATCATCCTTTCTGGACACACCTATTTGAGATAGTTAAATATGGCCTAGAAATTATTAGAACACTCTATGTGCTTCACTTATATCTTTTGAGTTGAATAGTTTTTGCTCTAGTGCTTCACTTATATCTTTTAGAGCACGGTGGTGGTAATATTTTGTAGAAATTGTTAAGCTCTCATGCTTCACTTATGTCCTTCTGAGAGTTTATTAAAACAGCATGGTAATGTTTTTAGGCTAAAGAAACTAGTCTTCACATGATAGACATCCAACGTCAATGTATTAAAATTTTTTTACACCAAGTGCATTGAATATGATGAGATGCTGGATGCTTGATAATTGTTTTGAGATATGAGGATAGTGATATTAGAGTCATGCTAGTGGAGTTATTATGAAATTGAGAAATACTCGTGTTAGGGTTAGTGATTCCCGTATCATGCACGTATGGTGAACCGCTAGGTGACGAAGTTAGAGCATGAGGTATTTGTAGACTGCCAACCTTTGTGTGGAGGTCGGGGGCGCGCGATGGTTAACACCTACCAACCTCCTCCCTAGGAGCATGCGTTGATTGCTTTGTTTTGATGACTGCTACCTCTTGAGCTTGCGTTGTATTCCCTCGAAGAGGAAAGGGAGATGCAGCACAGTAGTAAGTATTTCCCTCAGTTTTTTAGAACCAAGGTATCAATCCAGTAGGAGACCACACGCTAGTCCCTCGCACCTGCACAAACAAATAAGAACTTCGCAGCCAACGCGATAAGGGGTTGTCAATCTCCTTACGGTCATTTACGAGAGTGAGATCTGGAAGAGATGATAATTATATTTTTGGTATTTTTGGTTTAATAGAACAACAAATAAAAGCAAGAAAAGTAAAGTAGATGTAGATTGATATGTTGAGAATAGACTCGGGGGCCATAGTTTTCTCTAGTGGCTTTTCTCATGATAGCGGTATTCTACAGCGGGTAAACAAATTACTGTCGAGCAATTGATAGAAAAACGAATAATTATGAGACTATCTAGGCATGATCATTGTATATAGGCATCACGTCTAAGACAAGTAGACCGAAACGATTCTACATCTACTACTATTACTCCACACATCGACAGCTACCCAGCATGCATCTAGTGTATTGAGTTCATATGAACAGAGTAACACCTTGAGCAAGATGACATGATGTATAGGGATAAACTCAAGCAATATGATGAAAACCCCATCTTTTTATCCTCGATGGCAACAATACAATACGTGCCTTGATGCCCCTACTGTCATTGGGAAAGGACACCGCAAGATTGAACCTAACGCCAAGCACTTCTCCCATTGCAAGAACTATAGATCTAGTAGGCCAAACCAAACCAATAATTCGAAGAGACTTGCAAGGATATTATGAGCACACGTAAAAAGTTCAGATAAGAACCAAATATCTTTCATAGACAACCTTGATCTTAAACTCACAATTCATCGGATCTCGAAAAACACACCGCAAAAGAGATTACATCGAATAGATCTCCTCGAAGATCGAGGAGAACTTTGTATTGAAATCCAGAGAGAGAGAAGAAGCCATCTAGATACTAGCTATGGACCCGAAGGTCTGTGGTAAACTACTCACAACTCATGGTGAGGGCGATGATGATGATGATGAAGGCCTCCGTGATGGACCCCCCTCCCGGAACAGGCTCCAAGATGGGATCTCCACGGGAACAGAAGCTACGGCGGTGGAATTAGGGTTTTCTCTCTGCGTATGGAGTTTCTGGGGTACGTAGGTATATATAGGAAGAAGGAGGGCACCGGGGGCCGTGTGGGCCAGCCTCGAGGCAGGGGTCGCGCCCTGGGAAGGGGGCGCGCCCCCCACCCTCGAGGAATGGTCCCACGTCCCCTGACTTGGCCCTGAAGACTCCCGAGCGTGATTTCCTCCAAAAATATATCTCGCGAAGGTTTCATTCCATTTGGACTCTGTTTGATATTCCTTTTCTGCAAAACCTTGAAATAGGCAAAAAAAACAGCAATCTGGACTGGGCCTTTGGGTGAGTAGGTTAGTCCCAAAAATGATATAAAAGTGAATGACAAAGCCCATTAAAAGTCCAAGACTTCATAGATAATAGCATGGAACAATCAAAAATTATAGATACGTTGGAGACGTATCAAGCATCCCCTAGCTTAATTCCTGCTCGTCCTCGAGTAGGTAAATTATAAAGAAAGAATTTTTAATGTGGAATGCTAACCAATATCGTTTTTCAATGTAATTCTCTTAATTGTGGCATGAATGTTCAGATCTGAAGTATTCAAGATAAAAGTCTATATTGACATAAGAAATAACAATACTTCAAGCAATACTAACAAAGCTATCATGTCTTCTCAAAATACTATGGCTAAAGAAAGTTATCCCTATAAAACCATATAGTGTTGGCTATGCTCCCTTATTATCACAGAAAATATTCATATCATGCGCAACCCCGATTTCAGCCAAGCACTTGTTTTCATACTCTATTCTTTTCAAACTTTCAACTTTCACGCAATACATGAGCGTGATCCATGGACATAGCACTATGGGTGGGATAGAGGTGGTTGTGGACAAGACAAAAAGGAGGGAGATAGTCTCACATCGACTATGCGTATCAACGGGCTATGGAGATGCCCATCAATAGATATCAATGTGAGTGAGTAAGGATTTCCATGCAACGGATGCACTAGAGTAAATATGAATGAAAGCTCAACAAAAGAAACTAGTGGGTGTGCATCCAACTTGCTTGCTCATGAAGACCTAGGGAATTTGAGAAAGCCCATCGTTGGAATATACAAGCCAAATTCTATAATGAAAATTCCCATTAGTATATGAAAGTGACTAAGCATGAGACTCTCTACAATGAAGAACATGGTGCTACTTTGAAGCACAAGTGTGGAAAAAGATAGTAGCAATTGTCCCTTTTTTCTTTTTTTTCTCTTTTTTTTGGGCCTTTCTTTTTTTCTTTGGCCTTTTCTTTTTTTCTTTTTTTTGTGGAGGGGATTTATAGATTTAGCCTTTCCTCCCATGGGACAATGCTCTAATAATGATGATCATCACACTTTCATTACAACACGAAATTACAACTCGATATTACAGCAACAAAGTATGACTCTATATGAATGCCTCCAGCGATGTACCGGTATGTGCAATGAATCAAGAGTGACATGCATGAAAATATTATGCATGGTGGCTTTGCCACGAATACGATGTCAACTACATGATCATGCATGGCAATATGACAATATGATGCGTGTACTACAAGAAATATGTCAACTTGTGACCTTGACTATTGGTCACTGAATGGTCATTATTTTCCATTTGTGACCTTTTTGTGACCAAAAACAGATGGTCAAAAGCTGAGGGTCATAAACTGAAATTAACGACCTTCTCTGTGAGAAGGTCATAGACATTTATGACCAAAATATGCCTACTGTCGTGTTTTGGTCACTAGCAGCCTCCCCAGGCCACGTAGGCATCCAGCGTGGCAAGCTCATGTGGCACAAGATTCAGCCCAGTCCAATTCGGTTTTCTACATGGGCCGAGCCCATTAATTCAGCCCATTCATGATTTTTTCCTTAATGTTTTTGGGCCTTCTCTATCATGGGCCTTTACCTTTCCACATAGTCATTTCCTTTTTGTTTCTATTTTCTATTTGAGTCGAGGCCTGCTTATAGTACTTCTGAATAGATTTTCAGCCCAGGTTATTTTGGGCCATGGCATCTTAATAGTATAAGTATAATTGGGTCGTGGCCACTATCAGGTCCAGTAAGAACATTTTTCTGGAGAATTTAATGTTAAAGTAAAATGTACACAACACATTACAGGAAAATAACACATACAACAGCAAACAAAAATTTCATTTCACTCCTACAGCTCACTACATCATAGACAGTACATGACAATCATTCAATTTTTTACTAAGCAGTAGACGAGTACATCTCATTTCAAATAAACAGTACTGCTCTTGGAAGCAAAATAGGCCACCACACGCCATGTTGCGCCATCTTACTCGATCTGGCCCCAAGTAACCAGCAGCGCTGCTTGCTCCCTTGGCCCAGCTCCTTGCTCCCGAGGATGGACGAGACTCGGATGCGGAGCTCCCTGCACATGACATATTGTGTCAATGCTAGCAGCAATAGAAGGAACTCACGTACCATAGAACTTGCACAGTAGTGTATCAACACCCCAAAGATTGACTGAATTGAACTGTTGTATAACCAAGTTAGAGCTGGCAGAAGTTGCAGGTAAATAAACATCCATAGAGCTAACATGTTGTATTTCTGTAAAAAGAAGCATCAACTCACTATTCTACACAAAAAGCTAGACCATACATGCACAGACACCAGAAAGGTACATAGAATGAAGCACAGGGCTAGTACTTGCTACCTTGGCATTTCACGCATTCTAGTGTTTAGGAGATTTGACTTCCAACAGAAAATTAAGTCTATCAACAACCCTAGCTAATAATAGCAAATTAAACTGTATACTACCAGGCAAGACACAAACTGCTAGTCCTGATATGAAGTGCAAGCATCTTCAGTAGTTGATTCTAACACATAGTCATATATTAACCAATAGTAAGGGGGAAAAAGAACAGGGAACGACGAGGTTATACCTGATCTTCTTCAGCCTCTCAAGGTCATCCCTGAGCTAAATGTCGACGGCGTTGGAGACGACCTGGGAGAACCTCCCGTCCTTGTAGTCCTTCTTCCTGTTCAGGAACCAGTCCGGCACCTTGAACTGGCGCGGGATGTGCACCACCGCCATCAGAAATGCCTGTCATTTTAACATTCAGTTCTTACATACACTAATTACGTATTAATACAAAGGGCCAATAGCAGCCATGCTAAAATCCCTATGAATGCTCATAGGAAAGCTTTATAAGCATATGAAAGTTCGAATTTGATCAATATTTCTACTAGACTAACACGATGACCACCACTATCACAACATGATGTTTATATAATATCTTAAGTGATCAGATTGTATGGCAGGACTACAATATATAGGAGATCCAGGCTTGGATAAAGCAGTACTACTTCAGAAGCAGAACAACACAACATCACTAAGAAGATAATTAGAACCAAGTTGCTGTTGGACGACTGACAAACAACATCTTACACAGGCAATTCTGATTTCTAGTTGAGCATGCACATTAACCATTAGCATGTGCTGATATGCAGCATAGTTTGAACAGGGTACAGCATGGGAATTTTTAGTAATTTTGTACAGCTAGTGTTGCGTTGATGATGTCAGAATCGCCTGAAAATTCAACAAGGAACAGAGCATGATCAGAAACCCAGTTGTTGTATATCAAAGTATGAACAAGGCCGCGTGGTGAAATGAAAGTAGTTTATTAGCATTCAGATCAGATGATGATGACAATCATTCGATTCGGTGTACTTAATCACATGCCTATACTAGTTCCTTCAACAAGGTACCAGCATAATTAATTTTCGCAGAGCAACTTCATTAATTGATGATGCAGAATAGAGCAACTTCATTAATTGATGAGTAAAAACACCCATTAATTGATGATGCAGAATAGAGCAACTTCATTAATTGATGATGCAGAATAGGCCGAGTGTGAGAAACATTCACTTCCCATCACACGACAGTATATGCAATCTCAATAATTAGAACACCCATTACTGTAACTCAAAGATCTTTATAGGGGAAAGAGAAAGAACAGAGATAAGTTGAGATCACAAAACATAAACAAGACAAGAATTGCTAGTTCTGGTATCTTGTATCCTATGATTCCATAGACGATTGATGGAGGCACACAAATATCATAAAGAAGTATGCACAGGTTATGATTGAGATCTTGCTAGAGAGAAGTCAAGTATTACTCCTTTGCATGTTAAGATACAAATATTATAAACGTTGCTTCACAGCCACTGATTACTACCTCGTTGCCCGGAGATTTTAATCAGTGCCACAACTGGTCACTAGATACAAAACAATTCATATAAACAGGGCATGTTGACCTGTGTGGGTAGTTCTGGTGACTAGATGAGCATGACAAATTAGTTAATGAGGAAGCATGATCAACATCCCACTTGCAGTTGCAGGCAGGTGCCCACTTGGGATGTCTGAACTCTCAGCCCAATTTCGACCGAGCGGACTCAAAAACAGAGACATGGCAATAATAATGATTAAGGTGTGGGAGAAGGATTGGGGGCCTTGGTGACGGTGAGCATCCTGCTGAGGAGGAACCTAGAGAGGACGTAGTAGTGGTCAGCGTTCTCCCTGAGCCAGACCTTGACCTGACGGCGCAATCACGGCACAGAAGTAGACGAAATGAGCCCGAATGGTGGCGAGAGTGAGGGGGGGTTCGGCCTGGGTGGGGAGGAGGGGAGGGACTGACCTTGACGAAGTCGTACTTGGAGGAGGCGTTGCGGGAGGGGAGCCTGGCGGCCGCAACGGAGAAGGAGCCGTCCTCGCCGGCGGCGTGCTCCGGCGGCACCGGCTGGGGGTCCGGATCTACACGAGGATCACCACACGTGGTACCGATTGGATCTACACGAGGCTGCCGCCCCTCCCCCGCCGCGGGGCCTGGTGCGGGTCACCTCCCATGAAACGAGACGGAGACATAGCCGGCACGGACACGGATGGGACTCGGACGCGCGGTAGAGCTGGTTGCCGAGGCGGCCGCGGAGATGGGTTGGGTCGCTGGGATTCATGGCGTGGTGGAGACGCACGTGAGGAGCGGAGGAGGAGAGGGCGAGGGAAGGAGGGCGCCACCACCGGTGATGGGAGAGGGAGGCGGCGTCGATCTGGATCAGGGAGAGAGAGAGAGGGAGGCGGTGGCGATCCGAATCAGGGAGAGAGAGAGAGAGGGAGGCGGCGAGAGGAAGGGAGGAAGAGTGATCTGGGTAGGGTTTGGTACGGGTGGATGGATGGATGGTTCGATTGCTAACAATGGATGGATGGATGTCTACCATGTCATCGATCCGTGTGACAAATGGTTCCACCAATCAGAATCTAGCATATGTGATTGTGTTTTTTCTCGTTTGTTTCTTTTATATTTTTTACCCTCTTATTTCGGGTAAACACTCAACACATTAGCCACATGTTGTACGTTTAAATGACCCAATATTTTTCACATATGTGTATCTTAGGATTTCAAACAATGATGATTTATTTCGGGTAAACACTCAATTCATTTTCTATTTCTTTGACTGGTCGAAATGAGTTTTTTGTGAAGGACCTACCATATATTTGTTGCAAAATTGGATCAAATAATTTTTATTAAATACTAGGCCATATATAATGCACAATTGACCAAATGGTTGGGTGTAAAAAGTTTGTATCCACCTCTGGTGAAAAAGACAAATTTCCGCCGATCCAGCTGGAAGCGGGTAAAATTTCAACTGCAGCTGCCTCATAATTTACTCTTTATTTTTTCCAAAAATAATTTCTAGGTACATAAGTATCTATTTAATCAGAGAAACACAAAAGGTTTTCCAAGAATCAACCACTAGCTAGGAACGGTCATGCCCGCCGTTTTGACCGCATTTTCAAACGGGCATAAAAAATTCAACACAAATCAAAAAATTGGAAAACATTCGCATTGTGTCATTAGATGTGACCAAGTTATCATAAAAAATAATAAACTTGTAATATGGCAATTCTTTTTAAAAAGTGTTCTCATAAATGAGCTATCATGTGTGAAGATTCATGGCTTTCAAGCCAAATGATCAATCTTATGGCCATATTCGTGGCATAGTTTGTTCAAATGATCTCATGTTGTTCATAGGGGTCCATCTTGAAATAGCAAACAATGTTGCCTAAGGAATTTTTCATTTTCTTTGGATGAAAAAATCATTTTCCATTTTTCGAGTGCCCAAAAGGAATGACCGCATTTTGAAACGGTCATAAAAAATTCAAAAAAAATCAAAAAATTGGGAAACCTTTGCATTGTGTCATTATATGTGGCCAAGTTCCCAGGAAAAATAACAAACTTGTAATACGACAATTCTTTTAAAAAAGTGTTCTCAGAAACGAGCTATCAAGCGTGAAGATTCATGGCTTTCAAGCCAAATGATCAATCTTATGGCCACATTCATGGCATAGTTTGCTCAAATGATATCATATTGTGCACAAGGGTGCATCTTGGAATGGAAAACAATATTTCCTAAGGAAGTTTTCATTTTCTTTGGACGAAAAAACCATTTTCCATTTTTCGAGTGCCCAAAAGGAGGTTTTTTTGTGAAGAACCTCCCAAATAATTGTTGCAAAATTGGACCAAATCAATTTTATAAAATACTAGGACATATTTAATGCACAATTGACAAAATGGTTGGGTGTAAAAAGTTTTGATCCACCTCTCGTGAAAAAAGACAAATTTCCGCCGATTCAACTCGAAGCGGGTCAAATTTGAACTGTAGCTGCCTTGTAGTTTGCTATTTATTTTTTCCAAAAATCATTTCTAGGTACATAAGTATCTATTTAATCAGAGAAACACCAAAAAAATTCCAAAATTCAACCACTAACTAGGAACGGTCATTCCCGCCGTTTTGACCGCATTTTGAAACGGGCATAAAAATTCAAAAAAAAATCAAAAAAATGGGAAACCTTTGCGTTGTGTCATTATATGTGGCCAAGTTCCCAGGAAAGATAACAAACTTGTAATACGGCAATTATTTTTAAAAAGTGTTCTCAGAAACGAGCTATCAAGCGTGAAGATTCATGGCTTTCAAGCCAAATAATCAATCCTATGGCGACATTCATGGCATAGTTCAAATGATCTCATATTGTGCACAAGGGTGCATCTTGGAATGGCAAACAATATTTCCTAAGGAAGTTTTCATTTTCTTTGGACGAAAAAACCATTTTCCATTTTTCGAGTGCCCAAAAGGAGGTTTTTTTGTGAAGGACCTCCCAAATAATTGTTGCAAAATTGGACCAAATCAATTTTCTAAAATACTAGGACATATTTAATGCACAATTGACAAAATGGTTGGGTGTAAAAAGTTTTGATCCACCTCTCGTGAAAAAGACAAATTTCCGCCGATTCAGCTGGAAGCGGGTCAAATTTGAACTGCAGCTGCCTCATAGTCTGCTATTTATTTTTTCCAAAAATCATTTCTAGTTACATAAGTACATATTTAATCATAAATACATAGTTTGGTGGCGATACGTCGAGGTTTGGGCGGTGGTCGAGGGCTCCAACTCTAGAGCGCGTAAACTTGCATGCCCGCCGCGTGGTCACCGCGTGATTGTGGCATTGCCATGTGTTCTGGGAGGCCTAGGCATGTCTAGTGGGTTGGGAACTCCCCAGGTAGGTGCTAGGAAGAAAATTACAACATAAGATTCTCACGAGGAGACCGATCGATGCTCAAACATGAATTAGCAGCCAAGTGTTTGATTAGCGGTATGGGAAATGCACATGGGTAATGGGCTTGAGTTTTGGTTGAGGATGATCAGTTACTAAGAAGACCGTCTTCACAAATTTTCAGCTCAAAAGGAGGAGTCTAGGTGGTACTTGCTTTGCAAAGTACCACACTGGACATAAATACGAATGTTGAAGCTGGGCTCAAAATAATGAATGGATTGAGCTGGCATTTGGTGGAGGATAGTTATTTTGGCATAGGAAAGCACTGTAGAAAATGGATACCATTTGGACATGCCAAAGTGGTACTTCCTTCACAAAGTGATTTTTTGAACAGAATAGGAAAATGAATATTTTTGAATTATTTTTGAACTAGGCAAGGAAGGTTTTTTACATATTTTACAAAGATATGACCCAAAGAATTTATGAGATTTTTTGGGGAATTTTGGAATGACAGAAATATAGGTTGCTTCACAACCTAGGGCAAAAACTGCCACATGGACATGACACATAGGCAAAACTGATGAGGTGGCGCCTAGTCGTAGCAACCCACCACAATTTACAAGGTTATGACCATCTATATTGGTCATGATCAGCTAGAAATAAGGCAGCGGACCAGTGCTATCTGCTTTATGACCATTTCGTGTAAGGAAATTATGACCTTTCTCACCAAAATGGTCGTTATAGTTTAGGGTTTGGAGCCCCCCGAACAGCTTTTGACCAATTGGTCTGAAATGGTCATAGATCTATGACCAATTCTTCCAGGGTCACTAATAGAAGGTCATAAGTTGACATATTTCTTGTAGTATAAACGGAACGGTGGAAAGTTGCATGGCAATATATCTCGGAATGGCTATGGAAATGCCATGATAGGTAGGTATGGTGGCTGTTTTGAGGAACAATATGGTGGCTGTTTTGAGGAAGGATATATAGTGGGTTTATGGCACCGGCGAAAGTTGCGCGGTACAAGAGAGGCTAGCAATGGTGGAAGGGTGAGAGTGCGTATAATCTGTGGACTCAACATTAGTCATAAGAACTCATATACTTATTGCAAAAATCTACGAGTCATCAAAAACAAAGTAATCAACGCATGCTCCTAGGGGGGAGGTTGGTAGGAGTTAACCATCGCGCGCCCCCGACCTCCACACAAAGCTTGACACTCTACAAATACATCATGCTTTAACTTAGTCACACAACAGTTCACCATACGTGCATGCTACGGGAATCACTAACCTTAACACAAGTATTTATCAATTTCATAATAACTCCACTAGCATGACTCTAATATAACTATCCTCATGTCTCAAAACAATTATCAAGCATCCAACATCTCTTTCTATTCAATGCACTTGATGTGATTTTTTTTACTACATTGACATTGGATGTTTATCATGTGAAGACTAGTTTCGTTAGCCTAAACACTTTACCATGCTGTTTTAATAGACTCTCAAATAGATCTAAGTGAAGCATGAGAGTTCAACAATTTCTACAATATATAACCACCGCCATGCTCTAAAAGATATAAGTGAAGCACCAGAGCAAAAATTATTCAACTCAAAAGATATAAGTGAAGCACATAGAGTGTTCTAACAATTTCTAGGTCATATTTAACTCTCTCAAATAGGTGTGTCCAGCAAGGATGATTGTGGCAAACTAACAAGCAAAGACTCAAATTATACAAGACGCTCCAAGCAAAACACATAACATGTTGCGAATAAAAATATAGCTCCAAGTATATTTACCGATGGATGAAGACGAAAGAGGGGATGCCTTCCCGGGGCATCCCCAAGCTTAGGCTTTTTGATTATCTTGAATTTACTTGGGGTGCCATGGGCATCCCCAAGCTTGGGCCTTTTCTACTCCTTGTTCCATAGTCCATCAAAGCAATACTCAAAACTTGAAAATTTCACAACACAAAACTTAGACAAAAATTCTTGTGAGCTCCGTTAGTAAGAGAAAGCAAACCACCACTCAAAGGTACGGCAAGGAATTAATTCATTGTTCATATTGGTGTTAAACCTACTGTACTCCAAGTTTTCTATGATTCATATCCTCCAATATTACTCATAGATGCATCGGAATAAGCAAACAACACACGAAAAACAGAATCTGTCAAAAACAGAACAGTCTGTAGTAATCTGCGGGGTTCGCCTACTTCTGAAACTCCAAAAAATTCAAACAAAATTTTTAAATTTTCGCAATTTGTATACCAATCAGCAGCAAAAAGAATGAACTAAAAATCACGCTCCAGTAAAATCTGAAGACTACTTTAGCAAGCGCTAACGATTCTGTTTTTCACAGCAAGATCAAATAAACTTCACACAAGTCTTACCAAAGGTTCTACTTGGCACAAACACTAAACAAAACATGAAAACACATCTAATCAGAGGCTAGATGCATTATTTATTCCCTAACAGCAACGAAAACAAAAAACATAAAATTGGTTTGCCTCCCAACAAGCGCTATCGTTTTACGCCCCTAGCTAGGCACAATACAAGATAGATCTAGGTATTGCCATCTTTGGAAGGCAATCCATAAGTGGCTCTCATGATAGATTCATATGGTAGATTTTCTTTCTAGGAAAGTGTTCCATGCCTTTCCTTAACGGAAATTGGAATCTAATATTTCCTTCCTTCATATCAATAATTGCACCAAATGTTCTAAGGAAAGGTCTACCAAGAATAATAGGACATGAAGGATTGCAATCTATATCAAGAACAATGAAATCTACGGGCACATAATTCCTATTGGCAACAATAAAAACATCATTAATTCTTCCCATAGGCTTCTTAATAGTGGAATCCGCAATATGCAAATTTAAAGAACAATCATCAAGCTCATGGAACCCTAGCAAATCACACAAAGTTTTTGGGATAGTGGAGATACTTGCACCCAAATCATACAAAGCATAGCATTCATGATCTTTTAATTTTATTTTTATAGTAGGTTCCCATTCATCATAAAGCTTTCTAGGTATAGAAACGTCCAATTCAAGTTTTTCTTCATAAGATTGGATCAAAGCATCAACTATATGTCTAGTGAAAGCTTTATTTTGACTATAAGCATGCGGAGAATTTAGCACGGATTGCAACAAGGAAATACAATCAATCAAAGAGAAATTATCATAATTGAATCCCTTGAAATCCAAAGTAGTGGGTTCATCACTATGCAAGGTTTTAATCTCTTCAACCCCACTTTTAGCAATTTTAGCATCAATATCTAAAAACTCCGAATTATCAGGACACCTTAAAGCAGAATCATGTCCAATCCTATTCTCATCAAGATTAATACTAGCAAACAAGGATCAAATAGGAGACACATCAATAACTTTCAGATCTTCATCTTTATTTTCACGATAACTAGAAGAATACGATTTAATATAATCTTCTCTTTTAGCACGAATTCTAGCGGTTCTTTCTTCGCATTCATCAATGGAAATTCTCATGGCTTTGAGAGACTAATGGATATCATGCTTAGGTGGGATAGATCTAAGTTTCAAAAAATCAACATCAAGAGTAATTCTATCCACACTTCTAGCCAATTCATCAACTTTAAGCAATTTCTCTTCAAGCATAGCATTGATATTCTTTTGCGAGATCATAAACTCTTTAACACTAGTTTCAAATTTAGAAGGCATCTTTCCATAAGAGTTGTTGTAGGAATTACCAAAATTATTAGAGTAATTACTAGGAAAAGGCCGAGGATTAAAATTACCTCTATAAGCATTGTTACCAAAATTATTCCTACCAACAAAGTTCACATCCAAAGATTCATTGTTATTCTCAATCAAAGTGGACAGAGGCATATCAATAGGATCAGAAGAAGCACTCTTACCAGCAAACAATTTCATAAGTTCATCCATCTTTCCACTCAAAACACTAATTTCTTCGATAGCATGCACTTTTTTACTAGTAGATCTTTCGGTGTGCCATTGAGAATAATTAACCATAATATTATCTAGGAGTTTAGTAGCTTCTCCTAAGGTAGTTTCCATGAAAGTGTCTCTGGCGGCCGAATCTAAAAGATTTCTAGAAGCAAAATTCAAGCCAGCATAAAAGTTCTGAATAATCATCCATAGATTCAAACCATGTGTAGGGCAATTACGAATCATTAATTTCATTCTCTTCCAAACTTGTGCAACATGCTCATGATCTAGTTGCTTAAAATTCATAATATCATTTCTCAGAGAGATGATCTTAGCAGGAGGGAAATACTTAGAGATAAAAGCATCTTTGCACTTATTCCACGAATCAATACTATTTCTAGGCAAAGAGGAAAACCAAGTTTTAGCACGATCTCTAAGTGAAAACGGAAATAACTTCAATTTAACAATATCGTTATCAGTATCCCTTTTCTTTTGCATATCACACAAATCAACAAAGTTGTTCACATGGGTAGCGCCATCTTCACTAGGAAGGCCGGAGAATTGATCTTTCATGACAAGATTCAATAATGCAGCATTGATCTCACAAGATTCAGCATCGGTAATAGGAGCTATTGGAATACTAATAAAGTCATTGTTGTTGGTATTGGAAAAGTCACACAATTTGGTATTGTTCTGAGCCATAGTGACAAGCAAGCAATCCAATGTTGGGGAACGTAGCATAATTCAAAAAATTTCTACGCCTTCACCAAGATCCAACTATGGAGACATCTAGCAACGAGCAAGTAAGAGTGCATCTACATACCGTTATGGAGATTGCGAGCGGAAGCTTTCGAAGAAGCATGGATGAAGTAGTCGTACTCTTCACGTTCTTCGTCACCGATGATCTAGCGCCGAACGGACGGCACCTCCGCGTTCAACACACGTCCGGTGCAGCAACGTCACCTCCTTCTTGATCCAGCAAGGGGGGAGGAGAAGTCGTTAGAGATCCGGCAGCACGACGGCGTGATGACGGATGCAGTGGAGATCGCAGCAGGGCTTCACCGGGCGCCCTGCGTTGGAGTATGGAGGTGTGACGGGAGGGGGAGAGGCGCCAGGGAAAGGGTGCGGCTGCCCTCTCCCCCCCCCCACATATATATAGGGGGCCAGGCGGTGCGCCAGGGCCCCTGCAGATCCAATCTGCAGGGGGGCGGCGGCCAGGGGGGGTTCCTTGCCCCCCAAGGCTAGTGGGCGCCCCCTCCCCCCTAGGGTTTCAACCCTAGGCGCATGGGGAGGTGGGCCCCTAGTGGTGCGCCAGCCCATTGGGGCTGGACACTTACACTCGTGGCCTAGGGGCCCCACCGGGATGGGTGGCCCCACCCGGTGGACCCCCGGGGCCCCTCCGGTGGTCCCGGGACGCTCCCGGTGACCCCCGGAGATCACCCGATGGCCGAAACTGGACTTCCTATATATCAATCTTTACCTCCGGACCATTACGGAACTCCTCGTGACGTCCGGGATCTCATCTGAGACTCCGAACAACTTTCGGGTTTCCACGTGCATTTATCTCTATGACCCTAGCGTTACCGAACCTTAAGTGTGTAGACCCTACGGGTTCGGGAGACACGTAGACATGACCGAGACAACTCTCCGGTCAATAACCAACAGCGGGATCTGGATACCCATGTTGGTTCCCACGTGTTCCTCGATGATCTTCACCGGATGAACCACCGTGTCAAGGATTAACTTAATCCCGTATGTTATTCCCTTTGTCCATCGGTACGTTACTTGCCCGAGATTCGATCGTCGGTATTCCCGATACCTTGTTCAATCTCTTCATGGCAAGTCTCTTTACTCGATCCGTAATCCATCATCCCGTGACTAACTACTTAGTCACATTGAGCTCATAATGATGATGTCTTACCGAGTGGGCCCAGAGGTACCTCTCCGTCATACGGAGTGACAACATCCCAGTCTCGGTTCGTACCAACTCAACAGACACTTTCGGAGATACCCGATGCGTACCTTTATAGCCACCCAGTTACGTTGTGACGTTTGGCACACCCAAAGTATTCCTACGGCATCCGGGAGTTGTACAACCTCATGGTCTAAGGAATAAATACTTGACACCGAAAAGCTTATGCATTACGAACTATACGATCTCGTGTTATGCTCAAGTTTGGGTCTTGTCCATCACATCATTATCCTAATGATGTGATCCCGTTATCACTAACATCCAATGTCCATGGTCAGGAAACCATGACCATCTGTTGATCAACGAGCTGGTAACTAGAGGCCTACCAGGGACTCATTGTGGTCTATGTATTCACACATGTATCGCTGTTTCCGTACAATACAATTCAAGCATGAATAACAGACAATTATCATGAACAAGGAGATATAATAATAATGCTTTTATTATTGCCTCTAGGGCATATCTCCAACAGTCTCACACTTGCACTAGAGTCAATAATCTAGTTACATTGTGATGAATCGAACACCCATAGAGTTCTGGTGTTGATCATGTTTTGCTCGTGAAAGAGGTTTAGTCAACGGGTCTGCGACATTCAGATCCGTATGCACTTTAAAAATATCTATGTCTCCATCCTGAACATAATTCTGGATGGAGTTGAAACGGCTCTTGATGTGCTTGGTCTTCTTGTGAAACCTGGGCTCCTTGGTAATAGCAATAGCACCAGTGTTGTCACAGAAGAGAGTCATCGGGCTTGACGCGCTTGGTATGACTCCTAGGTCGGTGATGAACTCCTTCATCCAGACTCCTTCCTGCGCTGCTTCAGAAGCAGCTATGTACTCCGCTTCACATGTAGACGCTGCCACGACGCTTTGCTTGCAACTGCACCAGCTGATTGCCCCTCCGTTCAAAATATACACGTATTCGGTTTGAGACTTAGAGTCATCCAGATCTGTGTCGAAGCTAGCATCGACGTAACCCTTTACGACGAGCTCTTCGTCACCTCCATATACGAGAAACATATCCTTAGTCCTTTTCAGGTACTTCAGGATGTTCTTGACCGCTGTCCAGTGTTCCGTACCGGGATCACTTTGGTACCTCCCCACCAAACTTATGGCAAGGTTCACATCAGGTCTGGTACACAGCATGGCATACATGATAGAACCTATGGACGAGGCATAGGGAATGACACTCATCTTTTCTCTATCTTCTGTCGTGGTCGGCGACTGAGCCTTGCTCAATCTCATACCTTGCAAAACAGGCAAGAATCCTTTCTTTGACTAATCCATATTGAACTTCTTCAATATTTTGTCAAGGTATGTACTTTGTGAAAGACCAATGAGGCGTCTCGATCTATCTCTATAGATTTTGATGCCTAATATGTAAGCAACTTCTCCAAGGTCCCTCATTGAAAAACTTTTATTCAAGTAGGCCTTTACATTTTCCAAGAATTCTATATCATTTCCCATCAGCAATATGTCATCCACATATAATATGAGAAATGCCACAGAGCTCCCACTGACTTTCTTGTAAATACAGGCTTCTTCATAAGTCTGTATAAATCCAAACGCTTTGATCACTTCATCAAAGCAAATATTCCAACTCCGAGATGCTTGCACCAGCCCGTAAATCGAGCGCTGGAGCTTGCATACCTTGTTAGCGTTCTCTGGATCGACAAAACCTTCCGGTTGCATCATATACAACTCTTCCTTGAGGAAGCCATTAAGGAATGTTGTTTTGACGTCCATTTGCCATATCTCATAATCATAGAATGCGGCAATAGCTAACATGATTCTGACTGACTTCAGCATCGCTACGGGAGAGAAAGTCTCGTCATAGTCAATCCCTTGAACTTGTCGATAACCTTTAGCGACAAGCCGAGCCTTATAGATGGTCACATTACCATCCGCGTCTGTCTTCTTCTTAAATATCCATTTGTTTTCTATGGCGTGCCTATCATCAGGCAAGTCCACCAAAGTCCATACTTTGTTTTCATACATGGATTATATCTCGGATTTCATGGCTCCAAGCCATTTATTGGAATCTGGGCCCGCCATCGCTTCTTCATAGTTCGAAGGTTCATCATTGTCTAACAACATGATTTCTAGGACAGGGTTGCCGTACTACTCTGGTGCGGAACGTGCCCTTGTGGACCTTCGAAGTTCAGTAGTAACTTGATCTGTTTCTTCATGATCATCATCATTAACTTCCTCCCTTGTCGGTGCAGGCACCTCAGGAACATTTTCCTGCGCTGTGCTACTTTCCGTTACAGGAGGGGTGACTGTCACCTCATCAAGTTCTACTTTCCTCCCACTCACTTCTTTCGAGAGAAACTCTTTCTCCAGAAAGCATCCATTCTTGGCAACAAAGACTTTTCCTTCGGATCTGTGGTAGAAGGTGTACCCAATTGTTTCCTTTGGGTATCCTATGAAGACGCATTTTTCTGATTTGGGTTCGAGCTTTTCAGGTTGAAGTTTCTTGACATAAGCATCGCAACCCCAAACTTTTAGAAATGACAGCTTCGGTTTCTTGCCAAACCAAAGTTCATACGGAGTCGTCTCAACGGATTTAGACGAAGCCCTATTTAAAGTGAATGTGGCAGTCTCTAAAGCATAACCCCAAAAAAGATAGCGGTAAATCGGTGAGGGACATCATAGATCGCACCATGTCCAACAGAGTATGATTTCGACGTTCGGACACACCGTTACGTTGAGGTGTTCTGGGCGGTGTCAATTGTGAAACAATTCCACAGCTCCTAAGGTGTGTGCCAAATTCATGACTTAAATATTCACCCCCACGATCCGATCGCAAGAACTTTATTTTTCTGTCACGTTGATTCTCAACCTCATTCTGAAATTCCTTGAACTTGTCAAAGGTCTCAGACTTGTGTTTCATCAAATAGATATACCCGTATCTACTCAAGTCATCCGTGAGGGTGAGAACATAACGATAACCTGCGCGAGCCTCAACACTCATTGGACCGCACACATCGGTATGTATGATTTCCAACAAGTTGGTTGCTCGCTCCATTGTTCCGGAGAACGGAGTCTTGGTCATCTTGCCCAAGAGGCATGGTTCGCACGTGTCAAATGATTCATAATCAAGAGACTCCAGAAGTCAATCTGAATGGAGCTTCTTCATACGTTTGACACCAATATGACCAAGGCGGCAATGCCACAAGTATGTGGGACTATCATTATCAACTTTACATCTTTTGGCATCTACACTATGAATATGTGTATCACTACGTTCGAGATTCATCAAAAATAAACAATTGACCAGCGGGGCATGACCATAAAACATATCTCTCAAATAATAGAACAACCATTATTCTCCTATTTGAAAGAGTAGCCATCTCGCATAAGACGAGATCCAGAAACAATGTTCATGCTCAAAGCTGGTACTAAATAACAATTATTGAGGTTTAAAACTAATCTCGAGGGTAGATGTAGAGGTAGCATACCGACGGCGATCACATCGACCTTGGAACCATTCCCGACGCGCATCGTCACCTCATCCTTCGCTAGTCTCCGTTTATTCCGCAGCTCCTGTTTTGAGTTACAAATGTGAGCAACTGCACCGGTATCGAATACCCAGGAGCTACTACGAGTGCTGGTAAGGTACACATCAATAACATGTATATCATATATACCTTTGACGTTGCCGGCCTTCTTGTCTGCTAAGTATTTGGGGCAGTTCCGCTTCCAGTGACCCGTTCCCTTGCAATAAAAGCACTCATTCTCAGGCTTGGGTCCATACTTTGGCTTCTTCCCGGCAACAGGCTTGCCAGGCGCGGCAACTCCCTTGCCGTCCTTCTTGAAGTTCTTCTTACCCTTGCCTTTCTTGAACTTAGTGGTTTTATTGACCATCAACACTTGATGTTCTTTCTTGATGTCTACCTCCGCTGATTTCAGCATCGAATACACCTCGGGAATGGACTTCTCCATCCACTGCATATTGAAGTTCAGCACGAAGCTCTTGAAGCTTGGTGGGAGCAACTGGAGGATTCTGTCAACGACCGCTTCATCTGGGAGATTCATTCCCAGCTGAGACAAGCGGTTGTGCAATCCTGAAATCTTGAGGATGTGCTCACTGACAGAACTATTCTCCTCCATCTTACAGCTGTAGAATGCGTCGGAGACATCATATCTCTCGACTTGGGCATGAGCTTGGAAAACCATTTTCAGCTCTTCGAACATCTCATATGCTCCGTGGTGCTCAAAACGTTTTAGGAGCTCCAATTCTAAACTGTAAAGCATGCCACACTGAACCAGGGAGTAATCATCACAACGCGACTGCCAAGCGTTCATAACGTCTTGGTTTGCCGGGGCGGGAGCGTCACCTAGCGGTGCTTCTAGGACATAAGTTCTCTTGGCAGCTATGAGGATAATCCTCGGGTTACGGACCCAATCCGTATAGTTGCTACCATCGTCTTTCAGCTTGGTTTTCTCTAGGAACGCGTTGAAGTTGAGGGAAACCTGAGCGTGGGCCATTTGATCTACAAGAGATATTGTAAAGAATTTCGACTAAGTTCATGATAATTAAGTTCATCTTAATCAAATTTAATGAACTCCCACTCAGAATGACATCTCTCTAGTCATCTAAGTGATACACGATCCGAATCGACTAGCCCGCGTCCGATCATCACGTGAGAAGGACTAGTCATCAACGGTGAACATCTTCATGTTGATCGTATCTTCTATACGACTCGTGTTCGACCTTTCGGTCTTCCATGTTCCGAGGCCATGTCTGTACATGCTAGGCTCGTCAAGTGAACCCTAAGTGTATCGCGTGTGTAAATCTGTCTTACACCCGTTGTATGCGAACGTTAGAACCTATCACACCCGATCTTCACGTGGTGCTTCGGAGCAACGAGCTTTAGCAATGGTGCACAGTTAGGGGAAACACAATACTTGAAATTTTAGTGAGAGATCATCTTATTTACTACCGTCGTTCTAAGTAAACAAGTGGCATAAACATGATAAACATCACATGCAATCAATTAAAGTGACATGATATGGCCAATATCATCTTGCTCCTTGGATCTCCATCTTCGGGGCACCATGATCATCTTGTCACCGGCTCGACACCATGATCTTCATCATCATGATCTTCATCATCGTGTCTTGAAGAAGTCGTCACGCCAACTATTACTTCTACTACTATAGCTAATGTTTAGCAATGAAGTAAAGTAATTACATGGCGTTATTCAGTGACACGCAGGTCATACAATAATTAAGACAACTCCTATGGCTCCTGCCGGTTGTCAAGTTCATCGACATGCAAGTCGTGATTCCCTATTACAAAACATGATCAATCTCATACATCACATATATCATTCATGACATCTTCGTTTTTGGCCATACCACGTCACATAGCACATGCTGCAAAAACAAGTTAGACGTCCTCTAATTGTTGTTGCAAATTTTTTACGTGGCTTCTATAGGATTTCTAGCAAGAACGTATCTTACCTACGCCAAAACCACAACGTGATTTGACAACTTCTATGTACCCTTCATAAGGACCCTTTTCATCGAATCTGATCCGACTAAAGTAGGAGAGACAGACACCCGCCAGCCACCTTATGCATCTAGTGCATGTCTGTCGGTGGAACCAGTCTCACGTAAGCGTACGTGTAAAGTCGGTCCGGGCCGCTTCATCCCACAATACCGCTGAATCAAAATTGACTAGTAACGGTAAGAAAGTTGAACAAAACCAAACGCCCACAACTGTTTGTGTTCTACTCGTGCAAGATGCTACGCATAAAACCTAGCTCAGATGCCACTGTTGGGGACCGTAGCATAATTCAAAAAAATTCTACGCCTTCACCAAGATCCAACTATGGAGACATCTAGCAACGAGCAAGTAAGAGTGCATCTACATACCGTTATGGAGATTGCGAGCGGAAGCTTTCGAAGAAGCGTGGATGAAGTAGTCGTACTCTTCACGTTCTTCGTCACCGATGATCTAGCGCCGAACGGATGGCACCTCCGCGTTCAACACACGTCCGGTGCAGCAACGTCACCTCCTTCTTGATCCAGCAAGGGGGGAGGAGAAGTCATCAGAGATCCGGCAGCACGACGGCGTGATGACGGATGCAGTGGAGATCGCAGCAGGGCTTCGCCGGTCGCCCTGCGTTGGAGTATGGAGGTGTGACGGGAGGGGGAGAGGCGCCAGGGAAAGGGTGCGGCTGCCCTCTCCCCCCCACATATATAGGGGGCCAGGGGGTGCGCCAGGGCCCCTGCAGATCCAATCTACAGGGGGGGCGGCGGCCAGGGGGGTTCCTTGCCCCCCAAGGCTAATGGGCGCCCCTCCGCCCTAGGGTTTCAACCCTAGGCGCATGGGGAGGTGGGCCCCTAGTGGTGCGCCAGCCCATTGGGGCTGGACACTTCCCCTCGCGGCCTAGGGGCCCCACCGGGATGGGTGGCCCCACCCTGTGGACCCCCGGGGCCCCTCCGGTGGTCCCGGGACGCTCCCGGTGACCCCCGGAGATCACCCGATGGACGAAACTGGACTTCCTATATATCAATCTTTACCTCCGGACCATTCCGGAACTCCTCGTGACGTCCGGGATCTCAGCCGGGACTCCGAACAACTTTCGGGTTTCCACGTGCATTTATCTCTACGACCCTAGCGTTACCGAACCTTAAGTGTGTAGACCCTACGGGTTCGGGAGACACGTAGACATGACCGAGACAACTCTCTGGTCAATAACCAACAGCGGGATCTAGATACCCATGTTGGTTCCCACGTGTTCCTCGATGATCTTCATCGGATGAACCACCGTGTCAAGGATTCACTTAATCCCGTATGTTATTCCCTTTGTCCATCGGTACGTTACTTGCCCGAGATTCAATCATCGGTATTCCCGATACCTTGTTCAATCTCGTCATGGCAAGTCTCTTTACTCGATCCGTAATCCATCATCCCGTGACTAACTACTTAGTCACATTGAGCTCATTATGATGATGTCTTACCGAGTGGGCCCAGAGGTACCTCTCCGTCATACGGAGTGACAACATCCCAGTCTCGGTTCGTACCAACTCAACAGACACTTTCGGAGATACCCGATGCGTACCTTTATAGCCACCCAGTTACGTTGTGACGTTTAGCACACCCAAAGTATTCCTACGGCATCCGGGAGTTGTACAACCTCATGGTCTAAGGAATAAATACTTGACACCGAAAAGCTTATGCATTACGAACTATACGATCTCGTGTTATGCTCAAGTTTGGGTCTTGTCCATCACATCATTCTCCTAATGATGTGATTCCGTTATCACTGACATCCAATGTCCATGGTCAGGAAACCGTGACCATCTGTTGATCAACGAGCTGGTAACTAGAGGCCTACCAGGGACTCATTGTGGTCTATGTATTCACACATGTATCGCTGTTTCCGTACAATACAATTCAAGCATGAATAACAGACAATTATCATGAACAAGGAGATATAATAATAATGCTTTTATTATTACCTCTAGGGCATATCTCCAACATCCAACACACACAAGCGAACAAGAAGCAAGCGAACGAAAAACACACGGCGGAAGAAGGGTGAATAAAACGGCAAGGGTGAAGTGGGGGAGAGGAAAACGAGAGGCAAATAAATGTAATGTGAAGGATAAGGGTTTGTGATAGGTACTTGGTATATGACTTTTGGGTAAGCCTCCCCGGTAACGGCGCTAGAAATTCTTCTTGATACCTCTTGAGCATGCGTTGTATTCCCTCGAAGAGGAAAGGGAGATGCAGCACAATAGCGTAAGTATGTCCCTCAGTTTTTGAGAACCAAGGTATCAATCCAGTAGGAGACCACGCACCAGTCCCTCGTACCTGCACAAACAAATAAGAACTTCACAGCCAACGCGATAAGGGGTTGTCAATCCCTTTACGGTCACTTACCAGAGTGAGATCTGATAGAGATGATAATTATATTTTTGGTATTTTTGGTTTAATAAAACAGCAAATAAAAGCAATAAAAGTAAAGTAGATGTAGATTGATATGTTGAGAATAGACCCGTGTCGGGGAAACTGATCGCCCACGAACACCTATGGGACCGGAGCCCCTTCTCAGTACGGCAGGGGGCGGAGGATGCACAAAGAGCGGATCGAGGTGAGCACGCGAGCAGTTTACCCAGGTTTGGGCCGCACAGATGCTTAAAACCCTACTCCTGCCTTGGTTTGTATTGCGTTCTTGCTCGGGAGCGAAGAGAGCTACAGTACTAGACGCTAGCAAGACCGAGCGTGAGAGCTATTGATGTTCCGAACCCCTTCTACGTTGCGCATGGGCCTCCTTTTATAGGTCAAAGGGGTCACCGACAGGTGGCAACGCAGATGGGGGTAAAAATGTAAAAAGAGTGGTAGTTGGAACAGTGTTTGTATAGTGCTCTATACATAACTCTGACGGCAGGGGACAAGGGCATTGAATGCCCGTCGCCGTCGCCCCAAACAGTGCAAAAAGTGACCGTCAGGGCGCCACCGTCCGCCACGACGGTAGCCATGTCATCGCCGCTTGCCACCGTGTTCCCCTGGCTGCCCAGCCTTCCGCCACGTGCGCCTGGAAGGGTCCCAGGGCGACACGTGGGCAGATGCGCTGGAGCGTGGGTACTGAGTGGAAGCTTGCCGCGACAAGTGCCTTGCCGCGGTCGCTATCTTGTCGCGCGTGGGAGCTTGCCGCTCTCCGGGCCTTGCAGGGACGCGTGGCGCGTCGCGGCAAGTCTCTTGAAATGCCATGTTTGGCCTTCCCGGCAAGCTCCTCTTGCCAGGGTCTTGTGCCAAAGAAGTGGTCTTGAGCCCTGAGTGGCCTTGCCGGCAAGCTCCTCTTGCCGGGGCCTTGTCTCTTTAACTTAAATACTTTGTTCTTGAATGGCTCCAAGGGAACCACAGAGGACCTTGGCTGTCGCACGGCAAGCCCTGCCACGGGACGCTGCAACTGCCCGTGCACAAGTTCGGGATACTAAGGTACCCCTACTTTAGTACACCGACAGGAGCCCCCGGGCCTGGGCCATACACGGTGCCGAGCGTTGTTGGGCCAGGCCCAAAACAGTGCACGGGCACGTGCGGCCTGCGGCACGCCGTATCCCACTCCGTATCCACCGCGCCCCTCCCTAACGGCACGCGTCAATCGCGGCGTCGTGGGAGAGACGTGGCATGTTTCTTTAATGGGAAATGCGGAACGTCCCCTCCCCCCATTAAAAGAAGGGGAAATAGGGGCAGTTCCTTCCATTCTCCCGTTGGCTCTTCAATCTTTAGAAACCCCCGCCGCTCCCCTCCTCCCCGAAGGTCGAAAGAGAGCAGCGCTCCGCCCTCCTCCGCCGCCACCAGCATCACCAGCGCCGTCGGCCTCCTCCACCGTCCCCGCCATGGCTTCGAAAGGCGAGAAGGGGAAGTCCGCGAAGTCCGTCGAGGCGCTGCGGCTAGCAGCAATGCGGAAGAAGATGGCGGTCTTCCCGCCAAAGCTTGACGCGGAGGAGCTGAGGGATACCTTCTACCTTTTCTGGTCGAGGGAGACGAAGGCGCATCCGCGCACCAAGGTACTCCCCGCCGTAGCCTGCGAGATGTTCCCGACCGGCTACGCCTTCTTTGCTCTGTTCTTCTACTGCGGGCTCTGCCCGCCCTATTCGGAGTTCTTCTGCGACATCATGAATACCTACGGGTTTCATCTCCTTGACTTCACCCCCAACGCCGTCCTGACAATGACAGTTTTCGCACATCTGTGCGAAAATTTTGTCGGAGTCTACCCCAATGTAGCTCTTTTCCGCCATTACTTCACACCTCGAGTCGAGGCAGGGTCGCCTCTGTCTGGTGGAATCTCTTGGATCTCTAGGACCCATAAGAAGGAGGCTTACTTGACGGGGGAGCTCCGCGGCAAGTGAGATGAGTGGAGAGCCAACTGGTGTTGGATCGTAGAGGATAATCCGCAGCCATTCACTTCCCGGCGCCAAGCCCCAGTAGTACGCGGCAACGACTGGAGCGACCTGGCCCCTGAAGACGACAGGCTGAAGATAGCCACTGCCCGGATCCTTCGCCTCCGGCAAGCCAAGCTCACTGTAGGCGCAGTTGGAGCAGATTTTCTCCGCCGCCACATCGCCCCCTTGCAGGAGAGGAAGAGGGCCGCCTGGAAGTTCGAGAACGCGGCAGACATCATGAGGCTGCGCTCGGGCCTCAATTACAACTTTACTGTCCTGGAGCTCAACACAATGCTCCAAGCGTTGTTCAAGTATGACTCTGCCCACCCTGAATGGTTCACGTTGCCGCAAGGTGTCGTCCCGCTGTGCAATAGCTCAGCGCTCAGCGCCATCCGTGCAGTGATGCCGCTGTGCGATTCCCACGGGATCGATCCCACTTGGCAAGAACCTTCCGACGAAGTTGTGCAGGACTTCTTCGACAACTTGGTGGAACAGCCCGTCAAATCCGACGAGAAGAAGGGCCTCACCCGCGACACCACTTGTGATGGCCTGGCTTATTAGGGATGATAGACTACTCATATAAATAAGGAATTCCTTCTTTTCCGGGAGCCCATTCGGATAGAACTCCAAAGTTAAGCGTGCTTAGCTTGGAGTAGTTTCAGGATGGGTGACCGTCTGGGAAGTTGCTCCCGGGTGCGCATGAGTGAGGACAAAGTGCGCAGAAAAGACTAGTATTGATATGTGAGGCCAGTCTAGATCCCGCCAGGAGTAACGACCACCGGCGGGTGTGTCCGGTGTGTTACAAGTTGGTATCAGAGCCGACCCTCGTGGTTACACGGATGTTTGCAGACAGTTTGCAGTCATGTTGTGCATGACGTTTGTGACCCGTCGTGGCACACGGCATGGCACATGTGCTGTCCTGGAAGCACAGACGGTTGTGCCAAGAGGGAACGTTCCTGTGGCCCGACGAGGACGTCGGTTCCTCTGAGTGAGGGTGTATGTGATGGCCTGGCTTATTAGGGATGATAGACTACTCATATAAATAAGGAATTCCTTCTTTTCCGGGAGCCCATTCGGATAGAACTCCAAAGTTAAGCGTGCTTAGCTTGGAGTAGTTTCAGGATGGGTGACAGTCCGGGAAGTTGCTCCCGGGTGCGCACGAGTGAGGACAAAGTGCGCAGAATAGACTAGTATTGATATGTGAGGCCAGTCTAGATCCCGCCAGGAGTAACGACCACCGGCGGGTGTGTCCGGGGCGTTACACCACTGACCAGGAGATGGCGTATATTGCCACCAGACTGGAAGAGGCGGCGGCATCCAGGGCCGCGGGCGAGTTCGGGTATACTGTGGAGGAGGCGGAGGCAGCGGAGGCGACAAGCCTTGCCGGGGAGGAAGAGCTTCGCAAAGCGGGGGAGCTTGCCGGGCAAATCGCCGGGACCAGCGAGCCCATCGAGCAGGACGTCGAGTCGAGCGAGCCCGCCGAGCAGGGTGTCGGGTCAAGCGAGCCTGCCGAGGACTCGAGCAGCTCGCTGGACCTCGGCTCCTCTTCCTCGTCATCAGGCAGCTCGCCACCACCGGCAGAGCCTCCAGCGCCAACGAGAAGGCGCCTCCGCAAGGCCGAAGACGTGATGGGGCGGCAGGCGGGCCAGCAACCGCAGCGTCGCGCGGCACGCGCCACCGCGACAAGCAAGGCCGGCAAGGGAGCGCCTCATGCTTCAGCGGCAACAGGAGGGGGATCTTCCCGGACTGGTGCCCCTGCTCCCGCCGCCCCTCGCGCTTCGGCGGCAACCGGAGCGGGGTCTTCTCAGACCACCGTCCCCGCTCCCGCCAAGCGGCCGAGGGAGCCCACTCCTCCGCCTCCTCGCGCCGGGACGCGCGAGCCAGATTTTCATTTCTCCGCACTGAGCTCCGACGAGGAGGAAGAAGAGTAAGTCTTTGTAATTTTTGTACTTCTTTGATTTTCTGTTGTTTCTTGTCTTCTATCTCTTTCGCCTAACTCTGAACCTGTCCTTCTCAGAACTCTGGCCCAGAGGGCGGCGAAGAGGGCCAAGGTCCCGGTGATCGTCATCGAGGACGAGCCCGCCGCAACGGCAGGGGGTACGCCGGAGACGAGCTTGCCGGACCCGGCGACTGGTCTTCAGAGCAGCCCCCAGCGTAAGTTCTTTGTCCGCTTTCCGCTGTCAGGCGCGCTCGGGTACTCTTTCTTTTGCTGACGCTTGCTCGTTTGATTCGTGCAGGAGCAGAGCAGCAGCATCAGGAGCGCCAGGAGACCGCCCCTGACGCGCCGCACGCCTCGACCATACCGCCAAGGGGGAGCTCCCCGGCAAGGGAGAACACTCCGCCAAGGGCGAGCACCCCGCCAAGGGCGAGCACCCCGCCAAGGGACGGTGCTAGCGGCCCTCCGCCGGCGGGAACTACTACCGCGCCGCCGAGGGTGAGCTCCCCGGCGAGGAACCTTACCGAGGAGCCGGCCCGCACAGGTAAACCCTTGGACTTTTCTTCTTTTGATCTTCTTTTTTGGATATTTGCTTGACTTGTTCGTCTTTTCTTTTCTTCTGTCAGACCCGTCCGCCGCAGAGTCAATGGAGACGGAGGTCGTCACCGACGACGCCGCCGTTGCTGAAGAGACGGTCGGCGCGGACGATCCCGCTGGCGCAGAGGCCGCCAAGGCTGCCGCCGCGGAAGCTGGCGAAGAGGCTGGCGGTCGCACTGACGGCACTGAGGCCGCAGGAGCGCCGGGCGCTACGCCGACCGTCGAGCCCTCCGCCGCCGCCGCAGCCCCCAGCTCCGACGAGCCCGAGCCAAGTGCCTATCTGAAGGCCGGCGACGACATCTTCATCCAGCTCCCGTGGGCGTCCACGTCCAGGGCGCCAGTCGAGGGAGAGGTCTTCGACGGGAGGTCCTCGCCTCCGCCAGACTGAAGGTTGTCGACGTGCCGAGCAGCAGGAGCGAGCCCTAGGAGGATCGGCTGCTACGCAAGCTTCTGTCTTTGTACCGCGCCCGGCAGGCCAAATTGGAGTCCCGAGAGGCTCTGGCTGCCAAGGCGGGTGCTGACTTGGAGAAGCGCGTAGAAGAGCTCCGAGCCATCAACCAAGCGGCTCTCCGATCCTTGGCGGAGGAGCGGGGGCAGCTCGCCGGGGCGCATCAGGCTTTCATCTTGGAGAAGGCTGAGGCGGAGGAGCAGCAGCGGCTTGCCGCCGAGGAGCTATCCAGGCGAGAAGGCGAGCTGACGCAGCGGAAGGTCGACCTCGATAGCCATGAGGATGAGCTAGCCGCGCGCGAGCGATCGCTTGGCGGAGCTTTGCAGGAGGCAAAGGATGCTGCCGTAGCCGCCGAGACCGCCAAGAGGGAGTTGGAGCAGAAGGTGGCGCAGCTGGAGGTCAACTTAAAGACGAGCGGCGACGAGGTTGCCGCCCTCAAGCTCGAATGGGAGAAGGACGCCCACAGCCATTCTGAGCTGCAGGTCCGCCTCTCCGAGAAGGGCAAGGAGCTCGCCGTCGCCAAGGACTCCATCCTCGATCTGGAGCTGAAGCTGTCCACTCTTACCATGACGTTGGACGGCGCCAGGGAGCGGGAGACAGCCCTGAAGGAGGAAATCAGGGCCGAGAAGGCGCTGCTGGACAGCGCCGCCATCTCCCAGAACAATTTTAGGCAGACCGTCGAGCTGTGGATGGAAGGCCTTGTCAACACCGCCGCGGACATCAACAAGGAGCTGGCGGAGCTGGGGGCGGAGCATCTCGGGTACTCCACCGACGAGAGCCTCCACCCCAGCGCCAAGCTTACTCTATACTTCAGTGGTGTGGGGACGGCCCTCCAGCAGCTCCGGAAAAGATCCCAAAGCAGCTGGCGGACGAGTCGCGCAGGCTCTGTGCGGGGGCCTCCAGAAGGTGTTGATGAAGATAGCGTACCGCAACCCAGGGCTCAACCTCACCAACGTCCTCAGGAGCTTGCCGCCGGACGCCGATCAAGAAGCGCTCAAGGCCCTTGTCGCGCCTATTGTGAACAAGGTGGGCGGCATCAAGAGGGTTGAGGGCGACCGCGCTGATGTATCTGTTTGGAATGGAACTGGCACGCTTCACACTTGGTTACTTGTGCAGTTGCATCTTGGAGGGCTGTCCGCCAAAAGAAACCTTGCCGGAATGCTTTGCCAACAGGTGCTCTTGCGCCAATGTGGTGACCACATATGCCTCCATGTATTTCTGCCAACAGCTTCTGTCCATCTTCCCGGTGAATACACTTCAATTTCGCATCGTTGAGTCTTCTTCTGCACAGTGTGTTGTCAACAAACTGGTATATACTTGACTGCCGGGCTACTTTTTCCGCTTCTTCTTGCTCTTCGGGAAGTTCTCCTGTCTGAAGGAAACGGACAATCTGCTGTGCCCATGCTGGAGCCTGTGGCTCGACAGCAAGGACTAAAGGCACATCTGCTGCTGCGGGAACGTCCGCTTCTACGGCGAGAAGTTGTGTCTCAGCCGGAGCTTGATGTTCCCCGGCAAGCTTGCCGGAGCACAACTTGTCGGGAGCGTCTGCTTCAACTGTACAAACCCTAGGGCTTGCAGGAGCAAACTGCTCCCCAGCATTTTCTGTGTTGATCTTAGGGACTTTCTTGGCGGCGGCTTCGGGAAGCTCTGCCGGAAAATAGTCACCTAAAACCAACTTTCTCTTCTTGCTTTGTCCAGTTGATGGGTACGGATGGCTGAGTCAGCTTGAGTACAAAGATCCCTGGTTCCACAGGCAACTTTAGTGCGGCGCACTTCGACAGGCCATCTGCGATGTCGTTCTAAGCTCTTGGAACATGCTCCATCTATAGGCCGTCAAAGTGTTCTTCAAGCTTTCTCACTTCGTCAATGTATGCTTCCATCAAAGGACTCTGGTAGTTCTTGTTTACTTGGCGGGCGAGAAGCTGTGAGTCACCCCTTACAATCAGCTTCTTGATCCCAAGGTCTGCCGCGATTCTGAGGCCGACAAGCAAACCTTCATACTCTACAGTATTGTTTGTCGCCTGCTCCTTGGGAAAGTGCATCTGGACCACGTACTTGAGGTGCTCTCTGGTGGGCGCGACAAGCAAGTGATGGGCCTCGAACCCCTCGTTGGTTACCCCAAGTGGAAGGTGTAAGATGCAGTGTTGTGGAAGTTTTTTCCCTTAGCAAAGATGCCAAGGATCGAATCCCCAGAGACTCCTAGGTTCAACAAGTAGGTGTCAACTGCTACGGCGCCAGATATTAGCAGTCAACGTGGACCTGCACACAGATACAAATAACTTTGCTCCCAACGAGTACAGAGAGGTTGTCAATCCCTCCGGCCTTGTAGTTCACAAAGGATTAAAAGCAATGATAGTAGTGATAGATAATGTTTTGCAATAGTAAGTAAAAGCGAAAAGTAAATAGCCGATGTGATCAATGATGGTAATATGGACCGGAGTCTCATGATGTTCACTAGTGATGTCTCTCTCCCACAAGACGATAAAACAACTATGTGAGGTAAACAAATTACAGCTGGGCAATTGACAGGACCATGAACGCAAACCAATGCTGACTACATTGCAAGAAAGGTTGAGGTTCAAAGCATGGGCGGTACGCCAAAGTAAGTAGACCGAAATCCATCAATATCTACTACTAATCATCCACCTTGAGATATCTATCCAGAACATCTCGCTGGTATTAAGTTGCGAGTCCCACCCATAGTGTAAACTCAAAGCAACAGACAACTGCATTAAAAGAACTTTGCGTAAAGTAAACAATCCTTGCACCCGCGGGCACAAGCACCGTTGTTTTCCCCCTTGTGGCAACAGCACATCCCCTAGACTCATGTTTCTGTCACTCAAGCTAGTCATCGAGGGGCATGAACCCACAACCGAGCATAACGTTCCCTCTTGGAGTCACTACGTATTACTTGGCCAAAGCAATAAATAACAACGGAGAACATGCAAGAATTACTTATGAACAAAAATATAAAAGAGGTAGATCAAATATATTACTCAAGATCAATCTGAACAGGTTGATTTTTGCTATCTAATCATGACGCACCCACCCACCCACCCTCCCTCTCGCCTGTGACCTAGGCTCCCCGGCGATCTACCAACCCCGCCGGTGACTCCTAGATCTTCTCAGCTCATCGGCTCCGGTGTCCTCTGATCTATACGTCTATACCCATCTCCTATGGGTTCCTCTCGTTGATCAACGCTGGGTCTGGACTTTTCGGAGGGCTTGAACTTTGCATCTAGGGTTTTCAACGCTTGTGGACAACCAATACATCCATCGGATGAAACACACCAGTTTGTTATGGTGGTGTCTTTCAGTAGGCATATCTTTCGTCTTAATGAGGACTCAGTGGCGGCTGCACTAGAATCAGCCCTTGGAGGTTCTGCCATCGATCTCATGGTCTCTCATATCAAGGACAAGGTATTTTCATTCTGTGTTTCCTGCAAGAAAGTTGGACTATATATTCTACAGCTACGTTCTTTTGCTTGCATGCATTTCAAATGCTTTTTCCATCTCTGGGGCCATGGAGGCCCTAACTGGCGTCGGGAATTTGAGATCTGGAAGAAAGAGTGTGATGCAGAATGGATCATTGTTAGTCCATCTAAAAAGCGGGCTACTCTTGGTCTCCTTGCTATGCATAAGCCCCCCGCTAATTCATCACTACGTTCGGGTTCTTCTTCGGGGAGAAAAATCTCGTTTGCCACTTTTCAGCAATACCCAGCTTGTCGGGGCTATAGGTATCCTGCTACACAAATCTGTGTTGATACTGTTGCTGAGGCCGGTTATGATATTAACCCTCGTGAACGTGTTATTATCACCTCGCCGCCGGCGACCAATCTCCAGTGGACGGTGGCTACGCCGCCTATCTCTTTTGGAACTATCAACGTTCCGGCGAAATTCACGCCCGTCATTTCAGGATCGGATCAATCTGCACCGGTTCAGGATTTTCTTGCTCCCCAAGTTTCGGCCACATCATCTCGGGTCTCACCCCCCTCGGCCCAGCTTATTCCCTCAGCCCAGCAGGAGGATTTGGAGTTGGGCGCTCAGCTGGCCCACGAGTCTTCGGTGGCCCTTTTGGACCCCAGTTCCGCTGATTATACCGCTGCCTCTTTGGAGAATAATACCCAGATCTCTTTGGATAATAATTGTCTTTCTGTTACAGATGATGATTTCATTAATGATATGGTATTACAAGTTTGGAAGTGCAGGAACTGTCTCTCGATGAAACACGTAACGGTCTCGTGTACTAATCAGATACGTTGTCGCAAGTGTTTCCGCCTGGGTCATAGGGCTAAAAGTTGTTCTGGCTCTACACCTTCTCCTTCTTACAAGTGGGTCCCATGGGTCAACATTGAGGCTCAAATCCAATCTAAGGATTTTTTATCGCCTGCCGCTTCGATTTCCCTCCCAGCCGGTCTCCTTGGGTCCTTGTCCAGTCCCATCGCGCCTGCCACCCCGTCGCCTCCACCATTGCCATCCGAGCTGCCGCCCATTACTCCACCGCAACCCTCATCGCTGCCGCCGCCCACACCTCCACCACCAACCACTCCCCTGCCACCTCCACCACCTGCCATGGCCAACTTCGAGCTCGACCCCATGGACTTCCTCCTGCAGGGTTTCGACATCATCGACGGAGGCCCCTTGAGGCTCCCACGCGCTTTCTTCTCGCCGGCGGTTGCACCTGACCGGCAAAACGAAGCTTTCGCAGTTGCCATTGTCGAGCCTGCCCCTCTCCAAGCTGAGGTTCCTCTCTTTCGCAACTTAGTCAGTGATTTCGTTGTCAACAACCTTGGGCGTGCAGTTCTGGATGTCCAACCTTGGATTCAGGGGGTTGGACTTTTTCGCTTCCGCAGCGCTGTCGCTAGGCAGACCTTAGTGGATCACCCACCCTTTGATCTTGGCAATGATCGCTTTGTCCGATTCATACCTCATGATGAGGGTATTAACTACCGTGCTGTCCAAGGTTTTCGCCGGTGTTGGATCATGCTAGTTGGAATTCCGCTCGACTACAGAAGAACTGCCTATATAGAAGATGCCATCGGTTCTTTTGGCCGAGTCCATTACTGGCACCAGGAGGATCCAGTTCTCGCTCGCACTTTGGCGTATGTGTCTTTCCCTGCGCCCTCGCTAGTGCCGCGCGATATTGTTTATCGCGAATATTCTGATTTCGGAGGCGCCCGAATCTCCTGGACTGCACCAGTTTACATCCTATCTGCGGACTTTGCGGATGTCTTACCTGCTGATGAAGATCCAATGCCAGCCAATGGTAATCCTCATCCTCTTCCGGGCCAGATGATGTTTGATAATCATAACTGGGTCCTGCCTGAATTTCCTGAGCTTGCTTGGAATGATGTGCCGCCCCCAGCTAATGAGCAGCACAATGGGTTCCAACATCAACCTGTGCACAACTTGGAGCAAGTGCAAGACAACCAGCCTGAAGAGGTACCTTCTCAGGAATCCATGGTCCTTCAACTTTCTGAGGATTCGATTAACAATGATGATCTTGTTGCTGATGTTGCGGTGATTCAGCCTCCCGTTCAGATTGGGATGGTTCTGACACTATTCGGGCCTGAATTACCCCCCGGTCTTCAGTGGCAGCGCAGTTTCGAGCGTTTGATGCCGATCATGTGGGTCTCTGAGATACCCAGATCTGTCCCTTATCAGGAGTTTCCGTCATTTGCTTTGCCTCTTAATCTCTGGGATTTCAACTGCACTCTGTCAGGCTTCGAGATCTCTCTGAAGACGGACAGCAACTCCGTTCTGGTTTGCTCTGCTAAGCGGCCTGTGGCTCGAGCGTTATGTTTTTATGATATCTCTAATCCTGTGACAGAAGCCTTTCAATTTTCTGCCAAGCTGCCTAGGAAGCGAGGGCGCAAGGCGGCCACGCCTATCGTGGTCTCTGAAGTTCGCCGCAGTGCCCGACTCTCCGCTCTAAAGGGAGGTTTTCGGCAGGCCTCTTTACCTGAAGATCTGCGTCTGCACTCCTCTGCCCCGAAGAAGCGCAAGACCATGGCGTCTGCGCATGGCCCGCAGCTTCCTCCGCTCAGCTCGATTGAGGATCTTCAGCGCATAGGCACTCGTCTTCGGATTGCACAGGAGAAGATAACCGAGGAGAAGCTTACAGCGGATCCTTCTGTGACCAGCAGCAAGAGTTCTAATGATCAGTAAACTTTTCAGAAGGCTGGGTTTATGGCGTACCCCTCAAATCGTCATCTATCTTAGTTTTCTTTTATTTGTGATGAATTTTATGGCTCGGATATGTACTATGCTCTTCTATGGATCACTGCGTGATGCATTGTGCTACTACTATCTATATGTTTCCTATGAATCCAAACCTTTGTAGAGCTTGGAAGGTTCTCTGCTGGAATGTTCTGGGACTCAACTCTGAGGCGCGTCAACTTGCTGTCAAGCAAAAGATTGACGACGGTGGTTGCTCGGTAATTTTCCTTCAGGAAACCAAGTGCATGCATATTGACCATCGTTTTCTTTGTAAGTTCTGTCCACGAGGTTTCGACAACTTTGTTTATGTTCCTTCTGATGGGGCCTCTGGTGGTATTGTGATCATATGGAATTCTTCTTTCTTCATTGGCAAGCTCATTGTGGCAAAATCTTTTGGCATCGTGGTGGAATTCCGCTCCGCTCACACGTCTGAACTTTGGACGCTTGTGACAGTTTACGGACCGTGTCAGGGTCCTGCCCGTGATGATTTCGTACAATGGCTTTACAACCTCAACATTAATGCGGATGATAAGTGGCTTCCATTGGGAGACTTTAACTTCATGCGATCTTTGGAGAATCGAAACCTTCAGGGGGTAATGTAAACGATATGTTCCTGTTCAATGAAATCATTGGGCACCTCGGCCTCATTGAGCTTCCGATAAAAGGCAGACAATTCACATGGTCTAATATGCAAACACAACCCCTGCTTGAGCAATTGGATTGGTTCTTCACGTCAGTTGCATGGACGCATGACCATCCCAATACTTTGGTCTACCCCCTTGCTCGTACTGCCTCGGATCATGTGCCTTGTGTGGTTTCTATTGCCACGTGCATTCCCAAGGCCAAAAATTTTGGTTTTGAGAACTACTGGATTGATCTACCTGGTTTCTTGGAATGTGTCTCCACCGTGTGGAACCGAGATTTCCGGCAGGTTAATATCGCTTCTAGGATTTCGGCGAAATTTAAAGCTCTCCGCTATGCCCTTAAACAATGGCATCTTAGTCTGGCTAAGGTGAAGGCCCTCATTACTGACTGCAACAAGGTTATCCTCTTTTTTGATCAACTTGAGGAGTGTCGGCCTTTGAGTTGGCCTGAAACGAACTTTCGGCGCATTGTTAAGTCCCATCTTGCGGATATTTTGCACATGCAGTACATTTATTGGAAGCAGCGTTGCACCATCAGATCAATTAAAGTTGGTGAGGAGAATTCTAAATTCTTCCATGCAATGGCAACGGAGAGATATCGCAAGAACACTATTTCATCTCTCTGAAATGCAGCGGGCGACGTGATTTCTGATCACCAACAACTTGCTACTATGTTCTGTGCTGATTTCAAGCAGCGTATGGGCCATGCTAAAGGAATTCAAATGGAATTTGATCTTGCCTCACTTATTGACAAGGTCGATGGGCTTGAGGCTTTGTCCCGGCCTTTTTCAGATAAAGAAGCTGAGGATGTGATCAAACATATGCCTTCTGATCGTGCTCCGGGACCCGATGGTTTCACAGGGCTGCTTCCGAAGAAGTGTTGGCCCATTCTGAAACATGATTTCCTATCACTTGTCAGGGGCTTCTATGAGGGCTCATGTGATCTAGAATGCTTGAACTCTTCCCTCATTACCCTCATTCCCAAGAAGTTAAGCCCTGAGGTGGTAGGGGATTTTCGGCCAATATCCTTGACTAACACCTGTTTAAAGTTTCTCACGAAACTGTTAGCTAACAGACTCCAACAGGTGATCCTCCGATGTATCCATAAAAATCAGTATGGTTTTCTTCAATGCCGATCAATCCAGGACTGTTTAGCTTGGTGTTTTGAGTACATACACCAGTGCAAAGCTTCCAAACGACCTATAGTCCTCCTCAAGCTAGACTTCACAAAGGCTTTTGATACGCTGGAGCATGCTACCATTCTTCAGATGTTACACTTCAAGGGATTTGATGAGCGTTGGTCTGACTGGGTCGATGCACTGTTATCATCGGGCAAACTTCTTCAATCGGTGGTTAATGATATGTGTGCCCGCAATATTCTTCGAATGCCAATCCCTACTAGCTCCAATGATTACCCAATTGTCCAATACGCTGATGACACACTGATCATCCTTCCGGCTGCTGATGATCAAATTATTGCTCTTAAGCAGATGCTTCAAAAGTTTGCCCGAGCCACCGGGCTCTGCGTCAACTTCAGCAAATCATCGTTGATACCTCTAAACTTGTCTGTTGAGGAAGGCTCTCGCATTGCTGCTCTCCTAGGCTGTGAGGTGGGCACCCTACCCTTCACATATCTCGGCCTACCTATGGGCACTTCTAGACCTACCGTGGCGGAGCTATCGCCACTTGTAGATCGTCTGGAGCGGAGGCTTTCTGCCTCCTCCTGTTTGCTGAATCAGGGCAGCCGTCTTCAGCTGCTGCAATCCGTTCTAGCTTCCATGCCTATATACTTCCTGTGCTCTTTATCTCTACCAAAAGACATTCTTAAGCAGCTCGAAAGAATCATGCGTCAATGCCTCTGGAGGGGCAACTCGGAGACCCCACGTCAATCTCTAGCTGCCTGGGACCTTATATGCCGACCCAAGAAGTATGGTGGACTTGGAGTTACACATCTGGGAATTCAAAACGAGGCTTTACTCATGAAGCATCTATACAAGTTTTTCAACAAACTTGATATACCTTGGGTTCAATTGATCTGGGACTCTTATTATGTCTCTTCACCACCTCAGGCCACTCGCAGCTGTGGCTCTTTCTGGTGGAGGGATATCCTCAAGCTCTATGATCAGTTCTGCTCTCTTGCCATCCCGCATGTTCACTCAGGAGACACTGTGTTGTTTTGGGTTGATAAGTGGCATATTGATAATAGGGTTATTTCTCTCCGGACCAGATTTCCACATCTCTAATCCTTTGTGCTTAATGACCTCATCACTGTCAAGGACTTCTTTCATGCACCGACTGAGGCCTAGAATTTTCATTTACCTTTGTCCATCGAAGCCTATCAGGAGCTACAGCAACTGCAGTCTATGTTGGCTACCCTGCAGCTTGATCCATCAACCCATGATACCTGGCAATGGCCCACTAAATCAGGCACCTTCCAATCCAAAGTGTACTATGACTTCATGTTCTCTCATATAGTGGTCGACCCCATCTTCAAATGGATCTGGAAATGTTCCTGCACACTAAAGATAAAAGTCTTTGGCTGGTTATTGTTGATGGATCGCCTCAACACAAGAGATATGATGCAACGAAGGCATTGGCATATCGATGACGCCAACTGTGCTTTATGCCTTCTCCCTCAACTTGAGGACCGGGGACATCTCTTCTTTGTCTGCAACTTTAGTCAGCGAGTTTGGAACTTTCTTGGTATCTCTTGGACATCTGAAGGTCACCCATCCACATACTCCATGGCTTTGGCAGCGCGTCAGGATTTCGGTCAACCTTTCTTCACTGAGGTAGTCTTCACTGCCACTTGGAATATCTGGACTCAGAGGAATGGCAAAGTTTTCAGAAATGAGCAACCCAGCTTCAGATCCTGGAAACGAAATTTTGTTTATGATATTTCTCTACTTGCTCATAGAATTAAATGTAAGTATAGAGATAAGCTCCTCTCTTGGATAGCCTCCCTCCAGTAGATTAGCTGTAAGTAATCTCCTCCCTTGTATATAATTAGAAACCTTGTAACTTTCACCCTCTCTGGGTCTTTAATTTAATAAAGCACTGTGAGGCTGTTGCCTTGCAGTATATAGTAAAAAAAAAAGATCAATCTGAACATAATCTCATAATCCATCGGATCCCAGCAAACTCATCATAGCAACAGCATAAGGATTACATATGTGCCTCGATCATGTAGGGAAGCTCACGAGGACTAATTAGTGAAGCACAAGAACGGGAGGAGAACATCACATAGCTACTGGTCATGGACTCATGGTCCAAGGGAGACTACTCACGAGTCATCCGGGAGGCGTCCATGGTGGTGGAGAAGCTCCCGGTGGTGATCCTCCCCTCCGGCAGGGTGCCGGGAAGAGTTCTCCTGGTGCTCCCGATCTTGGAAGCGGCGGCGGCAGCGAAACAGAGATGGGATCGCGAAAAGAGTTTCTGTTCTGAGGGTTTCGGAGGACGCTTTAAATATATGCCAAA
>LR738714.1:814560581-814592201 GCA_902687465.1 Secale cereale
CCCCCCCGGGCTGTCCTTCGGACACACGGCTGTTTCCGGAACGCTGATTTTTTATATAATTTTTCTGGATTTTTCCTGGCAGTTCTCGTAACGTGAAAACCTGAAATACAAAAACAGCCGAAAACAGAAACTGGCACTAGGGTGCACTGGATTAGTAAGTTAGTCGAAATATGATCAAAAGTGTATGGAAGTGTATGAATATCATAGCAATATCACCCAAAAGTGGCATGGAGCAATCAGAAATTAGAGTTACGTTTTGGACGTATCAGCAGCACGCCGGCACCGGCGCCCTGCAGCGAGAAGGCACCGTCAAAGTACATTATCCATTCTTTGCTTGCTTCTTTGACGAGGATGCTCGTCTCTGGGATCTCTTCGTCTGGCGTTGGCGTCCACTCTGCTATGAATTCTGCCAATGCTCTGCTTTGGATAGTTGAAGTGCTTTCGAACTTGAGGCCAAAGCTCGACAGTTCTAGTGCCCACTCGACAATCCTGCCTGTCGCTTCTGGATTTTGCAATATCCTCTTCAGCGGAAAGCGAGTGACAACTGTTATCTCATGTGCTTGGAAGTAGTGGTGCAACTTTCTCAAGGCCATGAGAAGGCCGAAAAGCAGCTTCTGCACACCAGAGTACCTTGACCTAGCCCCCTGGAGAAGGGAGCTGACAAAGTAGACTGGGCGCTGCACCATCTTCTTCCGTACCTCCTCTTGCATCTGCGCAGTTCCATCCTTGTCGGGACCAGAGCTTGTCGGAGAAGCCCCCTTCTTGTCGCTGGATGTGCTTGCCGGGGCTGTTGACTCATTATCTGCCTCCCACTCCAGTACTAACGCAGCACTAACCACTTGATTGGTTGCTGCTAGGTACAGCAGCAACTTCTCTTGTGGCTTAGGTGCGACAAGTATTGGAGTGGAGGACAGGTACCTCTTCAAGTCTTGCAGCGCCGCCTCCGCTTCCGGAGTCCATTTCATTGGACCTGCCTTTTTCAAGATTTTGAAAAACGGTAGGGCGCGTTCAGCAGACTTAGAGATAAACCTGCTGAGAGCAGCCACGCAGCCGGCAAGTCTTCGCACATCCTTGACGCGCTTCGGTGCTTCGATTTGCTCGATGGCCTTGATCTTGTCGGGATTGGCTTCAATCCCCCTTTGAGACACGAAGAACCCGAGAAGCTTGGCAGAGGGAACTCCAAACACGCACTTCTCGGTGTTGAGCTTGAGTTGGATCTTGCGCAGATTCGCAAAAGTTTCATCTAAATCTTGGATCAGAGTAGCCCTGTCCTTGCTCTTGACCACTATATCATCCATGTATGCTTCTACATTTCTGTGTATCTTTGGCTCAAAAGCAGTATAGACTACCCTTGCAAACGTTGAACCAGCATTCTTCAATCGGAAAGGCATGCGTATGAAACAATAGGTGCCACATGGAGTAATGAATGCGGTCTTCTCCTCATCTTCTTCAGCCATAAAGATCTGGTGGTATCCTGAATATGCATCAAGAAATGAAAGCAACTCACATCCAGCCGTGGAGTCGACAATCTGGTCAATGCGCGGCAAGGGAAATGGGTCTTTGGGACAAGCTTTATTCACATCGGTGAAGTCTATACAAAGCCTCCACTTCCCATTTGCTTTACGCACGACAACAGGATTGGCCAACCACGTAGGATGGAGCACACCTCTGACAAGGCCTACCGCTTCCAGCTTCTTGATCTCTTCTGCAATAAACTCTTGGCGCTCCACAGCTTGTTTTCTAACTTTCTGCTTGACGGGCCGCGCGTGAGGACAAACGGAAAGCTTGTGCTCAATCACTTTCCTGGGAACACCGGGGATGTCGGACGGTTGCCATGCAAACACGTCGACGTTCGCCCGCAGGAAAGCAATGAGCGCGCTTTCCTATTTGCGATCAAGCGTGGCACTGATGGTGAAAGTACCACCAGTGTCGTCCTCCTTGGCGGACACCTTCTTGGTTGCTGGCGGAGCCGCCATTGTCTTCTTGCACTTGCCGGTGGAGCTCGATGGTGCGTCCTCGACGGCAGCGCAGCACTCCGAGGAGGTGCGTTTGCCGGAGTGGGCCCCAGAGCTCTTGCCGGACATGGTCGTGTTCTTCCCCCCGGGAGCTTCAGCGGCAAGTGTTTTGCTATCTGTTGCGGCTGCTTCATCCCGGTAAATCTTGTCGGCACAGATAAGGGCATCCTTCTTGTCGCCGGGGACAGAGATGACGCTTATCGGGCCTGGCATCTTGAGCATATTCTAGGCATAGTGAGAGGCTGGCATGAACTTGGACGGCCAAGTATCCCGTTGTAAGGAAAAGGAATATCGGCAACATCGAAAGTGATCCTCTCAGTCATGAAGTTCAGCTCTCCGCCAAATGTCACCGGCAGCGTGATCTTCCCCTTCGGCTTGATCCTCCCCGGGTTTATTCCTTGGAATGTGCCGGTTTCTTCGAGCTCGCTGTCGGGGATTTGGAGTTTCCGGACCACAGCGGAGGAGATCAAGTTCAAGCCGGCCCCGCCGTCAACCAGCATCTTGGTGACCTTGAGGTTGCGGATAGTTGGTGAAACCAACATCGGCAAGCACCCGACCGCAGTTTTGCGATCAGGGTGATCCTCAATGTCAAAGATGATGGGCATGTTGGACCACTTCAGAAGTTTGCGCGACTCGACGGGTGGTTCTGCTGCATTGACTTCACGCACCCATTGCTTGATTTGGCGGTGTGAAGTAGGCAGAGAAGCACCACCGTCAACGCACAGAACCTCTGTGGCTTTCTGAAACTCCTGCTCGCTGTTCTCTCCATCATCCATGTCTTCGTCTTCGTCCTTGTCGCAGCCGCGGGGAGGTCTGTCTCCTTGTCGCTGCTTGGCCTTGCCGCGGCGTCCTCCCCGGCCGTTGAATGGCCGCTTCTTGCCTGACCCTCCATCACCTCCTTGGGCCTTCTCCTTGTCGCGTCGCTCGTATTCAGCCTTTTGCTGCTCAACAAGGTACTCGATTTTCTTGCAGTTCTGGAGATCGTGGCCCTTGGTGCGGTGGATCTTGCAATATTGCTTGTCGGAGCCATCCTGCTTGTCGGCGGCTGCCACAGTCTGGCAGTTGGTGCACGCGAAAGTTTCCTTGCGGAGCTACCAACCTGGGCTTTCTTGGCGCCGGCGTCCTTGCCGGACTACTCAACGACTAGCACTTCCTTGCTCTTCTTCTTCATGTTGTTCCGCCGCCGGTACTTCTTTGTCGGGGCAGCATCCTCACGGTCTGATCCTCCTGCTGCAGCATCCTCTCCGGGGAGTTTCCTCCCCTCCTCAGCACGTGCACATTTGTCAGCCAGGACGTACAGCTCGCTGCGTCCCTGATCTTGCACATCGCCATCTCCTCCCTCATCCTGCGGTTACGCACGTTCTGGTGGAACGCGCTAATAACCGCGGCAGGGTGGACGTCCGGGATGTTGTGCTGAACACGGCTGAACCTCTGGATATACTTGTGCAGGGGCTCTCCTTCTTTCTGGGCGAGTATGTGAAGGTCACTCTCCTGGCCATGGGGCTTGTGGCCACCTGTGAAGGTGCCGACAAACTGATGGCACAGGTCGGCCCAAGAGGAAATGGAGTTCTCCGGCAAGTGCATGAGCCAAGATCTGACGTTTGGCTTAAGCACTAGCGGGAAGTAATTGGCGAGTATCTTCTCGTCTCGTCCCTCGGCAGCCTGCACCGCGATGGTGTAGATGCTGAGGAACTTCGACGGATGTGTCTTGCCGTCGTACTTCTCCGGTACGTCGGGCTTGAAGTTCTTCATGCTGGGCCACTGGACTTGCCGCAGCTCACGACTGAACGCAGGGCAACCTGCCGCGTACGGCAGGTCGCCTGGTTCCCCTGGAGCTAGCTGATGTCTACACATGCTTCTACTCTTGTAGACTATGTTGGGCCTCCAATCGCAGAGGTTTGTAGGACAGCAGCAATTTCCCTCAAGTGGATGACCTAAGGTTTATCGAACTCAGGGAAGTAGAGGTTGAAGATGGTCTCTCTCAAGCAACCCTGCAACTAAGATACAAGAAGTCTCTTGTGTCCCCAACACACCTAATACAACTAGGAGTTGTATAGGTGCACTAGTTCGGCGAAGAGATGTTAAATGGCAAGTGATATGGATGGCAAAACAAAGTAATATAAATCTGTAATAAAAACTGCAGCAAGCAAACAAGTGGTAAACGTGAGCACAAATGGTATTGCAATGGTGGAAACAAGGCCTAGGGTTCATACTTTCACTAGTGGCAACTCCCAACAACATTAACATAATTGAATCACATGATATTTCCCATAAAACATGCAAAGGGGAGACACTCGGGGGTCATTCCTTCGTGGTCAAGAGAGGACGAGAATTATGTAGGGCTACAAAAGCACACCTCAAAGTTCGTAGTTCTCAATCTAAGGATTTCCCAATGTCACCGCGGCCATCCAACGAGAGTCCCACAATCACCACAACATATCTAAAGGATAGTCAAAGACAAGCACCAAGAGACTCTCAATCTTCAATCAACACACAAGAGAGGAAATGACTCATGAAAATACTTTTCTAATCCATGTCCAATAGACCGCTGTCACCTTGGTCTCGGGGATTATACTAGATAAAGACAAGTGAGTACATCAATCCAATACATAAAGGAAGGGGAAATATCATGGGATCACCCTAGATTAACATAGCCTATGATCACAATGAAGATCACATCATGGGAGAGAGAATTGACCACATAGCTACTGGTAAGAACCTCAGCCCCGAGGAGGAACTACTCCCGCATCATGGAGGGAGGAAGCAACGTCGATGGAGATGAATCCGGGGGCACTTCCCCGTCCCGACAGGGTGCCGGCACAGGAATTCTGGTCTCCCAAAGCTTGATGGCGATGGCGGCGGAGATCGGAATTGCGTCTGGAGAAAAGGGGTCCGGAATCAGGGTTTCCGCGACACGGTGTAAATATATGCCAAAGGAGGGCATCAGAGGGGGTCAGGGGTGCCGAGGCGCCCCCCCCCCCCCCGGCGCGGCCAGGGGGGCCGCGTGGGCAGGCCGCCTGGAGTCCCTGTGGGTCCCCTCCGGCCCTACTTTGGCCGCATTGAAGCTTCCGGAACCCTGATTTTTTATATATTTTTTCCGGGATTTTTCTGGCAGTTTACGTGACGGGAAAACCTGAAATACAAAAACAGCAGAAAACAGAAACTGGCACTGGGGTGCACAGAGTTAATAGGTTAGTCCAAATATGATCAAAAGTGTATGGAAGTGTACAAATATCATAGCAATATCACCCAAAAGAGGCATGGAGCAAGCAGAAATTATAGATACGTTTTGGGCGTATCAACATCCCCAAGCTTAATTCCTGCTCGTCCTTGAGTAGGTAAATGATAACAAGAATAATTTCTGTGGTGACATGCTATTAACCATATAGGACTTTTCATAGTCATATGACAAAAGCTTACTGAGACAATGAATCTGTAGTAATTAAGTTGCCTCATGAGAAAATCACTAAGAACTGAAAGTTTTACAATCTGATACTGAAACATCAAATAGATTTGTAATGAGCATGGTGTGCAAATATGATAAGGTGATATCTCGCTTGCCCCCTTTAGTGAAGCAAAACAAAAATGCAGGGGCACCTCCAAGGTTTAAGTGATGACTAGATACAATGATTTCAAAATAAACGATATCACAATCATGCAAAAGACAATGCTACTTTGGGACAATGCACATTACACTCAGAATGACAATCATGCTTTCAGTAGTTGGTGCTTTTAAAAGAAGGTGGAGACTCTCGAACCGTGGCTTTTGTTGGCAAGGTTGAAAACCCGTAGTCGGAAACAAAGACGAAACATGTACTAGAGCTCTTGGTTTTAAAAACAGAGGTAATAATTATTATTTTTTGATTATGCATGTTCCGTCAACGAATGCTAGCAGACAACTCAATCACTTCTTGAGATGGACAAGTTTCGAGGAACGGCTCCCGAATGAGGACGATCACATCCTCTTAATCTCCTTTGTTTATCACTGCCAAAGTTTTCTGATTTCTCATGAACAAAGCGTGAAGAAGGGTTTGTTTATTATATTAATTTTGAGCCAGGCGCACTCAATGCCAGTTCCTTCTCGTATTATGGGTTTGCACATTATACATGCAATCCCGGGGTGAAGCTTGTCCAACTTAAAAAGATCATGAATTAACTACTACTTCCTCATGAACTTAAAACAGAGGCACACAATAGGAATGCATTTATTTTGAATAATTTCGAGATGGTACATGCAAGTCTCCGTTAGGAATGGCAGGTAAATACCATGTAGGAAGGTATGGTGGACTCATATGGCATAACTGGTTTAAAAGAATTTGGATGCACAAGCAGTCAGTCCACTTAGTACAGGCGAAGGTTAGCAAAAGACTGGGAGCGACCAACTAAGAGAGCAATGACGGTCATAATCATGCAGAGCGACAAAGCAACATTGAATCAGGCATGGTAGTTATATCGCTACTCAGAAACAAAAGATCATCAAGGCTTGACAGACATTCTTTACAGTCTTAAATATGCATGAGAATACGCCAAGTCAATCAAAATAAATTCTTGAAGGAAGATATTACTAAACCATACCACATCATAGGCAAACAAATCATGTTGGTACTCCAATAACACATTGGGACCCCCCCCCCCAGCTATTTGAGACTAACCATAAGAAAACATGAATTACTAAGCACCATTATGCACATAGCATCTTTATCATAGACATACCAACCAATGCAACGGAAGCAAACTCTCTTAATAACATAATCATGATAAATAAAGAGAGTTCAAGCAACCAACTAAACGAAAGCTCTTTAAAAAGATAAGCATGAGAACTAAGAGCTGAACATGATAGTAGCTATTGAAAGACAAAGAACACACACAGCAAAGATAGACATGAAAATTCTATGTTATGTTCTAGGTAGAAGTGGAGCGTGTTTCTCTCCCACATAAACAAAGCTGAGTTCCGGCTCGTTATGAAAAGCTAAAGGAAACTAAAAAAGGAAAACTAAAAGCAAGACGCTCCAAGCATAGCACATAACACATGAAGTGATAAAAATATAGTGGAACGAAAGAAGAACTGATAATGTTGATGGAGAAGGGGATGCACGGGGGCATCCCCAAGCTTAGACGCTTGAGTCTCCTTGAATATTTCTTGGGGGTGCATGGGGGCATCCCCAAGCTTGAGTGTTTGACTCTCCTGAATCTTTTTATCATCTTCCCTCGCACACTTGAAAACTCCCTTCATACATAACTCAACATAATCTGATTAGCGAGGTTAGTACCCTTAATAAAATAATTGTTCCTTGCTGGAAATAAGGATATTCTTGAAGGTCTACTGTTTCTCAAGATTGCCAAAAGGTTTTTGCAAAGAAAAAGCAAGCTCAAGGTTTGCAAAATAAAAGAAAGGCAAAACAGGACAGAATCTGTGAAAAACAGAACAGCAGGTAGTAAATGATTTGTTCGGGACACTTCTGCAACTCTAATCAAAAAACTCGAAACAGACGCACGAAAGACAATTAAATAGAGCACGCTGTCAAAAAAATTCAGACCAAAAAGATGATCCGGTGATTTTATACGAATTTTTCTGTCCAAGGACAGAATCTGTTTCCTGGACAGCACGTCACAACTTTTGAACTTTCTTGCAATCAGAGGCTACACTTGGCACAAAGCTGAAAAGTAAAGATACAATGATGATGCTACTGTAGTAACAACATCAAGACACAACAAAAGCAAAATAAAATTTTATTCATTGTGGGCTGCCTCCCAAAAGCGCTTTCTTTTATGCCTTTAAGCTAGGCATAAGACTTTAATGATGCTCTCGTAGGAATAAGAGTTGAAGAACAAAAGAGAGCATCAAGAAGCAAATACCAAACACATTTAAGCCTAACATGCTTCCTATGCATAGGAATATTGCAATAGAATAATTCATTGAAGCACAAAGCAACTAGCATAGGAAGGCAAAACAAGCATAACTTCAAAATATTCACCATAAAGAGAGGAAACTTCTTATTATTAAGATATTTAGAACCAAGTCTCCCTCTCTCATTATAAATTTCAGTGGCATCATGGATGAACTCAACAATATAAGCATCACATAAAGCATTGTTAATCCACATGCAAAAAGGTACTCTCACTCTCCACATAAGCATAATCTTTCTCATTGGTAATAGTGGGAGTAGGACTATCATAAACAACTTGAACACTATAGATTAATTGTATATTAGGAGGGTGGTGTTCAACAAGGGAGTAATTCCCTCCATGATTATGACAAGTTTCATAAGGATAATTTCTCCTTATGTCATAGGTACCTTTATAATCACTATAGATTGGAGTTATAACATCATCATGGTAGAGAAGAGCATTATCATTGCTAGCAACTATATTTGTAAACATGTTGTCTTTATTCTTACTAGCAAGAGAATTATCAATTATCACATCACTAGTGGGTAAAGGATTTGCAATCCTATCATCCCCAAGCTTAGAGCTTCCCATATCTTCACTTTCAGAGTTGGTACCAAAAAGATTTTCAAGATCATAAGTAGCATTATCATCATTTTCCCAATCACAATAAGTAACATGCATGTCATAATCAAAATCATCTTCAATAGTACCTACGGACGTATCATCAAGATTATAATTAAGGCAATAAACTTCACCTTCTTCTTTAAACTTACAACCGTTAGGATAAAAGTTGATGGGAGGAACATGCTCAGGCCAGGTTGATACCCATTCTTCTTCCTTCTTGCTCCTCTTCCTCCTCCTCTTCTTTTTCTTCTTCTTCACCTTAGGAGGGAGTGGTTGGAGATGAAGCTTCTCAACATATCCTGGTTTATCATTAGAAACAATAGGGGAAACTTGGGAGAAACTCTCCTTTTTATTAGCAGAAATATAAGAGACATTTTTATACTTTGGTAAAGTTCCCTCCTTTCTAATCTTACTTATGTAATCATTTTCATGGCAATTAACAACACAATAGACATGGCAATTTTGCAAAGTGTTTTTTATTCCTATGGCATTATCATCCAGCCAAGAAGTCTTTTCTGATAACTCTTCACACATCAAAAATAACATAAGCTCATCATAAAGATCAGAGGTGATCATGTTATCACACAACCGGTTAACAGTTATGTTTTGAAAGTTCATGCATTGAAAATTAAAGTGACCCTCTATACGGCAAAGTTCACAAGTAAAAGGATAAAGGTCACACAATTCTCTAGCAATTTCATTTAAATCTCTGACCCAAGTGATTGTTCTTTCATGCTTATGTTGCTTACAATACTTCTCTTCTTCAATCATAGGCCTTTCACAAGGTCTATCCACTCCACAAAAATTAACATGCTTATATAAAACTTAATTTTTAGGAATTGGATCATGCATGTTGCAATCATCACAAACAATTTCATTTTCTTTGCAAGTCTCTTTAAAAGGTTTATGATACTTGATCCAATCCTCCTTAGGCATATAAGATGTGAAGCAAAAGATTTGAGGAAATCAACAAGGAATTGAGAATCAAGCCCAAACTTAGCACTAAACTTATTAAAACTTGTAGTTTCAACAAAGGACTTAATGCAATCATACTCATAAATTATACCTGACTCTTTACCTTTGTCGATCTCCCAATCTTCAGTGTTGCGTTGAATTCTTTCAAGGAGTTCCCATTTAGCATCAATCTTTTTGTTTGTGAAAGAACCCATAGAGGAAGCGTCGAGCAAATCTTTATCCTGTCGAGAAAGCCTCGCATAGAAATTAGTAATAATCATATCTTTGGGGAGCCCATGGTTAGGACATTTTAGCATTAACGTTTTTAGTCTCCCCCAAGCTTGAGCTATGCTCTCTCCGTCATGAGGATAGAAATTATAAACATAATTCCTATTCTTATGGACTTCATGAAGAGGATAAAACTTGGAGTAAAAGAGAGACCGGATCTCTTCCCAATCAAGGAAGTGTGAGTTATCGAGAAGCTTATATCAATCTGAAGCTTTACCTATAAGTGATACGGCGAACAATTTCCTCATGACAAACTCCCTTGATACACTTGCAAGCTTAAATAATGAACATAGTTGTGACAGATATAGCAAGTGTTCACCGGGATGTCTGTCTCCTGCATAACGATTAGCCAAAACAAAATCGATAATACCAGCTGGTATTTTATAGGGCACAATTTCAGTAGGGGGAGGAGCAACCACCACATGTGTGGGGCGTCTTCCCGCAAGCAACGATCCAATAGCACGGTTTTCCATAAACATAACTAGTGAAATAAAAACAAGAAACAAAAAGATTTAATTGCAAGATCTAAAGATATACCTTCAAGCGCTCACCTCCCCGGCAGCGGCGCCAGAAATAGCTTGATGTATACACACGCTTCTACTCTTGTAGACTATGTTGGACCTCCAAGCGCAGAGGTTTGTAGGACAGCAGCAATTTCCCTCAAGTGGATGACCTAAGGTTTATCGAACTCAGGGAAGTAGAGGTTGAAGATGGTCTCTCTCAAGCAACCCTGCAACTAAGATACAAGAAGTCTCTTGTGTCCCCAACACACCTAATACAACTAGGAGTTGTATAGGTGCACTAGTTCGGCGAAGAGATGTTAAATGGCAAGTGATATGGATGGCAAAACAAAGTAATATAAATCTGTAATAAAAAGTGCAGCAAGCAAACAAGTGGTAAACGTGAGCACAAATGGTATTGCAATGGTGGAAACAAGGCCTAGGGTTCATACTTTCACTAGTGGCAACTCCCAACAACATTAACATAATCGAATCACATGATATTTCCCATAAAACATGCAAAGGGGACACACTCGGAGGTCATTCCTTCGTGGTCAAGAGAGGACGAGAATTATGTAGGGCTACAAAAGCACACCTCAAAGTTCGTAGTTCTCAATCTAAAGATTTCCCAATGTCACCGCGGCCATCCAAAGAGAGTCCTACAATCACCACAACATATCTAAAGGATAGTCAAAGACAAGCACCAAGAGACTCTCAATCTTCAATCAACACACAAGAGAGGAAATCACTCATGAAAATACTTTTCTAATCCATGTCCAATAGACCGCTGTCACCTTGGTCTCGGGGATTATACTAGATAAAGACAAGTGAGTACATCAATCCAATACATAGAGGAAGGGGAAATATCATGGGATCACCCTATATTAACATAGCCTATGATCACAACGAAGATCACATCATGGGAGAGAGAATTGACCACATAGCTACTGGTAAGAACCTCAACCCCGAGGAGGAACTACTCCCGCATCATGGAGGGAGGAAGCAACGTCGATGGAGATGAATCCGGGGGCACTTCCCCTTCCCGACAGGGTGCCGGCACTGGAATTATGGTCCCCCGAAGCTTGATGGCGATGGCGGCGGAGATCGGAATTGCGTCTGGAGAAAAGGGGTCCGGAATCAGGGTTTCCGCGACACGGTGTAAATATATGCCAAAGGGGGGCATCAGAGGGGGTCAGGGGTGCCCAGGCGCCCCCGGCGCGGCCAGGGGGGCCGCGTGGGCAGGCCGCCTGGAGCCCCTATGGGTCCCCTCCGGCCCTACTTCGGCCGCATGGAAGATTCCGGAACGCTGATTTTTTATATATTTTTTCCGGGATTTTTCTGGCAGATTACGTTACGGGAAAACCTGAAATACAAAAACAGCAGAAAACAGAAACTAGCACTGGGGTGCACTCAGTTAATAGGTTAGTCCAAATATGATCAAACGTGTATGGAAGTGTACAAATATCATAGCAATATCACCCAAAAGAGGCATGGAGCAAGCAAAAATTATAGATACGTTTTGGACGTATCACTTGCATGTCAACAGCGGGCCCAGCGCGCTGGTCTGATTGACGTCGCGCTTCTCTTCGACGCTCGATGCGGGTACGAGCGTCTTCTTGTCGTCGATCGTCGAGGACTTGGCGCTGATCGCGGCGAGCTCGTGGATCCGACGATGCGGTGGAGTCATCGTCGATGTTGATCCGGCGAGTCGGCGATTTTGGCCTTCGGGGCGGAGAGTGCACGGTTGTTGCACCCCCACCAGTCTTGTCACCATCAGCCCGTGCCTGGCTGACCTGCCGCGGCCGCGACGTGCTCGGCTGCTACGGAGTGTCGCCGTTGGCGAAGGAGATGAGACTTTGGATGGTGGCCCTCCAGTCGTCGGCCTTGTCTATCGCTGGAGGGAAGTCGAGGAGCAGTTGAGCTCGCGCTAGAGCTTCTGCTGGAGTGGAGGGTAACGGTGGTGAGCGGTGCGAGGAGCGGGATACGCTCGGACTTCTAACTATGTTAGAAGGAGCAATATCCCGTCCCGGCGACCGTGCCTTGCTCGTGCCGGCATGCTGGTGCGCATGCGGGTCTTGAGCGTCCCGAGACCCACCGGCTTGACCTTGTCCCAGCAAGCGTATGGTACCTTGAGTACTGCGACGCTGCCGGTCCCGCGCCTCCTGAGATGGACGCGATGCGTGTACGGACGTCGAGGCCTTGGAGTGCACCTGGTCGTCCGCCTTGTCCTTGGACTTGGCGGCGCCGTGAATTTCCTCGCCGACGTCCGTCCTTCCGCCAGCGTCTACCCCACCAGCCGTTGGCTCCGGCGGTGGTGGGATCGACGCGGACGGACCTGCTGCCTCCAAAGCCTTCTTCTTCGGCGGCATGCTGACGAAGTCGATGAAGTTGATGAAGATCTAGCTCGCGTGAACGCCGGATCTGGTTCACACAACCTCGACGCTCTCCCCTACCTGGCACGCCAAAGATGTCGGGGAAACTGATCGCCCACGAACACCTATGGGACCGGAGCCCCTTCTCGGTACGGCAGGGGGCGGAGGATGCACAAAGAGCGGATCGAGGCGAGCACGCGAGCAGTTTACCCAGGTTCGGGCCGCACGGATGCGTAAAACCTTACTCCTGCCTTGGTTTGTATTGCGTTCTTGCTCGGGAGCGAAGAGAGCTACAGTACTAGACGCTAGCAAGACCGAGCGTGAGAGTGATTGATGTTCCGAACCCCTTCTACGTTGCGCATGGGCCTCCTTTTATAGGTCAAAGGGGTCACCGACAGGTGGCAACGCAGATGGGGGTAAAAATGTAAAAAGAGTGGTAGTTGGAACAGTGTTTGTATAGTGCTCTATACCTTACTCTGACGGCAGGGGACAAGGGCATTGAATCCTCGTCGCCGTCGCCCCAAACAGTGCAAAAAGTGACCGTCAGGGCGCCACCGTCCGCCACGACGGTAGCCATGTCATCGCCGCTTGCCACCGTGTTCCCCTGGTTGCACAGCCTTCCGCCACGTGCGCATGGAAGGGTCCCAGGGCGACACGTGGGCGGATGCGCTGGAGCGTGGGTACTGAGTGGAAGCTTGCCGCGGCAAGTGCCTTGCCGCGGTCCCTATCTTGTCGCGCCTGGGAGCTTGTCACTCTCCGGGCCTTGCAGGGACGCGTGGCGCATCGCGGCAAGTCTCTTGAAATGCCATGTTTGGCCTTCCCGGCAAGCTCCTCCTGCCAGGGTCTTGTGCCAAAGAAGTGGTCTTGAGCCCTGAGTGGCCTTCCCGGCAAGCTCCTCTTGTCGGGGCCTTGTCTCTTTAACTTAAATACTTTGTTCTTGAATGGCTCCAAGGGAACCACAGAGGACCTTGGCGGTCGCACGGCAAGCCCTGCCACGGGACGCTGCAACTGACCGTGCACAAGTTCGGTATACTAAGGTACCCCTACTTTAGTACACCGACAACCCGGGGGCCATAGTTTTCTCTAGTGGCTTCTCTCATGATAGCGATATTCTACGACGGGTAACAAATTACTGTCGAGCAATTGATAGAAAAGCGAATAATTATGAGACTATCTAGGCATGATCATTGTATATAGGCATCACGTCCAAGACAAGTAGACCGAAACGATTCTGCATCTACTACTATTACTCCATACATCGACCGCTATCCAGCTTGCATCTAGTGTATTGAGTTCATACGAATAGAGTAACACCTTAAGCAAGATGACATGATGTAGAGGGATAAACTCAAGCAATATGATGAAAACCCCATCTTTTTATCCTCGATGGCAACAATACAATACATGCCTTGCTGCCCCTACTGTCACTGGGAAAGGACACCGCAAGGTTGAACCCAAAGCCAAGCACTTCTCCCATTGCAAGAACTATAGATCTAGTAGGCCAAACCAAACAATAATTCGAAGAGACTTGCAAGGATATTATGAGCACACATAAAAAGTTCAGAGAAGAACCAAATATCTTTCATAGATAACCTTGATCATAAACTCACAATTCATCGGATCTCGAAAAACACACCGCAAAAAGAGATTACATCGAATAGATCTCCTCGAAGATCGAGAAGAACTTTGTATTAAAATCCAGAGAGAGAAGAAGCCATCTAGATACTAGCTATGGACCCGAAGGTCTGTGGTAAACTACTCACAACTCATGGTGAGGGCGATGATGATGATGATGATGAAGGCCTCCATGATGGATCCCCCTCCCGGAACAGGCTCCAAGATGGGATCTCCACAGGAACAGAAGCTACGGCGGTGGAATTAGGGTTTTCTCTCTGCGTATGGAGTTTCTGGGGTACGTAGGTATATATAGGAAGAAGGAGGGTACCAGGGGCCGTGTGGGCCAGCCTCGAGGCAAGGGGCGCGCCCTGGGAAGGGGGGCGTGATGACCCACAACCGTAAGGGATCTATTGCAGCGTTTTCGATAAGTAAGAGTGTCGAACCCAACGAGGAGCAGAAGGTATTGATAAGCGATTCTGAGCAAGAAATTACTGCAAGCACTGAAAGATAACTTTTTAGGGGTTTTCTCGATATAAGCAACAGGAAAGTAAAAACAAGCAATGTAAAAGGCACTGAGAGTAACAAGTGGCCCAATCCTTTCTTAGCAAAGGAGAGGCCTAGCAACTGAACTTATAAAAGCTAAAGCGTTCCTGAGGACACACGGGAGAGGTAGTCATGTGCTTTCGCCATATTCCGTATCGATACTATGTTATGTGTTGATAAGTGTTGAGTGGGTGGATCTATGCTAGTACACTCTCTAGACTAAGATGAGTGTACTCTTATGATTAAACACCTTGCAAGCATCCGCAAATACAAGATAGAATTTAAGGCAAAAGCCTAACCATAGCAATACGATCGAGGATCCATTGTTCCCTTATGCAAAAGCGTGCAAACTGGGGTTCAGGTTTCTGTCACTCCGGCAACCCACCATAAGCATTCTTTGTACACAATGTATTCTCCTAGGTCTTAATAAGGCGAAGTGTTGAGTGTTCGACTCACACAACACCACTAGTAGAATGACAACACAACTTAAGTATCAAACAACACATATTACTTCAACAGCATATGACTACTAACAACAAGACTTTCCCCATGTCCTCAAGAACTAAGGTAACTACTCACGAGACATAAAAGAGATCATGATCAGTGGAGATAAATGGGTGATAAACAATCTGTACATAATAATATTTCTCCAACAAAACTCAATAGCATTCACCACAAAGTAGTAATCAACACCGATGGAGTAGAGAGGATAGGTAGTACGAGTTACAACACAAGTTGCAATTGTGAGATGAGATTTGGATGAAGATGGAGATGGTGCTGGTTTGGGGATGATGTTGATGATGATCTCGATGATGCCCGTGACGATGGTGATGACGATGGTGACGATCTCCCCTTCCGGGAGGTGATCTCCCCGGCGGAATCTGCCCACCGGAGATGGCTTTTTCTTCTCTGTAGGTTTCCGCCACGGAGCGGCGGCGGAACTCCGTAAAAACTCTCGTTTTTAGGGTTTTCGGATAACGGAGAGTATATAGGCAAAAGGGGGCAGCCGGAGGTGGGCCAGGGGCTCCAGGCGCCCCCCCGGCGCGGCCAGGGGGGGCGCGCCCCCAAGGCGCCTGGGCACCCTGTGGCCCCCCTCTGGTTGCCCTTTCGCATGTCTTCGTGATTCGTCCGAAAAATATCCTCCGTCGATTTTCAGGTAATTTGGAGGTATTCTTCTTCAGCAACTCAGCGTCCACTTTTTACCGCTGAATCCTGCGTCTGCTGCTTCGGCACCGGAAAGTTGCAAACTGTGTAAAATAGGCCAAAACAACATAAGAACATCATCATAATGTGAAATATATCAATGAATAAGGATAAATTATGATACAAAATAGTGATGCATTTTGGACGTATCAGGGCGCGCCCCCCACCCTCGAGGGCTGGTCCCATGTCGCCTGACTTGGCCCCAAAGACTCCCGAGCTTGATTTCCTCCAAAAATATCTCTCGCGAAGGTTTCATTCCGTTTGGACTCCGTTTAATATTCCTTTTCTGCAAAACCCTGAAATAGGCAAAAAAACAGTAATCTGGACTGGGCCTTTGGGTTAGTAGGTTAGTCCCAAAAATGATATAAAAGTGAATGACAAAGCCCATTAAACATCCAAGACTTCATAAATAATAGCATGGAACAATCAAAAATTATAGATACGTTGGAGACGTATCAGTAGAGTCTTGAAGGCAACTCTGTTTTGCTTCCCTACTAGACAATCTGAACATTTCTTGATGTGAACTCCTTTCACACCCTTCAACAAATATTTCTTCACCAGCACTGTCATCCCATTCTCACTCATGTGCCCAAGTTTCTTGTGCCATAAAGCACAATGATTATCCTTCTCTAGTGCATTGAAGGAAGCACTAAACAGCTTAGCATGAACATGATACAAAACTGAGACCATCTTACCTCTTGCAACAACCATGTTGCCTTTGGTGAACTTGTACTGCCCTTTTCCAAAACTGCTCAAGTAATCATCTCCATCAACCAAACCAACTGAAATAATATTGGGACGAAGTGGCTCAACAGGCCTCACAGATTTGAGGACTAAACTTGTACCATTTGCAGTCTCCAAATGCACATCTCCTTTTCCAATGATTGCTGCCCAATCATTGTTCCCCATCTTCACAACACCAAAATCACCGGATATATAGTTAGTGAAGAGCTCTCTATGAGATGTAGCATGAATGGTAGCACCGCTGTCTAGTATCCAAATCATCTCGTCACCATCCTCAAGGTTAACGGTTTGATCAGAAACAACAGTGATCTTCTCCTCAATAGTGGAACCAAAACTACCCTCATTTTCTTCATGCATAACAAGCATGATATCCTCTTCTACTGCAGTAACTCGGTTGCCATCTGTGTCACTATCACTATCAGCTTGCTTCTGATCTTGCTTCTTCTTTTTCTTTTTTTCTTTCTTCCACTTGTCACATTGCCACTTAATGTGGCCCTTCTGATGGCAGTGATGGCACTCATAATTAGCATACTTGCGTCTTGATTTGCTCATGCCTCTTTCTGCCCCTTTACCTGGACCTCTGCTTTTGCTTCTCCCCCTGGACTGAGTGACTAGCACCTTTGAATGTGAGGAAGAACTAGCTTCAGCCACCTTTCTGGACTCTTCATTTATTACCCTTGTTTTCACAAGATTCCAAGTCACAACTCCGTTAGGTGCTAAATTGCAAACTGTGACCTTAAAGGTCTCCTAGCTGTTCGGAAATGAGCCTAGTAGCAGTAAGGCTCTCACTTCATCTTCAAATGTAATTCCCATTGAAGAAAGCTGATTTATAATGCCTTGAAATGTATTCACACGATCTAAAATTAGAATGCCATCTGTGTACCTCAAACACATTAATTGTTTGATCAAGAACATCTTGTATATACCTTCTTTTCGGGCAAACAACTCTTCCAATTTCTTCCATAAGGTGTGTGCATGTTTCTCATCAACGATATGGTTCAAAACATTGTCATCGACCCATTGCCGAATAAACCCACAAGCTTGGTGATGAAGTACCTCCCACTGACCTTCCTCAATGCCCTCTCACATCTCAGTGGAGAATACTGGCTTCTAGTATTCTTTGACATATAACAAGTCCTCCATCTTTCCATTCCATTCTTGATAATTTGTACCATTCAAAGATATCATCCTGCTGGTATTCACTTCCATCTGTCACCGCAAGAAACTCAGCAATTTGCACAAGCAAACCAAGGCTCTGATACCACATTGTTGGAGCTGGAGAGCTACAATGAGCTGCACAAATTAACCGACATAGCAAATATGCACACTACACCGCCCCCTTTGCTTGTGATGAACTTTAAGGATAACTTCAACCAACAAGTAAGCAGCAGAATAACACAAACAACATGCACATTTTACACAGAATTTAACGTGGAAAAACCTCCTCAACTTGAGGAGTAAAAAACCACGGCTGTGGACTGACCGGTCCACACAACTTCACTATGAGAATGATGAGTACAAAGTCTTCTCTAGAATGTCTTGAGATATTTACAACACACTCTCCAAGTGGCCAACCGGCAATAGCAACAACAGCCACAAGAGGCAAGATTTCACCAAAGCAGAGTTTACACAACTTATGTACCCTTCAGTGTTTTGCAAACTGCTCTTAAATCCCTAAACCAAACAACACCAAATTTTCCAAAAAGGTAGAAACAAGAGTTCCTGAGATCCCCTCCAAATTTTAGCTCGATCGGACATTGTTTGCCTACCCAAATTGTTCGCCTCCCAAAACTGCCCTGTTCTCAAACTGGAGCAGTCAGAGCTGACAAAACCACTCTCAATCCTGATGCTCCACTGACCCAATCCTCGAACCAGCTAACCAGATCAAAGTGCACAAAGTAAGGAACGAGCTCACCAAGTTTGGGGTCGATCCAAGCACGTTTGAGCCACCAATCACCAGCTTGAGCATTGTCTAGTCAGATTCGGAAAATCTGGATAGAACCTCTGCTTCTTCTTCTTCCTCTCTTCTGTTGTGTTCCTCTCTTGTGTGTGCTCACAGTCTCACAATGGCAGCCACCAACAGCAGGGGTGGAGTGGCTAAGGTTTTCCCCTTGCTCCCTTCACTAGGGAACATCGCAACCGTTGGATGCGGAAAAGATCAACGGTTCATATGTGTTGGACTTATGGGCTGATATTGGGCTGCCAACACACATCCATGTGGAGGGACTTAGCCCAACAATATACTAAGTAGGGACATCAGGGAAATCTATCGAATTGTGCATGAGCAATGCTTCCACTCCCAGGTATGCGAGAAAGCATGGCATCCTCTGCAGGCGGCAGCGGTGGAAGATTCAGTCCCCGGGGTGCTGCTGAGGGAAGAGGGAGGGGAGGGGGTGCTGCTGCTTACCTGCCTATGGACTGGGTAGCCGGCGTTGATGGCCGTCAGCAGCTGATCCGAAGAGGAGATGCTGCTGTGGGGAGGGCCTGCTCGACGGACGCGAAGATGCTCAAGGCGGTGGGGCAGCAGAGGAGAGCAGGCGGCGGCAGCTATGCAAGGGGCGACAATGGCGGCACGAGCAACAAGAGGGACGAAGGCGGCGGCGGCACGATCAAGAGGAGGGTCGGCGGTGACGGCTATGTGAGGCACTGACGAGGCCATGGGAAGAGAACGACCAAGGACGTGCGAGGGGATTGACGAGGCTGTGAGAGGGGATTGACCTGGTAATTTACTACTGTAACCTTTCTACACAAAAATAAACCTGTTAATGAATTTCTCCGATCTAATGGTCAGGAAAAATTGAAGTTGGATTTACATGAAAGGGGCGTGTTACGCGTCCGCCGGTTGATCTTTTTTTAAAATCGGGTGGGTTGCCACTAGTAGATAAAGGGACATCTGACCCGGTTCATTAGGGCCTTTAGCCCCGGTTCTTGAACCGGGACTAAAGGGTCGGTACTAATGCCTAGGCCCTTTAGTCCCGGTTCAATCCAGAACCGGGGCAGATGGGTCTCCATGTGGCCTGTGCGCGGAGCCCAGGCAGGAGGGCCTTTGGTCCCGGTTGGTGGCACCAACCGGGACCAAAAGGCATCCACGCGTCAGCATTTCTGTGGCTGTGGTTTATGTTTTTTTTAAAGGGGAGGGGGGAGGGTTGGGAGGTTTTGGGGGTTTAATTTAGGTGTTTCATATATTGTGTTAGCTAGCTAATTAATAGAGAGAAGTGTCCTCTCTTATGTCCGTGCATGATTGGTCCGCTTGTTCGCCGAGCTGGGCAATTTGTTTCCCAGCTCGTCCTTCTGCTAACCTTTGATCACTTTTAGTACATCCCGACCGCTTCGCTTCGTGAAATGACTTTTCAATAATGCGGTCATAGTTGTCCTTCGGCTTACTTTTCGCTGGTTTCTTTAGGGCAGCAAGAGTGCGCTTTGCTTTCACCGGATCTATCTTCTCCTTCGAAGGTGGATGTCTTTGTGCTTTCAACCCTTCAAGCCAGTCCTTCACTTCGCCTTCAGCGATCTTCGTGTTTTCCTCGTCGGACCTCTCGTATGATAACTTCTTTAGAGGCATGAGAGAAGGACCGAATCTGTATTGCCTCCCGCCTCTGGCTGTACTGCTAGACGTCGGCAGACCAGACGAAGCGGCTGTCTTCTTTCCTTCCTTACGCGCCGGAGAAGGAGCAGCCGGAGCGGCGGCATGTCTCTTCCGCCCTTGCTGACTAGGCAGAGAAGGAGGAGGCTGGCTGCTCGGGCGCTGATACGTCCAAACCGTATCTATAATTTCTGCTTGCTCCATGCTTCTTTTGTGTGATATTGCTATGATATTTATGCACTTCCATACACTTTTGATCATATTTGGACTAACCTATTAACTCAGTGCACCACAGTGCCAGTTCCCGTTTTCTGCCGTTTTTCTATTTCAGGTTTCCCCCATATTAGAAGTGCTCCAAATATTCCGGGGAAAATACAGGAAAAATCAGCGTACAGGAAGCTTCGAGAAAAACCAAAGCGGGGCCAGAGGGGAGCCAGGGGTGGCCCAGGCGGCCACCCGGCGCGGCCCCACCCCTGGCCGCGCTAGGGGGGCGCCTGGGGGGGCCTCTCCGCCTCTGGTTGCCCCCTTTCGCATATATATTCCTCTCGTCCCGAAACCCTCGAGGACGGAACCCTTTTTCGCGATCTCGCCTCTGTTCCGCCGCCGCAGCGCTTCCAAGATCGGGAGCATCAGGAGAACTCTTCCCGGCACCATGCCGGAGGGGAGAACCACCACCGGGAGCTTCTCCACCACCATGGACGCTTCCCGGATGAGTCGTGAGTAGTCCCCCTTGGACCATGGGTCCATGACCAGTAGCTATGTGATGTTCTCCTCCCCTCTTTGTTCTTCATGGTTTAGACCTCGTGAGCTGCCCTACATGATCGAGGCACATATGTAATCTTTATGTTGTTGCTCTGCTGAGTTTGCTGGGATCTGATGGATTATGAGATTATGTTCAGATTGTGTTTGAGTAATATATTTGATTCACCTCTTTTATATATTTGTTCTTGAGTAATTCATGCATGTTCTCCGTTGCTGTTTATTGCTTTGGCCGAGTAGTAGGTTGTAACTCCAAGAGGGAGCGTTATGCTTGATTGTGGGTTCATGCCCCCTGATGACTAGCTTGAGTGACAGAAACATGAGTCTAGGGGATGTGCTGTTGCCACAAGGGGGAAAACAACGGTGCTTGTACTTGCGGGTGCAAGGATTGTTTACTTTACGCAAAGTTCTTTTAATGCAGTTGTGTGTTGCTTTAAGTTTACACTTTGGGTGGGATTCGCAACTTAATACTAGCGAGATGTTCTGGATAGATATCTCAAGGTGGATGATTAGTAGTAGATGCAGATGGATTTCGGTCTACTTGCCTTGGCGTACCGCCCATGCTTTTGAGCCTCTACCTTTCTTTGCAACATAGTTAGCATTGGTTTGCGCACATAATCATGTCAATTGCCCAGCTGTAATTTGTTTACCTCGCTTAGCTGTTTTATCGTCTTTTGGGAGAGAGACATCACTAGTGAACATCATGGGACCCCGGTCCATATTACCACCACTGATCACACCCTATATTTACTTCCTGTTTTTATTCCCTAGTTGCAGTCATAGCTATCATTATTATCTCTTGTGTTTGATCCTTTGTAAACAACAAGGCCGGAGGGATTGACAACCTCTCTCTACTCGTTGGGAGCAAAGCTATCTGTATCTGTGTGCAGGTCCTGTCAACCGCTAAGTTTCTGGCGCCGTTGACACCTACTTGTCGACCCTCGGAGTCTCACGGGATTCGATCCTTGGTATCTTTGCCAAGGGAAATTTGCCGCTACGCAACATCTCAACCTTCCACTTGGGGTAACCAACGAGGGGCGAGAAGCCATCAAGCAAGTTTCTGGCGCCGTTGCCGAGGACACCACTCTTCAAGATAGGGGAGTTGCACGCTATCTTTTATCTTTGCTTTTTAGTCTTGTTAGTTTACCTTTCAGTTTTTTCTTTAGTGTCCCTTACCAAAAATCACAAAAATAGTTATCTTGCTTGCTGCTACTATGGGTTCCACCGAGAACACCAAGTTGTGTGACTTCATTAGTGTGACGCCCGAAGACCGACGTCCCAGAAGATTCCAGAAGATTCCAGATGTTCCGGGTCTCCCGTGTGTTTTATTTGTGCTTGTGTTATTTTATTTTTGCATTGCATCATGTCATATTTATTTTGCATCTCAACCTAAATAAATCGTGTGGACCTTCGGTCCATTTAAATCGAGGGAAGGTGACTTCTCTTTATAACATATAAAAGCCTCTCAATATTTAGGGAGCTATATTAATAAATATTCCATTCGTTGGAATTAACCCAACACACGTGCATAACTTTCCCCATGCCTCTTAATTCAAGTTTCACCATGAAAAACCCTCCCTGTAATTCTTTTCCGTTGTTTCGAGGTTCCTCCGAAAATTCGAACATTTTTGGACACTTCAATAATCAAGTCTTAGTTCAAACCCATTTGATTAAATTCAAATATGTTTGAATTATTTCTTTCGATCTTGCCTTTTCTATTTTTCTCGGACCATGCTCGTTTTTATGAGCCCGAGAAAAATAATGATCCATTGTGCAATTTTTCCCTAACCCTCCCTCTTTCTTCCTTCATTTTCTTTTCTTCCTTGTTGTTTCTGTTTTTTTGGGAAACTACTGAAAGCAGAAGAGCAGACCGGCCTCTTGGGCCATTCCTCTCGGCCCACTTCTCCTCCAGTTCTCCTCCCTCGGGCCAGCCAGCCACCTAGGCCCACCATCCCAGCCGGCCCAAGGCCTCCCCGTAGCGCCTCTAACCCTAGCCCAGCGCACCTTTTCCCCTCCCTCGCTCCTGTGTTTCCCTCGAGCCGCCGCCACCTCTCGACCGTCTCCCTCTGTCGTTCGAGCCCGATCCCCTCGACCCTCCTCCGTCGCCCGTGCCCGATTCCTCAATCTCCCTCGCGCTAGCCGCTACATCTCCTTCGATCCCCGCACCTCCTCTCGCCATGGCCCCGTCGCCTCTCACCCACGTCCCCTGCCACGCCTCTGTCTCCTTGCCGCGACGCCCAGCCGGCCAGGAGCCCTGGCCTCCCGCGCCACCTTCTCACCATCGCGCGCCCCGTCTGCCGGGCAGGAGCACGCCCCAGGCGACAGCGCCTGGCCTTCTTCCTCGTAGCGCACGAGCACCCCGCGCCCCGTCCTTAAGCTCCTGCGCCGCGCCCCTCAGCGTCGCGGGCTCCCTCCTCCGTGCTGGACGCCCGGCGCGCCAAGGCCCGACGCCCCCCCCCCTCTCTAGGTGCCGCGACGAGGCTCTGCCTCCTCTCTTCCACCTCGTTCGTGCAGCGCCGGCGCCGCCCCAAGCACCTCCAGCACGTCCTCGCCTGTGTCCTCTGCTGCTGTCTCGTCGCCCCGGCGTGCTGCCGCTTTTGTTCTTTTGTTTGCTCGTGCTGTTTAACTTGATAGAGAACCCGTGTACGCCTACACGACAAGTCGGCAAGACCGCAACGACCCGAACATCTACATAAAACAAGTTCAACTATGTGGTTTCCGTCAAGTACCTCTACATGACCGACAAGTACCACGACGACCGACCCGCCAAGTACCCCTTCGGATATGTCAAGTTCGACTACGCGACAAGTACCCCTCCGATGCAAGTACAACTTCGAACGGGAACAACTACATGATGAATCGTCAAGTACCACTACTTCCACTACCGTCGCAAACGAGAACCCCAAGTACCACGACACTGACCCGAACATCTACGGGAAAATGAGCTCCGTGAACGTCTACCGTCGCCCCGTGTACGACTACTTCCTCTATGAACGAGTACCTCTACCGCCACGTGAACCACTACTTCCTCTACGACTCGTGAGAACAACTCCTTCCTCTACGATCTCGAACCGACCCGAAACGATTGTTCCGAAGGTATAACCCTGAGACGTGAACCGTGGATGAATGCTTGTGTTGTATGAAATGTTTCCCTTGTGTGCGCCGTGTCCGTTTCATCTTTTGTCATGTCCGTCGGTTGCCTCGTCGTCGACCCGTGGGAACCCGGTAACGGGATCGCCCCACCTTTCATCTCGTTTGACTCGCTCACGCCATCTTTCCTTTTGCACCGGTCTCTTGATGAGTTATCGGAACCGATATGTTGTGTTGCATCATTTTCGGTTCGTTGCCGTGGCACCCTTTCGTTCCACCACGGTGACAAATGCTTCTTATCTTCTTCATGTCAACCTTTTAATAAATTGCATAAACTTGATCATGTCATCCGCATCATATTAACAACATTATAATGTGTGTTTGTTGTTTGCTTATAATTGCTAAACATGCTCATGGGGATTTTCCGGATATGTTGTTGTTATTTTTCGGCCTCATTTAAAATGTCTAAATAGTGTAGTTTTATTATGCTTCACCTCTTGCCATGTTAAAAACATTTAATCTTGTCTTGTAAATAAACGAGAGTCAACTAAATAATTAAATGTGGTGTTTCGTCAATATGCAACTCGTTGCATATTGAGCTCCACTTAACTTGTAGTATTTGTTTGTGCTCTTGCATTGCCATGCATATTTAAACCGGACATGCATCATGCTTGCTTGTGCATTTTATGCCATGTTTATGATATGTGTGTTTACCGTGTTGTTTCCTTCTTTCCGGTTGCTTCTCTTGTTAGCTTCGGTTTCGTTCCGGAGTTGTGAGGATTCGCTCGACTGTTGCTCCGTCTACTTCATGGATCCGTTCTTCTCCCTTGTGGATTCCCAGGCAAGATGATCATACCCTTGGATACCTTTACTACCATTGCCATGCTTAGTTGTCTCGATGCTATCGTTACATGTCGCGCTACCCATCTTTTATGTCAGCCTCTCCTTGTTGCCATGAAACCTCTAACCTTTGACACCTTCCTAGCAACACCACTGTTTGGCTATGTTACCCGCTTGCTCAGCCTCGCTTGCTCAGCCCCTCTTATAGCGTTGTTAGTTGCAGGTGAAGATGAAGTTCGTTCCAGGAGGGAACTTGTTGTTGGATATATCACAATATCTATTAATATTATTAACACACCTATATACTAGGCATGGGTGGAAGGCTTGGCCTTTTGCTCGGTGTTTTGTTCCACTCATGCCACCTTAGGCGCCGATAAACCGGCATTATGTTCCTTGATTTTGCGTTCCTTACACGATGGGTGAAATGGGGACCCCTTGACAGTTCGACTTTGAATAAAACTCCTCGAGCAAGGCCCAACATTGGTTTTATTTTGCTCATAATAACAACATAATTAATTAATTAAATTGCATAGGGAGTTAGCGCTACCCGAGGATTCTTAATTCTACATAGCAGGGGGGCCAGTGCTGATGGTGTTGGTCCCAAACGGGGAGCCTGCGGGGCCGCCTTGTGGAAACCCGAGGTATCTGGTATAACCCGTAGCTTCGCCCATCCGGTAGTGTCCTGAGACGAGATACGCGCGGCTACTATCAGGGTGTCGACACACCGGGAGGTCTTGCTGGACTTGTTTTACCATTGTCGAAATGACTTGTGCTACCGAGAAGCCGAGCCTGATCGGATTTTCCCTAAGATAAGGAGTGATGATATTATATTTATCACTTTAGCTAATCGTGAGAGCTTGTGATGGGCTAAGTTGGAACACCCCTGCAGGGTTATGATCTTTCGAAAGCCGTGCCCGCGGTTATGTGGCAGATTGGAATTTGTTAATGTCCGGTTGTAGAAAACTTGACAGATGATCCGAAGTAAAACACACAACTGTGTGAGTAATCGTGACTGTCTCTTTTCACTTTGAGAAGAGAACACGGTGGGGTTATGTTTGATTCGTATGTAGTTCAGGATCTTTAGCGATCACTACTTTTGCGACCGTTTGAGTAGCTTCTCATCTTATTCTGGTACTCGTAAGCTAGCCACCATATTATGCTTAGCCGCTGCTGCAACCTCACCACTTTACCTCTTCCTACCCATAAAGCTTTGCTAGTCTTGATACCCATGGTTATGGGATTGCTGAGTCCTCGTGGCTCACAGATACTACAACACCAGATGCAGGTTCAGCCGAGTTTGATGCAGGAGCTGGTTCAAGTTCTTCACTGGGAGCTCGATGAAGAGAGTGGCCGTATGCTTGTGACGTTTCGACGATCAGTAGTGGTTTCTACTAGGATTCGATCCTGACCTGTGGCTTTATGTTGTTTTTGTATCTTTCTTTTGGATCTTCGCCCGTAGTCGGGTTGTGATGTTTTGAATGATGTTCTGCTTATGTAATGTATTGTGTGAAGTGGCGAGTGTAAGCCAACTATCTCCTTTTGCAATTTAATCCCTCTTTTACATGAGTCGTGCAAAGATACCAAACTTGAGATCATTCTAGGATGGGCTTATATCTTTAAGTCGTGCCTCGACACGTAGGAGATATAGTCCCATCCTGGGCATTACAAGTTGGTATTCAGAGCCTTCTCCGACCTAGAAGCCCCCACTGATTGATCGAATCGTTGACGGTTGAGTCTAGGCACACACTGAAAATGTTTTGAGTCCTATATTTATATCGGAGAGTAGGATTTCTTTTGCTTCTCATCTCTTTTCATTCTGGTGAGGACTCCTGACGTCTACTCTTACCTCTTCTACTTTCAAAAATTGCACCAAATTTTTTTTTAGGATCTCGCGAGTATTGTTTGGATTGTTTCGATGTCTTTGTGACGAGAACATTGTTCTCGATGCCTCCTGTCATTAGGGGTTGTGGCAGTGTCCCGGGGAGTTGAGCTCTGAGGTGTTGTCGTCACAAATCCATCGCGGCAGTACTAGAATACTTAAGACGGCCGACATCGAAAACTCTCCTATGCGGTTAGTGGCAAGATAACCCCGACATCACCCAGTACTGGGGAGGTAGTTCGGGAGTATTGCCATAACTTGTTATAGTGGATGCTTTTCGAAGGTCCGAGGTAAACAGTTTCCGAGAAAGACTGGTTATGTGTTGAAGGATGGATACACCTGGATGTAGGTTTAGAGTTGATTGCGCGGTGCTTCCCGTGTATCCCCAACACCTGATTGCATAACTGGAAACTTTCGGAAATCTATAGGTGGGTTCATCTAGTAGTTCTAGGCATTCTTCCAACGGATGCACGATATGAAGTTCGGGGTTCTACATTGAGTGAAGTGGTTTTATGGACTTGTTCTGATCGGGAGTTGCATCTTAAAGGGTCCTTGGCTATGCTGATCCGGGGATGACAAAACCCTTTTGTAACACGTTCCATGAGCTTTCAGCACGAAGATGTCGAATGAAGCTTCTATCTTGTATTTGTTCTATCTAATCCTTGTTCCTTTTTATTTATCTTCTGTTCTCCAAGTGGCTTCTCGACAAGTTGTTGTAACTGCGGAATTCATTCGTTCAATTCTCTGTTCGGATGATATTGTGCTGCTACACATCTATCCTTTGTTTTGTCTTGATTCTGGTATTCGAGTTGCTTCGATGTCAAATGTTGATTCCATACCTTTCTTAATCGGTGTTCTCATATTTTCTATGGGAGTGCTAATTCTTCTTGACCATCGAGATATTCGTGTTAATCCTTTTCAACCGGTGTGCCTTCTCTTCTAGTTATTCCATACGGACATCGTTGAGAAATCCGACGATTTGTCTGTTTCATTCATCCCAAGTTGTCTTTGTTTTCCCCACCCTCCCACCCTTCTCCTTCTCGGAGCAAGAAATTCTCAGATGAGATATCCATTTTATTCATGTGATGTTTCTTCATTCTTTTCCTTCATGTTCTTATCCGGTGATTCTCAGGAAGATGCTCAAGAGTTTCAAGTTCATCATTCTTTTGTTCTCAAATTCTGCCGGTGGATGTAATTCAAGATTTCGGTGTTGATCTTATCCTTTTTCCTCATTTCACAATGCTTTCTTATTCCGGTGCACCAATTAATCATTCTCCTCTTGCTATTCATATCCGGAGTGCTCAAGATTCATAATTCCATTCTTAATCCGTTCAAATTATATTTGAGCATTGTTATCTCATTCAAGCCATTTAATTCAACCGGTGCAATATCTCTTAAGCAATATTTTTTTCCAACGGTGATTTCTTTAGTGGGCCCTAACCCACAGGTCTTTTTCCAGGATCTTACCCGACTCTTCTAATTTCTGGAGTTATACTCAAATTCTTTTCAAAGTGTGACGTAAGAATGAATTCCATCAGTCACAGTCCTTCTCCAAGATCGCTTTCAAATTATTGTTCATCATTGGTTCAACCTTTTTAATTCTTCATTCCGGAGTGCTCAACAATTCATGGTGGTGTATCTCATCGTCTTCTCAGTTTTTGAAGACCCGAAGACGAGTTTCTCTTAAATCCTTATCCGTTCTTCCAAGATTTGTGGTTCTAGCTTCATGCCATCCTCATTATTTGTTTAGATTGTGAGGAATTCTTTTATACCCTTCCGAAGCAGTTCATGAATTCTTTTCTTTGTGATCCTCCGAAGGCCATCATTTCAGAATATTTCTTCGTTCTCAGTTTTCAACTTCGTCCTCTAAATATTCTTCATTGATGTCTCTTCGTTCGTCTCCATATTTTACGGTGGTTCTTTCAAGTTTACCCTTCCGTTGTTATCGTTTTAAATCATTTGTTCTTTTCGCAATCCTACCGGTGAGTCGTTCAAGATTATTCTCAAGTTTGGCCATATCTCTCTCCAATCCTTTTCAAGAAGAATAAGTAGTATGCCAAATCCTTGGTTGTCATCAATTTAAATTGGTGAAGGATATGCATAACATAATTCTTATTCTTATTCCTTTTCAAGGTCATTTAATCTCTTGTTCCGGAGCTTGTTCATCATATCATATTCTCGGTTCTAAGTTTTTCATCTTGTTTTCCGGAGATCCAATTTATTTCTATTACATCATTTCGAAGCTCCATCTAATTCATCGCAGGCCTTGAATCTTATTCTTTTCATCTTTCACTTCTCATGCTTTCATTACCGGAGTTTTCATGGTGGTTCATCATTTTATTCATCCTCGAAGTCTTCATCAAGATTCTTGTTGGAGGAGCTCAAATATTTCTTCTTCTTGCATTTTGAAGTGCAATTCTTTCTACCTTATCTTTTCAGATGGTGTTATGTCATTCTTGTCAATTCCTTCATGTTTCATGATTCACAAGTTGTCAAGAATGAGATATTTAAAACCATCATTTTCTTTGTCAGGAGATCTTTCCAACCCTTCAATTTATTCGTTGGAGTTATCTTGGGTTGTATTTCAACTAAAAGCTTTCCCTAAGGATTGTTGCTAATTATGGTGATTATGAATGACCCAAGTTCTTCATTATCATTCCGGTGAGATAAGTTCTTCGTCTCCTTGTTGATCTCAATCCAATCAAATGTTTTCTTAAGTGGCTGGTTGTCACCTCATAATTTTGAGATGTTTTCCATAAGCCACATCAAGCTTATTCTTTTGTTGTTGATTATTTTCAACAACTTCGTTCAACCCTTCTTCGTAAGGATGTTTTTCATATTCATTCGTGGGAGAAGTTGTCATTTTCGTCTCCGTTCTTTTCTTTCATTGACCTATATGCTATTCTTTCATTCCGGAGGCTTTGTGATGATCTCTCCAAACCATCATATCGTTTTTTCTTCGAGATTAGGTTCTTTCCCTTGCTTATCATTTAACCGGAGTGTTATGTCCTCTTTTCAAGTTCTGTCATCTTTTCATGTTTTGCCTCTCTTTTTAACCGGAGTGCTGACTGAGTCTTTCTTATCCCTTGTGCCTTTCTTTTAATTGTTTCGGAGGCAATATGATGTTGATTTCATCCAGTATCATTCCATCTCCTCAAGTTCTTGTTAATTCCTTCCATTTTCAGACGGAGTGCTGTCCAAATTTTGTCATTCTTATTTCCTTGGCTATACCATTGTGGTTTCATATTCTTTTGGTCCGTGAGCTCTTGTTTCATATCTTTCAACCTACAAGGTTCTCTTAATGCTCCTTGTTCCTCTTCTCTAACGGAGTGTTTTCATTTTCGTTCATCTCCGTTGTATTCTTCTTTCAATTTGGTCAACCTCTCAAGGTTCTTTGGTTTCACTCGTGTGTCTAAGAAGCAACTTTGTTTACCTCTTCCTATTCCGTTTTTTTTACCCGGTGCTATCTCTAGGATCTCGGGTCGAGATCCTCTGTTAGTGTGGGAGAGTTGTGACGCCCGAAGACCGACGTCCCAGAAGATTCCAGAAGATTCCAGATGTTCCGGGTCTCCCGTGTGTTTTATTTGTGCTTGTGTTATTTTATTTTTGCATTGCATCATGTCATCATGCCATCATGTCATATTTATTTTGCATCTCAACCTAAATAAATCGTGTGGACCTTCGTTCCATTTAAATCGAGGGAAGGTGACTTCTCTTTATAACATATAAAAGCCTCTCAATATTTAGGGAGCTATATTAATAAATATTCCATTCGTTGGAATTAACCCAACACACGTGCATAACTTTCCCCATGCCTCTTAATTCCAGTTTCACCATCAAAAACCCTCCCTGTAATTCTTTTCCGTTGTTTCGAGGTTCCTCCGAAAATTCGAACATTTTTGGACACTTCAATAATCAAGTCTTAGTTCAAACCCATTTGATTAAATTCAAATATGTTTGAATTATTTCTTTTGATCTTGCCTTTTCTATTTTTCTCGGACCGTGCTCGTTTTTATGAGCCCGAGAAAAATAATGATCAATTGTGCAATTTTTCCGTAACCCTCCCTCTTTCTTCCTTCATTTTCTTTTCTTCCTTGTTGTTTCTGTTTTTTTGGGAAACAACTGAAAGCAGAAGAGCAGACCGGCCTCTTGGGCCATTCCTCTCGGCCCACTTCTCCTCCAGTTCTCCTCCCTCAGGCCAGCCAGCCACCTAGGCCCACCATCCCAGCCGGCCCAAGGCCTCCCCGTAGCGCCTCTAACCCTAGCCCAGCGCACCTTTTCCCCTCCCTCGCTCCTGTGTTTCCCTCGAGCCGCCGCCACCTCTCGACCGTCTCCCTCTGTCGTTCAAGCCCGATCCCCTCAACCCTCCTTCGTCGCCCGTGCCCGATTCCTCAATCTCCCCCGCGCTAGCCGCTACATCTCCTTCGATCCCCGCACCTCCTCTCGCCATGGCCCCGTCGCCTCTCACCCACGTCCCCTGCCGCGCCTCTGTCTCCTTGCCGCGACGCCCAGCCGGCCAGGAGCCCTGGCCTCCCGCGCCACCTTCTCACCATCGCGCGCCCCGTCTGCCGGGCAGGAGCACGCCCCAGGCGACAGCGCCTGGCCTTCTTCCTCGTAGCGCACGAGCGCCCCGCGCCCCGTCCTTAAGCTCCTGCGCCGCGCCCCTCAACGTCGCGGGCTCCCTCCTCCGTGCTGGACGCCCGGCGCGCCAAGGCCCGAC
>LR738714.1:814606348-814642930 GCA_902687465.1 Secale cereale
ACCGGGACTAAAGGGGGGCATTGATCCCGGTTGATGCCACGAACCGGGACCAATACCCACCCTTTAGCCCCGGTTGGTGCCACCAACCGGGACCAAAGCCCTTGTCCTGCCCCGCGACGCAAATCTTTAGTCCCACCTCGCTAGTTGACAGGGGCTCGGAGTGGTTTATAAGCCCCACTGCGGTGGCTGTATTGAACTCATCTCTATTGCAGACTTCTGGGCCTAACTCTGCGCGCTGCCCTGTGAGCTTGCTGCTGCATCCTGGGCTGTAGGCCTTGCAGGCTCACTGGGCAGCGCCCAATTTTTTTATTTTTTTTCCTTTTCTGCTTTATTTATTTCTAAGTTGTTTTTTTGCTGTACTTAGACTTTCTTTGTGAATATTATTGCTTTAGGTGAAATTATTTGTTTTCTTTGTTGCTTTATTTATTTTATTTTGTTTCTACTTACAACAAAATACTTATTGTTGCTATTTTTATTTTTTGCAAGTTTTTTTGTTTTGTTTTCTGCATTATTTATTTTCTTTTGTTTTTTTCTTTATTTTTAATTCTTTCTGGTAAAACCAATTACAAACTTTCTGTTAGTGCAAGTAGTATTCAAATTTGAAATTATTTGTTTTCTTTGTTGCTTTATTTATTTTATTTTGTTTCTACTTACAACAAAATACTTATTGTTGCTCTTTTTATTAATTTGCAAGTTTTTTTGTTTTGTTTTCTGCATTATTTATTTTCTTTTGTTTTTTGCTTTATTTTTTAATTCTTTCTGGTAAAACCAATTACAAACTTTCTGTTAGTGCAAGTAGTATTCAAATTTGAAATTATTTGTTTTCGTTGTTGCTTTATTTATTTTATTTTGTTTCTACTTACAACAAAATACTTATTGTTGCTATTTTTATTTTTTTGCAAGTTTTTTTGTTTTGTTTTCGGCATTATTTATTTTCTTTTGTTTTTTGCTTTATTTTTTAATTCTTTCTGATAAAACCAATTACCAACTTTCTGTTAGTGCAAGTAGTATTGAAATTTGAATAGTACAAACGGACAATGGTATCATACTCGTCTGTTACAAAGTTGGCATGATATCATCATAATAGTTGCGGAAAAAAGTCTTCACTTTTTCTTCGCTTGTGTCATTTGCTTATTGCGCCGTAACCATGGATAATCTTCATCGTTTATCAGGATGCTTGGGTCAGCCTTGACTTTGAAGGGAGGAATTTCATGAAACTTTTCATAATCTTTGGATATGTCTGTCTTCCCCTCCACTCCCAGGATGTCCCTTTTTCCTGAAAGAACTATGTGGCGCTTTAGCTCATCGTATGATGTATTCGCTTCCTTATCTTTTCTTTTTCTCGGTCTGGTAGACATGTCCTTCACATAGATAACCTGTGCCACATCATTGGCTAGGACGAACGGTTCGTTAGTGTATCCAAGATTTTTCAGATCCACTGTTGTCATTCCGTACTGTAGGTCTACCTATACCCCGCCTCCTGACAGATTGACCCATTTGCACTTAAACAAAAGGACCTTAAAATCATGTCCGTAGTCAAGTTCCCATATGTCCACTATGTAACCATAATATGTGTCCTTTCCCCTCTCGGTTGTTGCATCAAAGCGGACACCGCTGTTTTGGTTGGTGCTCTTTTGATCTTGGACAATCGTGTAAAATGTATTCCCATTTATCTCGTATCCTTTGTAAATCAATACAGTCAAAGATGGTCCCCTGGACAACAAGTACAACTCATAACAAACAGTGTTGTCACCTTTGAGACGTGTTTCCAACCAACTGCTGAAAGTCCTGATGTGTTCACATGTAATCCAGTCGTCGCACTGCTCCGGGTGTTTGGAGCGCAGACTGTTCTTGTGTTCATCGACATACGGGGTCACCAACGTAGAGTTCTGTAGAACTATGTACTGTGCTTGAGACCAAGAATATCCGTCCCTGCATATTATTGAGTCCCTTCCAAGCGTGCCTTTTCCAGCCAGTCTCCCCTCGTACCGCAATTTAGGGAGACCTATCTTATTAAGGCCAGGAATGAAGTCAACACAAAACCCGATGACATCCTCTGTTTGATGGCCCATGGAGATGCTTCCTTCTGGCCTAGCGCGGTTACGGACATATTTCTTTAGGACTCCCATGAACCTCTCAAAGGGGAACATATTGTGTAGAAATACGGGCCCCAGAATGACAATCTCGTCGACTAGATGAACTAGGACGTGTGTCATGATATTGAAGAAGGATGGTGGGAACACCAGCTCGAAACTGACAAGACATTGCGCCACATCACTCCTTAGCCTTGGTACGATTTCTGGATCGATCACCTTCTGAGAGATTGCATTGAGGAATGCACATAGCTTCACAATGGCTAATCGGACGTTTTCCGATAGAAGCCCCCTCAATGCAACCGGAAGCAGTTGCGTCATAATCACGTGGCAGTCATGAGACTTTAGGTTCTGGAACTTTTTCTCTGGCATATTTACTATTCCCTTTATATTCGACGAGAAGCCAGTCGGGACCTTCATACTGAGCAGGCATTCAAAGAAGATTTATTTCTCTTCTTTCGTAAGAGCATAGCTGGCAGGACCTTCATACTGCTTCGGAGGGATGCCGTCTTTTTCGTGCAAACGTTGCAGGTCCTCCCGTGCCTCAGCTGTATCTTTTGTCTTTCCATACACGCCCAAGAAGCCTAGCAGGTTCACGCAAAGGTTCTTTGTCACGTGCATCACGTCGATTGAAGAGCGGACCTCTAGGTCTTTCCAGTAGGGTAGGTACCAAAATATAAATTTCTTCTTCCACATGGGTGCGTGTCCCTCAGCGTCATTCGGAACAGCTAGTGCGCCGGGGCCCTTTCCAAAGATTACATGTAAATCATTGACCATAGCAAGTACGTGATCACTGGTACGCATGGCAGGCTTTTTTCGGTGATCCGCCTCGCCTTTGAAATGCTTGCCTTTCTTTCGACATTGATGGTTGGTCGGAAGAAATCGACGATGGCCCAGGTACACATTCTTCCTGCATTTGTCCAGGTATATACTTTCAGTGTCATCTAAACAGTGCGTGCATGCGTGGTATCCTTTGTTTGTCTGTCCTGAAAGGTTACTGAGAGCGGGCCAATCGTTGATGGTCACGAACAGCAACGCCTTTAGGTCAAATTCCTCCTGTCTGTGCTCATCCCACGCACGTACACCATTTCCATTCCACAGCTGTAAAAGTTCTTCAACTAATGACCTTAGGTACACATCAATGTTGTTTCCGGGTTGCTTAGGGCCTTGGATGTGAACTGGCATCATAATGAACTTTCGCTTCATGCACATCCAAGGAGGAAGGTTCTACATACATAGAATCACGGGCCAGGTGCTGTGATTGCTGCTCTGCTCCCCGAAAGGATTAATGCCATCCGCGCTTAAAGCAAACCATATGTTCCTTGGGTCCTTTGCAAACTCCTTCCAGTACTTTCTCTCGATTTTTCTCCACTGCGACCCGTCAGCGGGTGCTCTCAACTTCCCGTCTTTCTTACGGTCCTCACTGTGCCATCGCATCAACTTGACATGCTCTCTGTTTCTGAACAAACATTTCAACCGTGGTATTATAGGAGCATACCACATCACCTTCGCAGGAACCCTCTTCCTGGCGGGCTCGCCGTCAACATCACTAGGGTCATCTCGTCTCATCTTATACCGCAATGCACCGCATACCGGGCATTTCTTCAGATCCTTGTATGCATCGTGGTAGAGGATGCAGTCATTAGGGCATGCATGTATCTTCTGCACCTCCAATCCTAGAGGGCATACGACCTTCTTTGCTGCGTATGTACTGTCGGGCAATTTGTTATCCTTCGGAAGCTTCTTCTTCAATATTTTCGGTAGCTTCTCAAATCCTTTGTCAGCCACAGCATTCTCCGCCTTCCACTGCAGCAATTCCAGTACGGTACCGAGCTTTGTGTTGCCATCTTCGCAATTGGGGTGCAACCCTTTTTTTGTGATCCTCTAACATGCGATCGAACTTCAGCTTCTCCTTTTGACTTTCGCATTGCGTCCTTGCATCGACAATGACCCGGCGGAGATCATCATCTGGTTCCTCTTGATCTTCAGCAGCTTCACCCGTTGCAGCATCATTGGGCACATCGTCTGGTTCCTCTTGATCTTCACCAGCTCCCCCCATTGCAGCATCACCGTATTCAGGGGGCACATAGTTGTCATCGTACTCTTCTTCTTCGTCGTCTTCCATCATAACCCCTATTTCTCCGTTCCTCGTCCAAACATTATAGAGTGGCATGAAACCCTTGTAAAGCGGGTGGGAGTGAAGGATTTTCCGGTTAGAGTAAGACATCGTATTCCCACATTTAGTGCATGGACAACACATAAAACCATTCTGCTTGTTTGCCTCAGCCGTATTTAGAAACTCATGCACGCCCTTAATGTACTCGGAGGTGTGTCTGTCACCGTACATCCATTGCCGGTTCATCTGCGTGCATTATATATAATTAAGTGTGTCAAAAACCATTACAGAACATCATAAATAGATAATTAAGTGACCAAATTAATAGAAGTTCATCATCACATTAAAACCAAATTACATACATATATAGTTCTCATCTAACAACATATAGCTCTCCATACACATCGAAACTATGTAAAACATTTCAATGCGAAAACAAATGCGACCATAATTGCAACCAAGGTAACAATTGATCCAACGGTATAATGATACCAAGCCTCGGTATGAATGGCATATTTTCTAATCTTTCTAATCTTCAACCGCATTGCATCCATCTTGATCTTGTGATCATCGACGACATCCGCAACATGCAACTCCAATATCATCTTCTCGTCCTCAATTTTTTTATTTTTTCCTTCAAGAATTTGTTTTCTTCTTCAACTAAATTTAACCTCTCGACAATAGGGTCCATCTTGATCTTGTGATCATCGACGACTTCCGCAACATGCAATTCTAATTCCATCTTCTCCTCCTCCATTTTTTCCAATTTTTTCTTTAAGGAAATGTTTTCCTCTTCAACTAATTTAACCTCTCCACAAGAGGGTCGGTTGGAATTTCCGGTTCAACTACCTCCTAGACATAATAAAACATCTATGCATGTTAGGTTGGTCGGCATAACTATCATAAACACTAAAACAAATAGTTATAAATTAAAGATAATATACCACATCCGAATCGTAGACAGGACGAGGGCCCACGTGGGCGGATATCAAAACCATCGCACTATATAATAACAAGCAATAATAAACGTAAGAAAATTAGACAAATATCTATCTAAAGCAATAATAACAAGCAATAATAAAAGTAAGAAAAGCATGGACATAACAAGAGGCTCACCACGGTGGTGCCGGTGACGAGATCGGCGGGGGCGATCGACGGCGGCGAAAACGGGGACGGGACGTGACGGACCGCTAAACCTAGACAAATCTCGGAGAAAATAGAGCTTCGAGAGGAGAAAAGCTTAACTAGTGTGGCTCGGGCATTCCATCGAAAACGTTGTGTGCATTGGAGGTGAGCTAGAGCACCATTAAGCCCTCTCCCCCTCGGCCAGAAAAAACAAAGCAGTGTCCTCTGCTCTTGCGCGAGGGGGTATATTGTTACGACCAAGGTTCGATCTAAAATCCACAAGACCCGATTACAAGAATCTGATAGAAGGTAGCTAGGATTCTGCTCAGAAATAGGGGAAGGGGAAAAGGGAGAAGCCACCGCCTCCAGGTTCGTCTCGACTCTGCCTGCCTTCCTTCTTGCCCTCGCTTCTCTTAAGTACCCGCTAGGTAGTGTACTGGTGGGCCGGGCATCGGCTGCTGGACTTCCGGTTGCGTTTCACTGGGCCTCGCGTCCCCTCCTCTTGTGGCCCGTTGACAGGGATCGTAACATTCTCTCCCCCTTCAGAGACAGCTTGTCCCCAAGCTGGCGCCTCGGGATATTCGCTGAGGAGCTCGTCGCGATCCTCCCAAGTAGCCAACAACGCTGGCTGGTCCGTCCAACGAACTAGGACCTGCTGCACCGGACTTTTGTTGCGGTTGTAGACTCGGTTGGCGATGATCTCCTCTGGTACAGGGCTTGGGGCTGCTTCATCGGGCAGATCGGGCACCACTTGCTCGGTTGGTGGAAGGGCCTTCCGCAGCTGCGACACATGGAACACTGGGTGGATGGAGCAAGTCGTCGGCAGCTGAAGTTTGTAGGCCACCTGTCCCACGCGCTTGATGACCTGAAACGGGCCAAAGTACTTGAACGAAAGTTTCTGGTTAGCTCGAGTCGCCAGGGAACGCTGAATGTAGGGTTGAATCTTGAGGAACACCCAGTCGCCGACTTCAAAGTGGCGGTCAAAGCGGCGCTTGTCCGCTGACTGCTTCATCTGCTGTTGCGCACGCAGGAGATGTTGCCTCAAGAGTGCCTCCATTTGGGCACGATCTTGGAGCCAATCAGCCAAGTCTAGAGCCGCACAGGCTAGAGGGTCTATGATCCCAAAATGCCGGGGGGCGTGTCCGTACAGAGCTTCGAAAGGGGAAGTTCCCAAGGCCGAATGTGGAGAGGTATTATACCAGAATTCCGCCAGGGCGAGCCAGGCAGACCATTTGGAGGGGCAGGAGTGCACGAAACATCTCAGGTACGTCTCGAGGCACTGGTTGACCTGCTCGGATTGACCATCGGTCTGCGGGTGCCGAGCGGTGCTCATCCGCAGCTCGGTGTGAGTCAGTTTGAAGATTTCCTTCCACATGGTGCTAGTAAAGATTGGGTCCCGATCCGACACAATTGCTTCCGGTAGCCCATGGAGTTTGTAGATGTTGTTGACGAAGACCAGCGCGACTTGGAAGGCCGTGAATGGGTGGGTCAGCGGTATGAAGTGCGCGTACCGTGAGAACTTGTCCACCACGACCAGAATGCTATTGTAGCGAGTCGACTGTGGTAGTCCTTCCACGAAGTCCATGGTGATGAGCTCCCACGCCTGCTTGGGTACTGGTAAGGGCTCCAGCAGCCCTGGGTATCGGACCCGCTCCGGTTTTGCCTGCTTGCATATCTGACACTCCTCCACAAACAGCTTGATGTGTTGCTTCACTCCTGGCCATGTGAAAAGGCACTGAACCCTGCGGTACGTGGCATTGAACCCCGAATAGCCCCCAATCGCACCTACGTGCAGGGCCTCGAGAACCTTCTTTTGGAGTGGAATGTTGTTGCCGAGCCATACGCGTCCGTGTTGCTTGATGATTCCGTTCTGGAGTTTGAAGCCATCATGGCCCTCGGGCTCCATGGCCAACCGGGTCAGCAACTTCTGGGCTGCGGCATCCTCTTCATAGCCTTGCTGCACTGTCTCCAGCCACACTGGGACAGCCACCGAAACCACTGCTAAGTCACCTTGGAGAGGCCCCGGGCGTCGGGACAGAGCATCAGCCACTCGGTTGTCCACCCCCATCTTGTAAACGATGCGGTACCGGAGCCCCAGCAACTTGGCCATGATCTTCTGTTGCCAAGGGGTGGCGAGGCGCTGGTCTTCCAGGTGCACCAGGTTGCGTTGGTCGGTGTGGATCACAAATTCCGCCTGCTGCAAATAGGTGCGCCGGTGCTCCACGGCCATCAGAATGGCGAGGCCTTCCTTCTCATACGTGGAGAGGGCTCGGTTCCTTGGGCCCAATGCATTGCTGAGAAAAGCGACTGGATGTTTGCCTTGTCGTAGAACCGCCCCGATGCCACGATCAGATGCATCGGTTTCCAGCTCAAACTGTACTCTGAAATCTGTAGCTCAAGAACTGGAGCTGTCACCAGCGCCCTCTTGAGCAACTGAAAGGCTGCCGCTTCCTGATCGGTCCAACTGAAGACAGTATTCTTCTTGAGCAAGTCCGTCAGGGGCCTGCTGATGATGCCGAAATTTTTGACGAATTTGCGGTAGTACCCAGCCAAACCGAGGAACCCCCGGACCTCCTTGACATTGCTTGGGGTCGGCCATTTCTGCACAGCAGTGATGTTCTTGCTGTCAGTCCTCACCCCGTCGCCACTGATCTCGTGGCCAAGGTAAGTGAGGCTGGGGCGTGCAAAAGAGCACTTGTTGAGCTTGATTTTGAGCTGGTGCTCATGGAGCCTCTAGAAGACTTGTCGCAGCAGGTCGACGTGTTCCTCTAAGGTAGCGCTGTGGACCAGGATGTCGTCAATGAAGACGAGCACTCCGTGATGATTGAGAGGCCGAAGCACGATGTGCATCCCTCCCTGGAATGTGGATGGACCTCCCGTGAGTCCACACACCAGCACTCGAAACTCGTAGTGGCCGTTGTGGGTCTTGAAAGCTGTCTTGTGCTCATCTTCCGGTCTCATGCATATCTGGTGGTAACCCGCTCGCAGGTCAAGGCTGGTGAAGAACTTGGATCCTGCGAGCTCATCCAATAGCTCGTCGATGATTGGTAGGGGGTAGCGATTCTTCACTGTCATCGCGTTCAAGTGGCGATAGTCCACACAGAAACGCCAGGTGAGGTCTTTCTTCTGAACGAGCAGAACAGGAGACGCGAACGGACTGGAGCTTGGCACAATAATGCCTTGGGCGAGCATGTCGGCAACCTGACGCTCCACCTCGTCCTTTTGAGTAGGGCTGTAGCGGTACGGTCTGATGTTGACCGGCTTTGCCCCGGGCAGCAAAGGAATAGTGTGGTCGAAGGCGCGCTGTGGCGGCAGCCCCCGGGGTTCCACGAACAAGTGATCATACTCTTTTAGCAATTTTGCCACTGCACTCGGAATAGGCAGCTCTGTGGCCTTCACCTCTCCTTCTGCCACGGTGCATAGGTGAATAACCCGCGCCACGCCAGAACGCTCCAACAGGTTGTCCAACTCGTTGCTGGAGAGTTGCTGGCATTGGGTGGTGTCCGCCCGTGCCCCTTGCAGCTGGACCCTCGCCCCATTGTAGTCGAAGATCATGGTCTTCTCCCCCCAGTGGGCGTTCATCGGACTGTGCTCGGCTAGCCAGTCAATGCCCGGAATCATGTCGTAGCAGCCCAAGGGAAGAATCTTGAGGTTGGTGTGGAAGGTCACCCCTTGGGTTTGCCACGGGCACGCCGGCAGCTCCCGGGTGCACTGCAGCACGCCTCCATTGGCCACCCGCACCGCCATGGTGTGGTCGCAGGCCTTCATGCCGCTCAGTTGCCCAGCCAGAGACTCGCCGACAAAGATGTGTCAGGAGCCCGAGTCGACGAGCATCAACACCTCGCGGCCTTGCACCCACCCGTGCAAGCGCATAGTTGTGGCAGACTCGGCCCCTTCGACGGCTTCCTTGGATATGACGCAGCAGTCGGCATCAGCATCGCTTGCCGCGGACTCCGGCGGGGTGTGCTCATCGACGATGGGTGGTTCGCCCCGCATCATGTCGATCAGCTCCTCCACAACGTGGAGCTGGACCGTCGGCCCGCAGCGGTGGTCGCGCCCCCACCGCTCTCCGCAGGTGAAGCATAGTCCCCGGGCTCGGCGGTACGCGCGGAGTGCAGCGACCCGGTCCTCCGACTGGGTGTGTGCCGCCTCCACTGCCCGGCGGTCTGCGCTTCGCGCCTCCTATGTTCCGGATGACTTGGGCGGCGCCGAAGGCGGTGGAGGGGGCAGCGGTAAGGCCGTTCTGGGCACTGGCCGCGCAGCCGAGGCAGGAGTGTGCCGGCGATCCTCGCGCTTATCCTCCCTTCGCATCGCCTCCATCACCTCTTCCTGCAGACAAGCAAGGTCGACAGCAGTATCGAGTGTTTTTGGACGATGCAAAACCACGGCTGCACGAATTTCTTTCTGCAGCCCGTCAATGAAGTGAGTAATGAAATAAGTAGGCTCCCATGACGCATGGTGTGCCATAAGATTATGCATATACTGAGTAAATTTTTCTGCATATTCGGTCACAGTCCCCCCCTGTCGCAGCCTGTTGAACTGGCGCAACAGCGACTGGAATTCCTCCCTTCCGAATTGCTCACAAACTGCATTAGCAAATCCTTCCCACTCCTGGTAAACCGAATGAGCCTTGGTCGACTGTAACCAAGATAGTGCCCCGTCGATGAAATACATCGAGGCGCAGCTCACCCACGTATCCGGGCTCAACGAGCACACGCGAAAATAAGCCTCGCACTTCAGACGCAAGGCACGTGATGCATCACCGTCGAACAGGGGAAATTCCAAACACGGAGGTGGGGGATAACGGGAGAATCCGAGCTCCCTTTCTCCCGAGAACGAACCCTCACCAAACGGAAGATGGGAATCGAACGTACCCGTGACCGGAGGCTCCCGCGGGGATCGGTACCCCGGTGACATCCCCCGGTGGTCTGTAGTCCTGCCGTGGCCAATTGGCCCGTGGCTGCCGCCACCTTGGATTTGTGGTCCTTCAGATGACCGCGCGAGATGGCCCTCCGTCGCATGAGGAATCAAGGGCGGCAGATCCAGCAACTTGACAGGCGGCGGAGGAGGTGGATGCGGCATGAGTGAAGCCGCCGGCGCACCCTCCGCACTCTTGCCCTTGTCTTGCAGCAGCCCACGCAGATCCCCCACTTCAGAGCGGAGCTCGTCCACCGATCGCTCGATCGCCGGCTTCCATCCTTGGAGATCGAGCACGACGGGGTGGATCGCGTCGATCTTCGCCGACATCGCTGCGATGGCCGCCGTCAGGTCCGCCATGGCCTTGGTTTGCTCCTCCATCGCGGTCGCCTTGCCGTGCCTCGTCTGGATAATCGACGGAAATCGACCAGCCAGCTTGAGACGATCGAACGGAGGTTTGTGGGTAGAAGGCTCTGATTACCAACTGTTACGACCAAGGTTCGATCTAAAATCCACAAGACCCGATTACAAGAATCTGATAGAAGGTAGCTAGGATTCTGCTCAGAAACAGGGAAAGGGGAAAAGGGAGACGCCGCCGCCGCCAGGTTCGTCTCGACTCTGCCTGCCTTCCTTCTTGCCCTCGCTTCGCTTAAGTACCCTCTAGGTAGTGTACTGGTGGGCCGGGTATCGGCTGCTGGGCTTCCGGTTGCGTTTCACTGGGCCTCGCATCCCCTCCTCTTGTGGCCCGTTGACAGGGATCGTAACATATATATAGGCACCTCATTGGTCCCGGTTGGTGCGACGAACCGGGGCTAAAGGGGTGCCTTTGGTCCCAGTTCATGTCACCAACCGGGACCAATGGTGCTGGGCCAGGAGCAAGACCCATTGGTCCCGGTTCGTTGCACCAACCGGGATCAAAAGGTCCAGACGAACCGGGACCAATGGCCCACGTGGCCCGGACGGCCCTCTGGGCTCACGAACCGGGTCCAATGCCCCCATTGGTCCCGGTTCTGGATTGAACCGGGGCTAATGGGTTGGACAGGCCTGGGCCAAAGCCCTGTTTTCTACTAGTGTGCGAACCATCCGATTGTATGACACAGGCCGTTCATTTCTCTTCTTTATTTCCATGCAACAAGACCCTTGTTGCAAACCATATTCCTGCAACAGAATCTTTGGTGCAAAATTTGTTCCATACTTTCCTGCAACAAAAGCCATGTTGCAAACCTTATTTCTGCAACAAGACCCTTGTTGACAACCGCAAAAAAAAAACACAAGACCCTTGTTGCAAAATTTGTAAGAATATCTTCAACCTCCCCAACCATTAGATGGACCCACAAATGACAGTCGGATGCGCGGACGTGCTGCAGCGCCCTTTGCAAGAAGGATGGTGTTGCGGAAAATTTCGGCAATAGAGGACCTATTGTGGAAAATTCCTACAACAAAGGTCCTATTGCAGAATTTTTTGCAACACAAATCTTGTTGCTGAAAAAAAAATACATTTTTTTACAAGGCTGAAACACAGCCCTTTTGCAAGAAGTGCCTTGTTGCAAAAACTGGTCATGGTTGAGAGAGATTATGGCGAGGAGGAGAGCCAGGAAAGAAGAGTAGGGGCACGCCGTGCAGCACCCCGTGGCTGGCTTGTAGCACTAGGCGTCGGCAGATGACTCAACGGCCATGCCGCCGTCGAGCGCCGGCACACGCATAACACTTCACACGCACCTGACAATCCGTTGCAGCAGCGAGGGACATCGGCGGTCAGCTCGCAACAGCTTGTAGCAAATCCTGGAGGGTCGCTACAACTTAGAAGATGCGAGAAAGATGGAGAAAGAAAGAGATGAAGCGGCGACCTGGGTGGTGAAAAGCAATGAGTGGATGAGAAGCATCACAATAGATAAGGATAAAGCCCATGGCGTTGCTCAGTTTGTTTCTCATGGGACACATGTTGAACGTAGGAGCTAGCGGACGCGACGCATGTAATCGATGGGCTGATTCCAATCGTTTCCCTACATGAAATTATAATTTGTAACTCGCCAATCACCGTAAAACAGCTCAATGATAGAAATATTTGGACCAAAGTTTAATCATTGTTTCATGTATTCCAAGGTTTTTTTAAATGGCTATAATTTTCTAGTATATAAATACTGAAAAATAAAATGAAAGAACATGCATACAAAAAAAAATCACAAGCAGATAAATTTATAGACCACGTCTAGCCGCCCAAATGCGCTGGCCATTCCGCTAGTTAATATACTAATATACTACTCCCTCGGTCCCAAAATGTAAGACGTTTTTTGACACTACAATGCCAGAAAACCTCTTATATTTTGGGACCGAGGGAGTAATATTTAAGCCTTTTATCATTTTTGTTGAAATAATAACTATCACTTGCGTGGGCCAGTTCTTTTTGACCCATACCGCATGCAGAGGTCCCAGTGCGTCCCCCCGACAGCCCACAATCACAACTGACCAGCTTCGGTCAAGTCGTCCCATTATCACTGCGACTATTCCTGGCCCCGCTACTCGCAATAATTCCACACTTAGCCTCGCTTGGTTCGGCGTTTCCGAACCCAGCCCGGCGTAAGTGACGGGTCCAGAATAAGAACAGTCGTTTCCAGAAAGATGCGCTTGACTGATCGTTCTACGTCTGAATATTTTGGCTGGTTTCTTGCGTTAGAATATCCCGCTAAAGCGACCGCCACTAGTATGCAACAAGCTGTGTTTAATTCGCCGCAAAGACGGTTCCAGAATGACATACGTACATGCCATCAAGTCACCCAACAACGACTTCAATCTAACACAGTGCCAAAACTCAACTACTACCTGGGCCCCGGTTTATTGATCCCTTCGTAATTTGGATCAAATTTTGATTAAAGATTTAACTAGCAAAATGTTAATATATGTCAACAAATAATTTACCGTTTCATTCGTATTTGAATGTACTTTTCAATGATATAATTTTTGATGACATGCATAAACATTCTCTTCGTCAAAATTTATGATTAAAATTTGATACGGAATACAATGGGGACCAATAAACCAGAACGGAGGTAGTACCAGCTAAAGCTTTATGCATACATATTTAGAGCATTTACAACTGCGGACACCAAATCCGGGCACTCAAACGCGAGCGAAAGCGCTCGGTCTTGTTCACGGACAGTGACCGGTCATACTAAAAAAATTCTTCACACAATTGAACATCTCAATTAGCAAATCTCAAACACCATGGCGGGCTGGTGGCTAGGGCCGGCGTCGTCGTGGTGGCCCAGGCGCGTGGTGGGGTGGACGCGGTCTGCCGGGGCTGGCAGACAGATCTGAGTGCCGTGCGCTTTCCTAGGCGCGGCAGTGGGGATGGATGGTGGTGCCGCAGTGGCTGCGTCCCGGCGGCGTGTCTGATGTTGCTTTGGCGGCGGGGTTGGCGAGCCGAGGTGCGCCGGTGGTTGAGTGCTCTGTCGGACCTAGCTTGGTCCCGGAGAGGGGCGCGGGTTAGGGCAGCGGCCCGGCGTGGCGGCTGCTCTGGTCGTGGGCTACGGCGACGCGGGGAGGTATGGCGGCATCCCTACTGCTTGGTGTCTACACGACAGCTCGGCGGTTCTGGCTGTAGCGACGGTTGGCTTGTTCGCCGGCGTCAGCTCGTTCGCGGGTGGACTGTTTCGGCCTTCAATCCCTCTCCTCGGCATCCGGGCGCTACTTTCGTCAAAGGGCTGATCCTCTCCTAGCAGCGGTCCATCGTCCGTGTCGTGCTCGGTGTTGCAGGACCGAGCTTGTGCAGCGCCTGGCTGCACGATCGAGTTTGTCTCGCGCCCGTTAGCAGGATGATGCTTGTCTTGCGCATGGCTGCAGGTCCGAGCTCGTCTCGCGCCGGCTGCAGGATTATGCTCGTCTTGCGCCCGGTGCGGCAGGATGGGTTGATGGGGCCAGTTTTGGCCAACCTATTGGGTCTCGACGTTGTGGGCCGTCCAGGGGTGCGAAAGGTGGGGCCTTTCCACTCGCCTCTTTGGCTGGAGTAGCGACAGGTCTCGTGTGTGGTGGTGTCTAGGTCTTGGATGCCGGGGCGGCGACCCTGGTGGTGGTAGCACGCTGCTCTTGGGCTGAGCCCGTGGCTCGGTGCTGCCCGGTGTTCATGGTCGTGTGGGCTGCATGGTAGCCGAGGTGTGGCGTTCGTGTTGGGGAACGTTGCATGGGAAACAAAAAATTTTCCTACGTTCACCAAGATCAATCTAGGAGATGCATCTACGAGGGGAGAGTTGGATCCACATACCCTTGTAGATCGCTAAGCGGAAGCGTTCAAGAACGCGGTTGATGGAGTCGTACTCGCCGCGATTCAGATCGCCGAAGATCCTAGCACCGAAGCAACGGTGCCTCCGCGTTCTTCACACGTACAGCTCGGGGACGTCTCCTCCTTCTTGATCCAGCAAGGGGGAAGGAGAGGTTGATGGAGACACCGGCAGCACGACGGCGTGGTGGAGATGGTGGTGGAGGATTCCTGCAGGGCTTCGCCAAGCACCGCGGAGTTCACGAAGATGGATGTGGGAGAGGGAGGGCAGCGCCGAGGCACGAACGTGTGTGGCTGCCCTCCCTCTGCCTCTCTTTATATAGGGGGAGTAGAGGGGAGGGGGCGCCCTAGGGTTTACCCCTAGGGGCGGCGGCCAAGGGGAGGTGGGAGGGGGCGGCGCCCCAGGGTTAGGGTCCCCCCCCCCCCAAGTGCCTTGTCCCCCAAGCCTAGGGGGGTGCGGCAGCCCTAGGGGGGGCCAGCCCCCTTGGCGCATGAGGAGAGGGCCCAGGGGGGGCGCACAGCCCTATGAGGGCTGTTGTGTCCCCCTTTGTGGCCCATTAGGCCCGAAACTCTTTCCGGGACCCCGAAAAACCCTTTTCGGTCATCCGCCGTCTTCCCGATACTCCCCGGAACACTTCCGGACTCCGAACACCCTCATCCTATATATCAATCTTCGTCCCCGGACCATTCCGGAGACCCTCGTCACGTCCGGGATCTCATCCGGGACTCCGAACAACCTGCGGTAACCATGCACTGTTCTCACTAACAACCCTAGCGTCACCGAACCTTAAGTGTGTAGACCCTGCGGGTTCGGAAACTATGCAGACATGACCGAGACACTCCCAGGCCAATAACCAATAGCGGGATCTGGATACCCATATTGGTTCCCACACGTTCCTCGATGATCTCATCGGATGAACCACGATGTCAAGGATTCAGGCAATCCCGTATACAGTTCCCTTTGTCTCGTCGGTATGTTACTTGCCCGAGATTCGATCGTCGGTATCTCTATACCTAGTTCAATCTCGTTACCGGCAAGTCTCTTTACTCGTTACCGTAATACATAATCCCGTGACTAACTACTTAATCACTTTGAGCTCATTGAGATGATGTATTACCGAGTGGGCCCGGAGATACCTCTCCGTCACACGGAGTGACAAATCCCAGTCTCGATCCATGTCAACTCAACAGACATCTTCGGAGATACCTGTAGAGTACCTTTATAGTCACCCAGTTACGTTGCGACGTTTGGCACACACAAAGCACTCCTACGGTGTCAGTGAGTTACATGATCTCATGGTCATAGGAACTTATACTTGACATGCAGAAAACTATAGCGATAACTGATACGATCAAAAGCTATGTTTAACGTTTGGGTCTCGTCCATCACATCATTCTCCTAATGATGTGATCCCATTATCAAATGACAACTCATGTCTATGACCTGGAAACCGCGGTCATCTTTGATCAACGAGCTAGTCCTGAAGAGGCTTACTAGGGACACAAAGTTTGTCTATTTATCCACACATGTATATGAGTTTCCAATCAATACAATTATAGCATGGATAATAAACGATTATCATGAACAAGGAAATATAATAATAACTCTTTTATTATTGCCTCTAGGGCATATTTCCAACAGTCTCCCACTTGCACTAGAGTCAATAATCTAGCATTACAAGGTAATGAATCTGACACCCATAGAGTCTTGGTGTTGATCATGCTTAGCCCGTGGAAGAGGCTTAGTCAACGGATCTGCAACATTCAAATCCGTGTGTACTTTGCAAATGCTTATGTCCTCCTCCTTGACTGAATCGCGGATGGAATTGAAGCGTCGCTTTATGTGTCTGGTCCTCTTGTGAAACCTTGGTTCCTTGGCTAGAGCAATGGCACCAGTGTTGTCACAGAACAGAGTCATTGGGTTCAGTGCACTAGGCACAACTCCAAGATCTGTCATGAACTCCTTCATCTAGACACCTTCCTTTGCCGCCTCCGAGGCAGCTATGTACTCCGCTTCGCATGTAGAATCGGCTACCACGCTTTGCTTGGAACTGCACCAGCTTACCGCTCCCCCGTTGAGAATATATACGTATCCGGTTTGAGACTTAGAGTCATCCGGATCAGTGTCAAAGCTTGCATCGACGTAACCCTTTACGACGAGCTCTTGATCACCTCCATAAACGAGAAACATTTCCTTAGTCCTTTTCAGGTACTTTAGGATATTCTTGACCGCTGTCCAGTGATCCATACCAGGATTACTTTGAAACCTTCCGGCCATACTTACGGCAAGGCTGACATCTGGTCTTGTGCACAGCATTGCATACATGATAGAGCCTATGGCTGAAGCATAGGGGACGACACTCATCTTTTCTCTATCTTCCGCAGTCACTTGGCATTGAGTCTTACTCAACTTTGTACCTTGCAATACCGGCAAGAACCCCTTCTTGGATTGATCCATTTTGAACTTCTTCAAAACTTTATCAAGGTATGTACTTTGTGAAAGTCCTATCAAGCGTCTTGATCTATCTCTATAGATCTTGATGCCCAATATGAAAGCAGCTTCACCGAGATCCTTCATTGAAAAACTCTTGGTCAAATACCCTTTCACGCTATCCAAAAATTCTATATTGTTTCCAATCAGCAATATGTCATCCACATATAATATTAGAAACGCTATAGAGCTCCCACTCACTTTCTTGTAAATACAAGCTTCATTGTAAACTTGTACAAACCCAAACGCTTTGATCACCTCATCAAAGCGAAGATTCCAACTCCGAGATGCTTGCACCAGCCCATAAATGGAACGCTGGAGCTTGCATACTTTGTCAGCATTCTCTGGATCGACAAAACCTTCCGGTTGTATCATATACAACTCTTCCTTAAGAAAACCGTTAAGGAACGCTGTTTTGACATCCATCTGCCAAATTTCATAATCGAAATATGCAGCTATTGCTAACATGATTCGGACGGATTTAAGCATCGCTACGGGTGAGAAAGTCTCATCGTAGTCAATCCCTTGAACTTGTGAAAAACCCTTTGCCACAAGTCGAGCTTTATACACGGTGACATTACCGTCAGCGTCCGTCTTCCTCTTATAAATCCATTTATTCTGAATGGCCTTCCGCCCTTCAGGTAATACTTCCAAAGTCCATACTTTGTTTTCATACATGGATCCCATCTCGGATTTCATGGCCTCTAACCATTTGTCGGAATCCGGGCCCACCATCGCTTCTCCATAGCTCGTAGGTTCACCGTTGTCTAACAACATGACCTCCAAGACGGGGTTACCATACCACTCAGGTGCAGTGCGTACCCTTGTCGACCTACGAGGTTCGGTAGTAACTTGATCAGAAGCTTCTTGATCATCATCATTGGCTTCCTCTTCAACCGCTGCAGGCTCCACAAAAACATCTTTCTGTGCTGCGCAACTCTCTGGTTGAAGCAGAGGTTCAATAACCTCATCAAGTTCTACCTTCCTCCCACTCAATTCTTTCGAGAGAAACTCTTTCTCGAGAAAGGACCCGTTCTTAGCGACAAACACTTTGCCTTCGGATCTGAGATAGAAGGCGTACCCAACAGTTTCTTTTGGGTATCCTATGAAGACACATTTGTCCGCTTTGGGTTCGAGCTTTTCTGGCTGAAGCCTCTTGACATAAGCATCGCAACCCCAAACCTTGAGAAAAGACAACTTAGGTTTCTTACCAAACCATAGTTCATACGGTGTTGTCTCAACGGACTTGGATGGAGCCCTATTTAAAGTGAATGCAGGTGTCTCTAACGCATATCCCCAAAACGATAGTGGCAAATCGGCAAGAGACATCATAGAACGCACCATATCTAATAGGGTTCGATTACGACGTTCGGACACACCATTACGCTGTGGTGTTCCAGGTGGCGTCAACTGTGAAACGATTCCACATTTTCTTAAGTGATTGCCAAACTCATAACTCAGATATTCTCCCCCTCGATCAGATCGTAGGAACTTGATCTTCTTGTTACGATGATTTTCAACTTCACTCTGAAATTGCTTGAACTTTTCAAAAGTTTCAGACTTATGCTTCATTAAGTAAATATACCCATATCTACTTAAGTCGTCAGTGAAGGTGAGAAAATAACGATATCCACCGCGCGCCGTGACACTCATCGGACCACACACATCAGTATGTATGATTTCCAATAAGTCACTTGCCCGTTCCATTGTCCCTGAAAACGGGGTCCTCGTCATCTTGCCCATGAGGCACGGCTCACATGTGTCAAGTGATTCAAAATCAAGAGACTCCAAAAGTCCATCAGCATGGAGCTTCCTCATGCGTTTCACACCGATATGACCCAGACGGCAGTGCCACAAGTAAGTGGTATTATCATTATCAACTCTACATCTTTTGGCATCAATGTTATGAACATGTGTATCATCACTATCGAGATTCAATAAGAATAAACCCCTCACTTCGGGTGCATGACCATAAAAGATATTACCCATATAAATAGAACAACCTTTATTCTCTGATTTAAATGAGTAACCGTCTCGCATCAAACAAGATCCAGATATAATGTTCATGCTTAACGCAGGCACTAAATAACAATTATTCAGGTTCATAACTAATCCCGATGGTAATCGAAGAGCGAGCGTGCCGACGGCGATCACATCAACCTTGGAACCATTTCCCACGCGCATCGTCACTTCGTCCTTCGCCAGCCTCCGTTTATTCCACAGTTCCTGTTTAGAGTTGCAAATGTGAGCAACCGAACCGGTATCAAATACCCAGGCACTACAACGAGAGTTGGTAAGGTACACATCAATAACATGTATATCACATATACCTTGCTTGTTGTTGTTGTTGGCCCCCTTCTTGTCTGCCAGATACTTGGGGCAGTTCCGCTTCCAGTGGCCGTTCCCCTTGCAATAGAAACACTCAGTCTCTGGCTTAGGCCCAGCCTTGGGTTTCTTCACTGGATTAGCAACTGCCTTGCCACCCTTCTTAGAGTTACCCTTCTTGCCCTTGCCATTCTTCTTGAAACTGGTGGTTTTATTGACCATCAACACTTGATACTCCTTCTGGATGTCTGCCTCAGCGACTTTCAGCATCGAAAACAGCTCGGCGATGGTTTTGTTCATCCCTTGCATGTTATACTGCTGCACGAAGCTCTTGTAGCTAGGCGGGAGTGACTGGAGAATTTTGTCAATGATAGCCTCGTCCGGGAACACAAGTCCCAGATCAGCTATGCGGGTATAGTACCCAGACATCTTCAGTAAGTGCTCACTGACAGACGAATTCTCCTCCATCTTGCAAGCAAAGAATTTATCGGTGGTCTCATACCTCTCGATCTTGGCATTCTTTTCAAAGATGAACTTCAACTCCTGGAACATCTCATATGCTCCATGACGTTCAAAACGCCTTTGAAGTCCTCCTTCCAAGCTATACAATATGGCACACTGCACTATTGAGTAGTCATCCGAACGCGACTGCCAGGCGTTCATAACGTCCACAGAGGCCTGAGGAGCGGGGGGTTCACCTAGCGGTGCATTTAGGACATAAACCTTTTGGGCAGCTGTGAGGATGATCCTCAGATTGCGGAGCCAGTCCACAAAGTTGCTCCCATCATCTTTCAGTTTAGCTTTCTCTAGGAACGCATTAAAATTCAGGGGAGCTACTGCGCGAGCCATCTACAACAAAAGATTTGCAAAGACATTTTAGACTATTGTTCATGATAAGTGAGTTATTACCTAATCAAATTATTTATAACTCCCACTCAAATTGACATCCCTCTGGTCATTCGAGCGTGACATGATCCAGATCCACCAGCCCAAGTCCGATCATCACGTGAGATGAGGTGGTGTCAATGGTGAACATCTACATGTTGATCATATCTACTATATGACTCATGCTCGACCTTTCGGTCTTCCGTGTTCCGAGGCCATGTCTGTACATGCTAGGCTCGTCAAGTCTAACCCGAGTGTTCTGCATGTGCAAAACTGGCTTGCACCCGTTGTATGCGAACGTAGAGTCTATCACACCCGATCATCACGTGGTGCTTCGAAACGACGAACCTTCGCAACGGCGCACACTCGGGGGGAACACAATTTTATCTTGAAATTTTAGTGAAGGATCATCTTATAATGCTACCGTCGTCCTAAGCAAAATAAGATGCATAAAAGGATTAACATCACATGCAAATCATAAGTGACATGATATGGCCATCAACTCGTTCTTTTGATCTCCATCTCCAAAGCACCGGCATGATCTCCATCGTCACCGGCGCCACACCATGATCCCCATCATCATGATCTCCATCATCGTGTCGCCATCGGGGTTGTCGCGCGCCCACCATGCTCTTACTACTATTGCTACCGTTTAGCGATAAAGTAAAGCATTACAAAGCGCTTAATGATTGACACGCAGGTCATACAAAATTAAAGACAACCCTATGGCTCCTGCCGGTTGCCGTATACATCGACATGCAAGTCGATATTAACTATTACAACATGATCATCTCATACATCAAATATATTTCATCATGTCATTGGCCATATCATATCACATACATACCCTGCAAAAACAAGTTAGACGTCCTCTAATTTGTTGTTGCATGTTTTACGTGGCTGCTATGGGTATCTAGCAAGAACGCTTCTTACCTACGCAAAGCCACAACGGTGATATTTAAGTTGCTATTTAACCTTCTACAAGGACCGCCTTGTTCTGTTCCGATTCAACTAAGATAGGAGAGACAGACACCCGCCAGCCATCTTATGCAACAAAAGTCACATGTCTGTCGATGGAACCGGTCTCATGTACGTGGACATGTAAAGTTGGTCCGGGCCGCTTCATCCTATAATGCCGCTGAATCAAGAAAGACTAAGGAGGGAAGCAATCTAAACATCAATGTCCACAAACCCTTTTGTGTTCTACTCGTGAAAGCATCTACGCAAGAACCTGGCTCATGATGCCACCGTTGGGGAACGTTGCATGGGAAACAAAAAATTTTCCTACGTTCACCAAGATCAATCTAGGAGATGCATCTACGAGGGGAGAGTTGGATCGACATACCCTTGTAGATCGCTAAGCGGAAGCGTTCAAGAACGCGGTTGATGGAGTCGTACTCGCCGCGATTCAGATCGCCGAAGATCCTAGCACCGAAGCAACGGTGCCTCCGCGTTCTTCACACGTACAGCTCGGGGACGTCTCCTCCTTCTTGATCCAGCAAGGGGGAAGGAGAGGTTGATGGAGACACCGGCAGCACGACGGCGTGGTGGAGATGGTGGTGGAGGATTCCTGCAGGGCTTCGCCAAGCACCGCGGAGTTCACGAAGATGGATGTGGGAGAGGGAGGGCAGCGCCGAGGCACGAACGTGTGTGGCTGCCCTCCCTCTGCCTCTCTTTATATAGGGGGAGTAGAGGGGAGGGGGCGCCCTAGGGTTTACCCCTAGGGGCGGCGGCCAAGGGGAGGTGGGAGGGGGCGGCGCCCCAGGGTTAGGGTTCCCCCCCCCCCAAGTGCCTTGCCCCCCAAGCCTAGAGGGTGCAGCAGCCCTAGGGGGGGCCAGCCCCCTTGGCGCATGAGGAGAGGGCCCAGGGGGGGCGCACAGCCCTATGAGGGCTGTTGTGTCCCCCTTTGTGGCCCATTAGGCCCGAAACTCTTTCCGGGACCCCGAAAAACCCTTTTCGGTCATCCGCCATCTTCCCGATACTCCCCGGAACACTTCCGGACTCCGAACACCCTCATCCTATATATCAATCTTCGTCCCCGGACCATTCCGGAGACCCTCGTCACGTCCGGGATCTCATCCGGGACTCCGAACAACCTTCGGTAACCATGCACTGTTCTCACTAACAACCCTAGCGTCACCGAACCTTAAGTGTGTAGACCCTGCGGGTTCGGAAACTATGCAGACATGACCGAGACACTCCCAGGCCAATAACCAATAGCGGGATCTGGATACCCATATTGGTTCCCACACGTTCCTCGATGATCTCATCGGATGAACCACGATGTCAAGGATTCAGGCAATCCCGTATACAGTTCCCTTTGTCTCGTCGGTATGTTACTTGCCCGAGATTCGATCGTCGGTATCTCTATACCTAGTTCAATCTCGTTACCGGCAAGTCTCTTTACTCGTTACCGTAATACATAATCCCGTGACTAACTACTTAATCACTTTGAGCTCATTGAGATGATGTATTACCGAGTGGGCCCGGAGATACCTCTCCGTCACACGGAGTGACAAATCCCAGTCTCGATCCATGTCAACTCAACAGACATCTTCGGAGATACCTGTAGAGTACCTTTATAGTCACCCAGTTACGTTGCGACGTTTGGCACACACAAAGCACTCCTACGGTGTCAGTGAGTTACATGATCTCATGGTCATAGGAACTTATACTTGACATGCAGAAAACTATAGCGATAACTGATACGATCAAAAGCTATGTTTAACGTTTGGGTCTCGTCCATCACATCATTCTCCTAATGATGTGATCCCGTTATCAAATGACAACTCATGTCTATGACCTGGAAACCGCGGTCATCTTTGATCAACGAGCTAGTCCTGAAGAGGCTTACTAGGGACACAAAGTTTGTCTATTTATCCACACATGTATATGAGTTTCCAATCAATACAATTATAGCATGGATAATAAACGATTATCATGAACAAGGAAATATAATAATAACTCTTTTATTATTGCCTCTAGGGCATATTTCCAACAGTTCGGTGACGTTGAGTGTTGGCCGAGGTGAAAGCCTTTTCTATCTTCGGATGGACCGCCAGCGGCGAAGCTCGTTCCCTTCTTGAAGCCATCGTCACGGCTCTCATTGCCCGTCGTGGTGCTTCAGGGGAAACTTTGATCCTTGGATCAGGCAGTGGCGACGGTCTGGTGTGGTAACCTGCCTAAAGGCGCCGCCTTGGAGCCCTCGGTTCTTCATATGCGGCTTCATCTCTTCGCGGTGGCGTGTTCACAGTTGGAGTCCCCGGGTGCTCGTGTAGTGCTATAGGTTGTGGTGCTGCGCTCAGCGTCTATGTATCCTGTCTTGGGTGTGTGCGTGTGTTGTGATGACGTGTGTTTGTACCGGGTTGTTGTTACTCGTTGCTTTATATATAAAGCGGGGCGAAAACCTTTTTCGATAAATCTCAAACACATGTAATGTAAAACGATGCAATACAAATCCTGTGTCTAAAGCAACACACACCATCTATCTACCAAAATTTGACATGGCTTACCTACATGCTATACTATGGATCATCGAGGGATGGTCTTGCCCTTGCTTTTTCCGGTGCCCTAGCCGTCTTTCTCGTGGAAGTAGCGCTCAAAAGCACAAAATGGACCAAGTCAGATCTGCTCTTCGCTGGAGCTGAGCGGCGCGTCGTTTTCCTCCTTCTCTTCTTTGGGGGCAATCCGACCATGGCAAGGACCGCTCAATTTTACTCTCGGGCGAGGGCGCGCGTCTTCCTTCTCTGTCGCTTTCTTTAGGATGTTGGCATGAATGGTTTCCATCTCTGCGGCAGCGGGCGCTGCCGCATCCGCCTTCGCCATGTCGGCAGTAAGGCGGGCCTCGGCCAGCCACATCTTCTTCTTCGCACGACGGGCACATCAGTCCCTGTAGCACTCATACTCCGGCGGACCTTGGATGGGGAGGCTAACAGACAACGATGCTCCATCCCTGGCGGATCTGAGAGACCGTTGCGCCGATGCAATGGATGCGCGACATACTGATCCCGACGTCAGTCAGGCACATTCCTCGCGGGAGCGGTATAAGGCAGTGCGGACGACCATAGCCTCCTACCAGCCGAATGAGACGACACCCCAGTGGACGGCTCCGGAGTGTCCGTCATGCCGGAGAAGACCGGAGCTCCCTAGAAGTGATCTTGGGGGCGGAGCATAGGGGAGTGAAGTGGAGTGGCTAGAATTTAGTTTGGCAAGAAAACGGAGACGAATATTTAAGGGTTTCGGGCGTTTGAGACACCCGTAGGTGTTAAAGTTGCGTACGGAAATAAGTTCAACGTCTAATCCAAATGCACTGTCAGCGCGCGGCTGCAAAGCCCCCATGCGGAGATGCATCCCCGACATCCCACGATCCATCCAGCGCACTGAGCCGCATCGGTCAAGTCGTCCGCTGTCCTTTATAGATCAAGACACCGGTTCAACTTCAAACCGTACAGTTCCTGGCCCCATGGGCAACCCCCACTTGGTCTCTAGTCCGCGCGCGGCGAGACTACTTGACTCTGTGGTGTCGACCGATGAGCTACACAGATCTCTCCACAAATTTCCTCCTTCCCAAACATCCAACACCAAGCCATGGCCTCTCGCCGTCGTCCTGCCACCATAACCATAGTCTTCCTGGTGTTGCTATACCTCTCCTATGCGCCACGCTGGGCCTACTCGCTCTCCTTCAATCTGAACTTCTCCGACCCCAGTGCCGGTTCATCGATCGTCACCGCCGGCGATGCATTCATCAGCCCATCAAGGCTAGAGCTGACAAAAAGTGCACGTGATGCAGACATTCTGAGCAGCTCCGGCCGGGCGTCGTACGCGCACAAAGTGCCGCTATGGAGCAACGCCACCGGCGAGGTGGCTAGCTTCACCACCACTTTCTCCTTCCGAATTATTCCAGACGAGGCCAGCCTGCCGCAGACCGGCGATGGTATGGCATTCTTCCTCGGGCACTTCCCTTCCGTAATACCGCCCAACAGCGGCGGCGGCAGGCTCGGCCTCTTGCCGTCCTTCACTAACTGGACAGGCGACAGCCGGATCGTGGCTGTCGAGTTCGACACTTTCGGCAACGAAGAATTTGTTGATATCAGTGGGAACCATGTCGGCATCGACGTCAACTCCATCAACTCCACAGCGTCCACGGACACGTCCTGGCTGGGAAAGAACCTCACATCGCCCAATGTTACCAAAACCGCCACTGTCACATACCACAATGACTCCAAGATGTTGGTCGTTGATCTCATCATCGACAATGCCTTGTACCAGGTTAATGCAACCGTTGACCTTAGCAAATATTTACCAGAGGAGGTCGCTGTGGGCTTCTCCGCGACAACTGGCATGTTCGCCGAGCTGCACCAGATATTGTCATGGTCATTCAGTTCCACTCTGCACCTTCAATCAAAGAAGGAGACCCCTCCACCTGCTGAACCTCCTCTTCCAATTCCAACCAGCAGCAGCAACAACCACAAAAATTTGGTAATAATTTTACTAAACATTCTAGCTCCTCTGCTTTGTTTGTTGGTTTGTGCGGTGGTGGTACTAGGATGGCGGCGACACAAGAAAAGAAGACCAAATGACGACAGCGATAGCGACTCCGAAAAACAGTGTGTCGACAGAGCTGACCTGGAGAGAGGTGTGGCTGCGGGCGGCCCCAGACGGTACATGTACCACGAGCTGGTCGCCGCAACGAGCAACTTCGCGGAGGAGGAGAAGCTCGGGCGAGGCGGCTTTGGGAGCGTTTACCGGGGTCACGTCACGCTCACACCCGCAGCCGCAGTTGGTGGCGACCAAGACCACCGTGCGATGGCGGTGAAGGTGCTATCAGCAGAGTCGTCGGCGCAGGGGAGGAAGGAGTTTGAGGCAGAGGTGAGGATCATCAGTAGACTGAAGCATCGCAACCTTGTACAGCTGCTGGGCTGGTGCGACAGCCGCAAGGGGCTCCTCCTTGTCTACGAGCTCGTCGTAGAAGGCAGCCTAGACAGGCACCTCTACCGCAAGGATGACACGTATCTGACATGGCCACAGAGGTACAACATCATCGTCGGCTTGGGATTGGCGCTTCGCTATCTCCACGGGGAGTGGGAACAGTGCATCGTGCACGGCGACATCAAGCCCAGCAACATCATGCTCGACTCGTCGCTCAGCACCAAGCTTGGAGACTTCGGGTTGGCCCGGCTCGTCGACCACGGCGCCGGGTTAATGCAGACCACGAAGGCCGTGCTCGGCACCATGGGGTACATCGATCCGGAGTTCATCAACACGCGCCGGCCCAGCACCGAGTCCGACGTGTACAGCTTCGGTGTTGTACTCCTGGAGATCGCCTCAGGCCGGCGGCCGGTGATCGAGACCTCGGAGAGGTCCTTCACGCTGCTCAGCTGGGTGCGGGGCCTGTACGGAAGGGAGGCGATCCTTGATGCGGTGGATGAGCGGGTGAGGGGCGACGAGGCGGACGAGCGGTGGATGGAGCGGGTGCTGGTCGTCGGGCTCTGGTGCGCGCATCCGGACCAGAGCGAGCGGCCGTCCATGGCCCACGCCATGCACGTCCTGCAGTCTGACGAGGTGAGGCTGCCAGTGCTCTCGCTGCACATGTACAGAGCTGCACCGAGTTTTGTGTTCTCCGTCGATAGCTCTGGCTCCGGTTGTGTTCGCTCTTCTTCGGTCCGCACCGACAGCATCACCCATTCTTCTGAGTCATCCTCAACCGCAGGACGTGCATGACCTGGGCCACGGACGACCGTTCGCCAGTATCCATAATTATTTGGTCTTTTCGATGAATGTAAGTCGCCATGCGACCATTTCCCGCATCCGTTTGTCTTACTGAAATTGAATGATATGAATGTGCTCATGTACTGAAATGTTGTTCGTCTGAATATTTTTGTTATGTTAACAACTAGCAGAGTGGCCCGCTCGATGTGCGGGCTAGAATTTATAATGTTTTGCAATGCCAAATTATTATTTATTTTGTCTGTAGAAAAATTGGAATCAAATGTGATGGAAATTACACATATAAGACTTGCGCGAGCATAGTTTTCTCTTACGTATGGTCAGATTTTTATTTACATATAAATAAACATGTTACCCATTTATCACCTGCCTTCTAATTAGGCATGCCGCACTAACTATATTTTTTATGACCAGTCATGTTAAACATTTTAATCTTCTACTGATTATACGATGACCTCACTTTATGTAAATCTAAATTTTAAAGCTATACATGTTGGGCCATTTAATTTTTGATATAGAAAGGAAATACATCTATGAGTGGGAGTGTAGAATAGAAGCGTGGTCAAAAGGCCATCAATGTTTGGAAAGAATATTATAAGTAATTCTCGAAATGATGAATTGCATGCAAATGTAATGGAGTAGAAAAACATTAAATTTCATGCAGTTTCTGTTTAAATTTCAGCATATCTTTCCCTCCTATCTTTTTATTACATTCGTCAACATAGTTCACTCGCTCTTTCAATTGGCGATCCACTTCTGATTCTATTTGAGACATTTATGCTTAACCTGCGCTAGCCAAATCCATCACAATACCATAGATACATCAGCACATGGACTTGATATAGTTGTATGCTTATGTGATATTATGCATTATTTTTCGACCCTGATGTTATTCTTTTGAATACAAACCTCAGGCCATCTTTGTATGAATTGTATAATTTTAATAAACCTTTGTGTAACATGGCCAGTATTTTGATATGCTTTTTCTGTAATGTAGGTTGCTATATACCTTAAATCGCAAAGAGACAAAGAAGTTAGTGTAATATGCAAAAATCTAGGAGAGAAAGGTCGCCTATAGTAGTTCACACATCCTAACTCTGACGTTCCATACACAAATACCTATCGAACAAATAGAAACTTCATACAGAATTAAAACCTAACATCGTTTTTATTATAGACCAAGAGCTCTAGAGAAGAATCACATACTTGTAGCCTTTAGTTTTGATTTTAAAAATCACACCAACAAATGTTTTTATATAAGGGTTTTCGACAACGGAAGCGGATTACTATCAGTTGTCCTAAAAAGATTGCTTGGGAAACCATGTTGTTTAGGAATTTCATCTATAAGTTGCATAGAGAACTTACATTAAAAAATGGTGCATCGAGAAGTTCATTTAATGTTGTTGGAAGAAATTATTTTATGATTGCTTGAACTGCTAAGAGTGGAGGCTCACTGAACTGCTGACTCGCCCATGTGTATTGTACCTTTTGTTCTCCTTCAGCACCCTGTCCATGTATGTCATGTTAGGAAAAACACGCGAGGCGCCCTAGCACATGAGAAGGAAATCATGTATTATTGCTCCACCTCCAAGCCTTCCTAATTTTTCTTGCCCAGACCTAATTAAGGTCAAGCTGCAGATGAACAATGGCACAAATAACATTCGATCTATTACATTGGCATATATCATTCAACTTCAGAACAATATGAAGCTTAAGATGAATGACATAAATATCATCGTCTATAACATTGTATAAAACATTCGACTTCTGAAGAGTAGGCTAACATAGAAAAAACACACAGATCACTCCAACACAAAGAAAAAACGAAGAAAATACACTGCCATCTTAAATGCATACCATATGGTTTTAGTAGGTACATAGGGAGGTATATGCAGCTCTCGTTGCTGCTAAAGGGAAATTTATTTAACTTCATAGCAGTCTGCGCACATAACCTCCTAGTCAAAGCATGAGAAGGAAGTTCCATTATATCTCTATGTCCAAGCTGTTCTAATTATGTTTGCCCATTATTTCCATGGATAAGTTTGCAGACCTAAGCAAGTTCAATGTCAAGTTGTGGTTCTGCTGCAACGCGTCACCAGATACCATAGAGATGTCGGCGGAGCTGAGGAGGAGATACCCATGCATAAGCATGGTCTTCCGTGCACACAATACATCTATAAAAAGGCATATCAAATAATTGCATCCAACATACTGCAAAACTCATATAATGTAACTGCTCGGGTCTACAGAGTGTAATACATAAGAAAAAAGATTAATCAAAGTATATCACAATATTATAGAGCATATGCGATGCAATATTTTTTTTATGCACTTACCGGTGCGTAGCGCAATCACCTAGATGGCTTGTGCATGTCGTCCTCTTGAGCAACATCGCCGGCATACATGTAGGATACTTTATGTGTTGTGAATTTCTGTTTATCTGATGATGACCTGCACAAAGGGTTGGACCCCATCAGCGTCATCTGCTTACCTACATGTTGAGTTGAGGTGCCTGATGCAGATGTATGCTCTCATCTATAGAGGGTGAGTGATGTATGCTCTCATCTATAGAGGGCGAGCGGCAGGACCTCGGGATCATTATGTCCGCTAGATCATGCTCGTCGTTCATCCACGGGAAATCCGTGGTCTTCATGCTGGGTATACTTATGTATGATCTTGCTCTCCACGGATCATTATGTCCCCTAGATCACGTTGGTCGTTCATCTATGGGGAATCCGCGGTCTACATGCTGGGTATATGTACGTATCATCTTGCTCTCCACGGATCATTATGTCCCCTATATCACATCGGCTTCATGCTCCAGATCGGCAGCTGCACAAAGCTAGCCAGATCGATTCCAATCAATTGGCAAGATGCCCGCAGACACAAAGCCAGCTACCTCAATAAAAAAAATAGCAATACACTCACGTACACAGCAAGGAAAGCTAGCCTCGCTAGCTAAAAACTTGTGGCCGGCCCGAAACGCACATAGCAAGGAAAGCTAACCTCGCTAGCTAATAAACTTGCGGCCGGCCAGAAACGCAAATTAATCCCACGAATTGCACACAGGGAGAGTTGATTTGATTTAATAAATCATGAAACCTAGACAGACAATACCTATATTCTGGCGGTGGCTTCAGGTAAGGGTTGTCCAGCTAGCTCTGAGAGTATCCCATGGCGGTGCAGCCTGTAGGGAAGGAGAGGCGGTGGCGGCGTGAGGATGGAGCCTCGATTGCTCAATAGAGAAGTTATGGGGAATTTTTTTAGGGTAAATAAGTTACGGGGAATTAATCAATAGAAAAGGCCCATGAAAAATTTGTCCATGGCATAGGTTGGTAATTCCCATCAACTGTAATCTATCGGTTGTGGTTATTTATTCTGATAAATGAAAGGCCGGATGTTTCTAATTATTGTGGGATTTTTAAGCTAATTATCTTTATTTTGGTGATCCCATCAACTACTTTTCAATATAAATAGATGTTCATACGGGCATGACAACTGATTGTAGGTTGAAAGTTTTAGAGTAGGCTAAGTTCTGCTTGAGGAAACTTACGTGTTTTAGATAAGTTCGACGAGAGGAAGGTTACAGACGACAAATGGACATTTAAAAAAAATATAGGTGAAAGTATACATTGCAACGGGGCTTTTCAACCATTGAAACATGAATTCGAAACAAAAGAAAAATGGAGGTAATAACCGTCTCTTCTTAGCTCATTGGTTTGACACATACGAATGGCTTGAGTATAGTGTTGAAATGGATGCGGTGTTTTGCTTTGTTTGCAACTTATTCAAGGATAAAACTAAATATAAAGGTGGGAATACTTTTGTGAAAGGGGGATTTAAAGATTAGAACAAGATGAGTAATAGGTGTGAAAAACATTATGGCTCTCTCACTACTGCTCATTGTGAAGCTCAAGCGAATTATGATTTGTTCACTATGCCTAATGCATCAATTAGGGAGTCTACTGCTTTAACTTCCAAACATATAAAGGCTCAATATATTTCTATTTACTGCCTATGATTTCTTTTAAAGCAAGGGTTGGCTTTTCATGGTCATGATGAATGTGAAGGATCACTTAACAAGGGGAATTTTCTTGAGCTTTTAAATCATCTAGCGGAAAAGTTTGAAGATGTTGACAAAGTTGTTCTAAAAAATGCTCCAAAGAACTATAAAACGCCATCCCATGAGATACAACTAGAAATCCTCAAATGTTGTGCTAAGGAGACAACTAGTCTCATCATGAAAGATCTCGGTAATGAATATATTTCCATACTTGCCAATGAATCTAGTGATGTGTATCAACGCGAAGAATTGGCTCTTTGCTTGTGTTATGTTGACATAATCGGATGGTCAGTTGAAAGATTTCTTGGAATTGTTCATGTTGAGGACACTATCTTTACCAACAAACGATGTTAGAGCGCATCGACATATGGCAAATGACAGTTCATGCAGTCTGTGCGGCGCCCAAGACTCTTGGAGACACTCCTTAATCGAATGCACGGTATCAAGATGCACATGGGCACTTGTTGATGATGACTTGGCGCAGCAAATAGCGGTGATATCTGAACCGAACGCAAAACAGTGGCTTTTCTCGCTAATGGAAGCAGTACCGGCGGACCTTTTTGTTAAACTCTCTGTCACACTTTGGGCCATCTGGACATCTAGGCGCAAGGCTATACATGAGGGGATATTTCAAAGTCCACAGGCCACGCAGGGGTTCATTGCAAGATATCTGAAAGAGATTGAATTAATCAGTAAGCCAGTGGGGGTTCATGACGAAGGCCGAGTTGGGGTGCAGGGGATGAGAAACACTCAACGACCCAAGGCTCCTCCGCAGGGTTATGCAAAGATCCATGTTGACGCAGCATGTAGGAGAGGAATTGGAGGTGCAGCGGCTGCGGTCTGCCGTAGTGCGGACGGTATTTTCCTGGGAAGCTCAGCACTTGTTGTGGAGGGAGTTGATGATCCATTCATTCTGGAGACTATCGCATGCAGGGAAGCGCTATCTTTGGCGCAAGATCTCAACCTCCAGGCGCTAGTGATAGCGTCCGATGCAAAAGAAGTTGTGGGATCAATAAACGGGGCATGCCATGGAACTAATGGAGCCATCGTTCAAGAGATTAATAAGTTAGCTCTTTCTTTTAGTTGTCTTTTTACTTTTGAAAGTCGTTCTGTTAATGTTGAACCACATAGACTAGCCAAGCATGCTCTCTTGTTAGGGAGGGGACGCCATTTGTGGCTTGATCATTCCCACAATGAGAGAAGTATCCCACACTCTGTGGAATTTGATGAATAAAGCTTGGTTTGATGCTCAAAAAAAAAAATTGAGAGACTATGAGCATAATTGGTTAGCTACCAACATTTGGCATTGCCAATATTTGGCAAGCCAACATTTGGCAAAATCAAAAGTTGCCAACATTGGGCAACCTTTTATGAGATTGGCAACGGAAATTGGCAAGCAACCGTTCTCTAGCCAATATTTGGTAGTTGCCAAAATTTGACATGCCAACTTTTGGCATCAAACCAATTATGCTCTATTTATGGAAAATTCTTCGAGTTTTTTATGGTGCATGGACATGGATATGACGGGGCAAGTAACATGAAAGGTAAGGCTAATGGTTTGAAGAAACTAATTATGGATGAGTCTCCATCTGCTTATTATGTTCATTGCTTTCCCATCAACTTAAGTTAACTCTTGTTGTTGTTGCTATAGAGAATGATGAATGCTTTTCATTCTTTCAACAACTGTCATCTTTATTCAATGTTCTGGGTTTTTTATGTAAAAAGATACAATGTTTTAAGAATCTCAAGGCAATTATCTCATTGGAGCATTCTAATCAGATGAAATTGAAACTAGCAAAGGGAAAACAAGAAATGAGCCTGGGAAGATGATGTGAAACCCGTTGGGATCCCAATCCAAAATTGTGTCACGGGTTGTTTCCTTTTGACCTTCAATCCAGATAGTTCTCAAAAGGATTGTAAAAGTGTATAATAGTGTTGAGGGTCTTGGAGCTTAAACTATATTGAGACCATTTGAGGCATTCAAGTTTGATTTCATGCTGCACTTCGTGGGTATTTGGGTACACAGATGGCTTGAGACAAGCTTTGCAAAGGAGGGATCAAGATATTATGAGTGCCATGGATCTAATTTCTCTCACTAAACAACACTTTTTGAATCCGCGAGAAGATAGTGGGTAGGAATTATTTCTAAAAAATGTCAATTCTTTTTGTCTGAAGCATAAGATCAAAGTGCTTGACATGGATGGATTCTATAAGTCAGCTCATAGATCTAATAAGTTCTTCAATAATGTAAGGAATCTGCATCGCTTCATATTGATATGTTTTTGGGTCTCATTGATAGGCAACTTCAAGAGATCAACAAGAGGTTTGATGAGGTAAACATAGAATTACTTATTTGTATGGCATCATTCAATCATTTTGATTCATTGGCTGCTTATGATCAAGAGAAGTTGGTTAAGCTTACCCCCTTTTATACTAAGGAGTTCTCAAAGACATACATATTGAGACTTCCTTATCAATTATCAATGTTTATTGCTGATATTCGTAGAGATGAAAGATTTAGAAAGGTGAATACTGCTCAACTTTTTGCCAAGCTTGTTGAGACAAAGAAGAACATATCATATGCCATTGTGTACAAGCTAGTCAAGTTGGTGTTAATTCTCCCCGTGGCGGCTGGTAGTGTTGACAGGGTCTTATGTTGGATGAATTATGTGAAGAATAAGTTAAGAGCCAAAATGGGGGAACACTATTTAAATGATTGCTTGGTTACTTTTCTTGAGCGTAAATTCTTCATGCAAGTAAAGGAAGACACCATAATTTCTCGCTTCCGAAAGGGTGGCAACAGAGTTATATTATGCTTCTCCTTGTTGTTGCAATGTAATTGAATTATTTGAGAAATTGTTGTTGTTGTTGTTGTTGTTGTTTTTGTTTTTTGTTTTTTTGCAAGGAGGGGACTCCGTGGCTACAAAGAATAATTTATAGTTTTGTTGTTATTATTATAAAGTATTTTTATTTCTTACATTGTTGTGTATCAATCTTTTTTACTCTGCATACCCATGTCAGAAATCATGGACCCGCCACTGGTGTCAGGAGATTTTCGTCTCCCATCATCTCCAAGATTTCGCCTGCACCACCGCAAACATCGTGCCCCATTTTTGTGTCAGACTGAGCCTGACTATTGAAAACGGCCCATTCAAGCATTCCTAGCAAGGCATGCTCTGAGTTGATTTAAAGTTCGTGCGCTTGCGAGTTAGACCTCCCTACGTGCAATCCATTAGGACCCGATTGGATTGCTGGATCATTCCTACACCTGTAAATTTTCACACTTGTATCTTACCGGTCTCCAACTGAATACCCCGATACTGAAGGAGGAGCTGTATTTTTAAATCGGATGGGCTGTGGGGTGTATCAGATACCAGCCCATTACAGGCGTATTTGTGGAAACCAGCGCAATTGAAACGATGCTCCAAGCGCGACCTTATGGTTTTCTCGTATCCACCCAGCCTGTTTGAGGCAATGCAGGCCACCAAACACGTCCTAATAATAATATCACATCATTGTGCTATCTATTCAAGTGGCTGCCGTGTCCCAATTGTAGCAGTTGTTTATTCATTTTGGTCCACCACTTGTGTTGCTACATAATGGAGACAAGTCGAACGTCTAATCCAAATGCACTAGTTTTTTTTGTTTGAGAACATCCAAATGCACGAATGAAAAACTATATCACGTGAATGTGGCTACTCCTTTTGACCCATACCGCATGTAGGAATTTGCCTCTAGTGCGCGGTGGGATCCCCCTCCGTCCCCGACAGCCCACGATGCCCCCCTATGACAGCGCAAAAAAGAAAAAGAAAAAATCTGATTCTGTCAAGTCGTCCTCTTTCCTTTCTACTACCTTCTTTCTGGTTTATAGGGCACATTTTATTTATTTTTCTTTTCGTTTTTTTCAGTTTAAAGAGCGGTGGCGGAGCTACGCAGCCAAAGCTGGGCGGGCCGCCATGAAGGAAGATCCCTTTTTTTTGTCACGACCAAGTTTACTTTAATCCTACATTGTATTTACTGTGGGATGGGCGGCCATGGCCCATTTTTGTCACACGTAACTCCACCGGTGTTGAAGGGCTTATCTCCATCTTGTCTTTAGATTCCAAGACACATTAAATGTTTGCGTGCCGAAATTGAAAAGAAACTAATGCATGTAATGTTTCTACGGTTTTGCTAGAATTCATCTAGTGCCCAAACATGCATGCATTGTAATTAATCTAAATTAATGCATCGGTTTAGTTTGGATAGTTTTGTAAAGTACGAGACATATTTCTTCACTCACCATCTGCCTTGGTTGATGAGATTTCAGATTTGAGCCCTATAAACCGGAAGGGAGGGAGTAGATCCAAAAGACCAGTTCAAACTTCGTGGCCCCAGGGAAGGAGTAGATCCAAGACACATTACTCCACTCACCATCTGCCTTGGTTTCTAATCCGTGAGTGGCGACACTATTCGACTTGTGGTGTCTACCGGCGGGCTTGAAATGTCGATGAGCTACATATATCTCCGTTGCACAAGCTTCCTCCTTCCCAAATACCAAGCCCAAACAATGGCCTCTCCCCGTCGTCCTAGTCCTAACACCCTAGTCCTCCTGATATTGCTATATGTCTACTACGCGCCGAGCTGGGCCTTCACGCTCTCCTTCAACCTCAACTTCTCCGACCCCAGCGCCGGTTCTTCCATCAAAATCACCGGCGATGCACTCATCAGCCCGCCGTGGCTAGAGTTGACAAAGAATACGCGTGATGCAAACCTTCAGAACAGTGTTGGCCGGGCATGGTACGCGCACAAGGTGCCCCTTTGGAGCAACGCCACCGGCGAGATGGACAGCCCGCCGAATCACTCCAGACAAGGACAGCCTGCCGAATACAGGCGACGGGATGGCCTTCTTCCTCGGGAATTTCCCTTCGGCGATACCGCCCAGCAGCTCGGGCCACAGCCTTGGCCTCCACCCGGAGTTCACTAAGGGCATCTTCAATGCACGGGCGTTTATATGGGCGCTTGAGTTAAAAAGAAAATTAATTTAGGGTGAAGCACCGGTGTAAGCGACTGGGATTGCAACGCACGAACGCTAGTTTGAGCTCCTATTTGATTTTCTTTTCTTTCGGAGGAACGTGTGAAGCGCCCGTCCCTCCAACGCACAGACCGAAGCATCGACGCCACCGTCCGACCGAACAACGAACCAGCTCTGCCAGCCTGCTACCCACTCAGCTCAGTCCTCATCCAGCAAGCTCTCTCCCTCTCCCCTCTCGAACTCTCCACACCCTTCTGCACAAGACCATGTCTCGTCAGATCCAGCGAGTGGGACAAGACCTGCAGGCCGACCTCACCCACCCTAAGATGGCAGCCACGGCGAACGGCGGCGCGCGGGCGGAGGAGGCAGCAGCCCGCCTCTTCCTCCATGGAGATGAGGCCGGATTGGCTGGCGGTGAGGCTGACGGATAGGAAGAGGGCGCCATGTGCACGGAGGAGGAAGCAGCCGCGCCGCATGGGGACGAGGCCGGGCGAGCTCGTGTCGAGGCTCACCGCCAGCGGCGGGGCGGGTGGAGCGGGGCGGGGCGGGGCGGC
>LR738714.1:814653940-814667242 GCA_902687465.1 Secale cereale
TCAAACTTATGTGCACAATTTAACAGTACATCAAGGTAATGTTCGATAAATCATGTTAATGTTCGATATGCTGCAACAAATAAATCATACATGAAGTTAATGCCTAATATTGCAACTAATAAATCATACATTTACCTACGACTAATGATAACCTAGATAAATCAACAACGCTAGAGACAAAATAAAATCAATTGAGGGATATGTCAAAAAAGGGTGAAATGTTGAGATCGAACCGGTATGATAGGTGAATATTTCAACGAAGAGATAGGAATCGTACCACCTACAACAGCTTGTCACCTAAATGATGCATATCCATGGACGATTTCTGCAGGAAAATCAAAAGAACACACACCAAATTACAAAGTGAGAATCCTAAATATTGCAATGAGAAAGAACAAAAGGGGACCAGTACCTAAAATCAATGCTGCCTCAACTAAATACTGTGCAACCATATCCAGCAGGTGAAGAAACACACGACAACGCACCAATGAATCCAAACCCTTAAAACCATATAGATTTTTCTTTGTGCTATAATATTCTGCAGCTGCAAGAGTCCTTCACTATCAATTATGCCCTGCTGTATCGATAATAATTAGACTTGTCAGCACTCAGCAGTCAGCACACAAGAACTTGGAAGGTAAATTACCTCCAAAGGAATTAATAATGGCATGCCCCTTATTTTTGTAAGTTTCCAGATGCATCTCAGTGGGGGTAGAGCATGAATCAGTGGGTGGGTGTCATGTAGAGTGTTCCCAACGTACTGCAAAAAGAAGGGAGCGACGATGGGGCTGGAGCTTGATATATCTATATCTATACTACTATTTCTATACTACTATTAAAAAAGTAAACATGAATGCCTCTAAAACTACACAAAAAAACTGTACACGGGATAACCAGGACCCTTCAATTTACACATCCAACTGTCCATATTTCATCAAAATCCAGTCACTCAAATAAACGGCTGCGATCAAATGTTCTGCCGAGCAGAACACGTCTGCCCCCCGCGGCCCCGCCCACAACACCCGAAATGTGCGGCCTCCCCGGCCCTTCTTTCTCCCCAGATCGAGAAGGACGGATCGCAGCAACAATGCGCCGCCGATCCTCCCTTCCCCTCCTCCTCGCGCCGCCACTCGTCCATTCTCTTCCTCCTCACGCCGCCCCTCTCCTTGCGCCAGCAAGATGGCCCTCTTTCGCCCTTCACCACTCACCATCTGCGCCCTCGGCGGCCTGGCCTGCGAGGACGCCGGCCGACGGCATACTCCCGGAGGCACCGGCGCGTTAGGGTTCTGCCGCCGCCGCGTTCCTCCCTCCACTGCCACCTCATCGCGGCCTTCCCCCCTCCCTCATAGGGTCATTGACGCACCCCGCATTGAGATCTCAGCCGGACGGCCGCCACTATCGCCGGCGTCATTCGGCGCGGCGGCTGAGAGAACTACTCGACGTCGAGTCCATCCCACCGCGATCTACTCACTCCTCCTCGCTCGGGAGCCGCAGCCCGGTGAGATTTGCTAGCCACCCTCCGTCTCCCATGTTTGTGAACTGTCTCAGTACAGTAGCTCCGCACACTGCTTTTTGAGTCCTGAAAATGAGGATAGCCGTGGTGTGTGGGCCGTCGTCTTGTGAGTTGTGACATGAAAATGAGGCAGTTGTGGTGTGCAGGTCGTCGCCTTGCCGGATGTGAAGCGGACGAAGCAAGTCTCACCTCCCGTGCAAGGGACGCAGCTGTAGGCAGGTCAGTCTGAACTTGCGTCGCGTGATTATCCTGTTGTTGGCTACACAAATCATCAATGTTTTGTGTTTTGAGATCACATGCATGCAATTCCATTAGGCATATAATTTTGAACATGATGGATCCTTACTACCTGAACGGACTTGATGGATCCTTAGTACCGAAACTGACTTGATGGATCATTTGTTTGTTGGCAGTATTTGAATTGGACTGACAATGCAACATAGCTAATGCATGCTGGTATATTATGTCTGAAGCTGGTATAGTGGCTGAATAATATATGTATAAAATCATATCGATTGAAACTTCAATTAGTCTTGCTTGCAGCGATACTATTATGATTTTTTTTAATTTTCTTCAATTTATCTTCCAGCTCATCTGAATGATTTTTACATATATTTTTCTGGCAAAGTATACCTGGGATTGGTGCGTAAGCAATTAAATTTTGTCAAGTTCTGGTAAGTAACTTACTTGGCTGCTACACATGTGGACCACAACTTGCTTCCCTTTTATCATGTCACTAAACAGGTGTCATTAACTCCTACAATGGCCTTTTTCTTCTTCTCCAGATAATGTTCAGTTCAAAGTTATGGATATGAGGTGCGTGCAAATACAAGTGTGCAATGACAGATACCTTATCTTGCACCTTTTTTGCTCATTAAAAAGCGCACATGCTTTTCTTGATTTAGTATTCTTTTCCATGTGCAGTGTTAATTTTTTAATCATTCAAAGTGACATTAAAAATGAAGATCCTATAACTGAATAAATGGATGACTGTAATTAAATCTCATGTTTCATGCTCTGACTTATGTATACCAAATTTTATGTTAAACATGATTAAATTCTTTCTGATTGTATTTAATATCGCTGTATAATATCTTCAGCTATCATACAGCTGCATGTAGGTAAAATATTCCTGTTTATTTTGGTTGGATGTCAATTAATGTTTTTTTTTCTCAAGAATAGGCAGCGCTGGGTGGCGGAATGGCAAGACGTCTGGTTAGGTGACCTGGTCCGTGGTGAGTTTGTGGTTCTCGACTACAGGAGCATCACCGAGGCAATCGACAGTAGGTTGGTAGATTGCTAACACATCATGTTTAGAATTGCAAATTAATTTTCTTTTTCTGTTTATTTTTTCTAACTAAAAGTAGCAGTTTTGCTTTTGTATTAATAGTTCAGCAAGAACCTTTAAAGGCCTCTAAGGGAGCAGAGGAAAGAAAAGAAAATGCCTGATAGTGCAAACTGCAAAGTGCACTTTGACAGTAAGGTCAACACAAGACTACTCATGAAACGCCTCCATCAAGAGGCAACAATATACAGATACAAAATATTAGGCCTCCTTTGGTTTGGAGGAATTTTGTAGGATAAGATTCTTATAGAATTTTTCCTTTAGAGCCCTTTGGTTCATAGGAATGGATTCTTATTCCTACATAGTATTGGTTCCTATCCTCCACATTTCATAGGGAAATAAAAATGAGCCTAGACTCAATGGAAAAATTCCTTTGGTGTGAACCAAATGGCATCTCTTTTCCTATTCCTACTCATAGGATTTGAGATACATGTCATCTCATTTCCTACAAATTTCCTATTCCTATGATAATCCTATCCTATGAACCAAAGGAAATCTTAAAATGGATTTTGGGCTTAGCGGAAAGCATGTCGTGGGTCATCACAATCCTCAATTGATTGGTTTTTGGAATTGTGTAGCCATATGATTGAAGAGTTAATCATATTTCGGGGATTGTGATGCACGTACCAAAAAGTGGTCGAGTTGGAATCAAGGATGACTACCTCGCCTTCAGCTCGCCCCTCTCGCATGACAAAAGGCTTCATAAATAGTTGCTAAAAGGTTTTTTTGAGTATGATCTTTATACACAAACACATATATGGGAAATGGTAAGACCTATTAGGGTCAGCTATCTATTATTGACCAAAAGGTGTTCTTGGACATGAAGCATACAAATTACTCGGTGTGGCGTGAGCTCATGCTTGAGACAACACACCATTACGGCATCGCCGACCACTTCACGTCGGACTTCACCGATAGCCGTGGCGACTTGCTGTGGAAAATCATCAATAAGGCCATGAAGAAATGGTTCGACGGGGCCATGAACACGGAACTCTACGGCTTCATCATCGATTGGGGGACCACCGCCTTCGAACTCTGGTCATCCATCGAGGCTCACTTCCTCAACAATAAGCACTCAGGGTTGTTCTACCTCAAGACTGGGTCGTACGGCATCTGACATGACGACTCCTCCATATCCTCCTTCTGCGCCCGCCTCAAGGCCGCCGCAGATGGGCTGCAGAATGCCAGCAAGGCGGTGGACGACGACGAGCTCGTTGTCCAACTGCTTTTTGAAATCAACAATGATAAGCATTAGATGATGACCAAGATAATTGAGAAGTCGCCGACGCCCATAGCCTTCGATGTCATAGTCGGCATGTTTCAATCAGATCCACTCCTCCAAGCGCAATAACATAGACAGAGCCTTTGGTGCACAAAAGATGAAATGTCAAATCTTGCTCAAGATGCCAAACTACTCAATTAACACACAAAAGATTATTGTTGCGGCTACCATGACCTACAAAACTACGTCCACCTCCATGAGACAGATGATCTTCACTTACTTCGATGTGAGACAGATCCCGATTATGTTCCAACTATCCTAGAGAGAGGTTGGAAAATAGAGGGGATAGAAATGACGGGAGGGAACGGTTGAGAAAAAAAAGGGAAAAGAAAGATATTACAATAATAAAAATACTTTTTTGTATTATAAAATGGAAGAAATGAAAAAACTAGTTAAAAGCCAAGTGTTATCTGCAGGTATTGGGCTTAGCTTAAACTGGTTTAAAACTGAAAACAGAATAATTAAGCTGACTATGCCATTACTAGACACTCGGCTTGCAGCGCCCGTCACCGTGAAAACGTCAATTGCGGGGAGGAAGGCCATGTGGCAAATCCTTTGCCGAGCGACAAGTATAGCCAGGTGTTTTTTATTCTTATGTCGATCCCTTTTTATAAGCTGGGTGCTTTTTGGAAAACACGCCGCTTGTGGAAGCGGCTATTCTACGCCCGGGCTTATCTACATCCCTGTGTAACAGCAAAATCAAAAATAATACTAGCAAAACAATTGAAAAAAAATCCGATACTTTTTGTGGTGCATGATGTTCAAATGTGTGGTGTTCATGCAAAAGTGCAGCTAGTTTGGAGATTCGAGAAGCACGTGGCAAAAAAAGAAAAAATTCAGGTGTCGGAAAACCTTTTAAAAATAACACTGTTCACACTAAAGTTTTTTTTTTGTCATGAGCTCCTTGAATGTCCAAACAAATTAAAAATTTGCATGAACATCACGCATTTGAGCATCTTGCGCCAAAATAAATGAGATTTCTTTGCTATATTTATCAGATTTTACTGTTTACCTGGTGTAGATGAGCCCGGACACCGAATTGAATTTTCGAATGCTTATATGCTTCTTTACCGAGAGCTTCAAAGTTGATGAATAAGTTTTTTGGGTACAGTCGATTATGCTGGGGTATGGCATGTACCCGACAAATAACACTCGGCATACGTCGAAACATTTGGCAGCGTGAGTTTCTTCTGTAGTGTTTAGAACTGCAATGTTTCAAAAATACTTTGCGATGTTTTGATTTAGAAAAAATATTTTTAATTATTTACAAAAAACTCCGAATTTTCTTTCACACATTGTAGTTCTCTGACGTTTCCCTGATCCGCAAAGATTGTGTCCAAATGTTCTTTCATTTCGGAGAAACAAAAAGGGAAATGTTTAGCATAGAACACGAGACACAAAATGAATGGTTAGATAAGGGGATGGGTGCTCCCAGGTTTAGCTGCAACTTTCCCCACAAAATAATTGTTGCTGTCAATGCATGGTGGATGTAACCAGAAAATCAAATTAAGCCTTACAAATCTTGATTAATCAATTAGCTAGATCCCTGGAGTTCCGCAGCAACGCACTTGAGGACGAGTCCAAAGAATGAGTGGTGTCGCCGGTGTTGACCAAAGAAGAGCGAACACCACCGGAGGTGGAGGTGAAGGTGGAGCTGTCAATGGAGAAAGCCTCGTACGGGCCGGAGGAGGACACGGTGTCCGGCTCCGGCGCAGTCCTGTACATGTGCAGCGGGAGAGCCGGCAGCCTCGCCTCGTCGGACTGCAGGACTTGCATTGCCTGGGCGACAGTCGGCCGCTCGCTCCGGTCCGGATGCGCACACCAGAGCCCGACGACGAGCACCCGCACCATCCACCGCTCGTCGGCCTCGTCACCCCTCAGCCGCTCATCGGCCGCGTCGAGGATCGCGTTCCTGCCGTACAGGCTCCACACCCACCTGACCAGTGTGAAGGATTTCCCCGCGGTCTCCATCACCGGCCGCCTGCCGGAGACGATCTCCAGAAGGACGACACCGAAGCTGTACACATCGGACTCGGTGCACGGCCGGCGCGTGTTGACGAACTCGGGATCAATGTAGCCGGCGGTGCCGAGCACGGCCTTGGTGGTCTGCAGCAACCCCGTGTCGTGGTCGACAAGCCGGGCCAACCCGAAGTCCCCGAGCTTGGTGTTGAGCGATGAGTCGAGCATGATGTTGCTGGGCTTGATGTCGCCGTGGACGATGCACTGCTCCCACTCTCCGTGGAGGTAGTGCAGTGCGGATCCCAATCCGAGGATGATCTTGTACCTCTGTGGCCATGTCAGACATCTGTCCTTGCTGTAGAGATGCCTGTCTAGGCTGCCCTCCGCCACGAGCTCGTAGACAAGCAGGAGACCCTTGTGGCTGTCGCACCAACCCAGCAGCTGCACAAGGTTGCGATGCTTGAGTCTGCTGATGATCCTCACCTCAGCCTCGAACTCCTTTCTCCCCTGCGCCGATGACTCGGCCGACAACATCTTTACCGCCACCGCACGGCGGTCGGTGGCTACGGCTGTGAGGGTGAGGTGACCCCGGTAAACGCTCCCGAAGCCGCCTCGCCCGAGCTTCTCATCTTCCGCGAAGTGTTTCGTTGCGGCAACCAGCTCGTGGTAGGTGTACCGTCTGGGGCCACCTGCAGCCACACCTCTCTCGAGGTCAGCCCTGTGGGCGAACCGTTCTTGGCTGTCTCCATTATTTGCCCTCATTTTCTTGTGTCGCCGCCATAGCAGCACGGCCACACATACCACCAAAGAAAGCAATGGGACTAGTACGGATGACAGGATAATTACCAACTTTTTGTGGTTGTTGTTCCTGGTCGGAAGAGGAGGTAGAGTGGAACTGAATGACCATGAAAGTACCCGGTGCAGCTCAGAGGCGTTGCCGGTCGCCGCCGAGAAGCCCACAGCGACCTCCTCCGGTAGCTGTGCGCTCAGATCGACGGTTGTATTGACCTGGAACAGGGCACCGTCGATGAGGAGATCAACGGCCAGCAGCTTGGACAGGTTGTGGTACGTGACAGTTGCCTTCATGACATAGGAGGACGTGAGGTTCTTGCCCGGCGTGGCCGTGATGGGGGTGGACGCCGTGGAAACCATGGAGTTGACGTCGATGGCGACATGGTTCTTGCTGATTCCCCCATAGTAGGAGTTGCCGAGCGTGTCGAACTCGACGGCCACCATCCGGGTGGGCCCCATCCCGTTGGTGAAGGCCGGGAGGAGGCCGAGGCCGCCGCCGCCGCTCTGGGGCGGGATCTCCGACGGGAAGTGGCCGAGGAAGAAGGCCATCCCTTCGCCGGAGCTGTCCTTCTGCGGAGTGATCTGGAAGGAGAAGCTGGTGGTGAAGCTGGCCATCTCGCCGGTGGCGCCGTTCCACAGCGGCACCTTGCGCGCGTAGGACGCCCGGCCGACGCTGCTGAGGAGGTTGGTGGCGAAGCTGGTCAGCTCGAGCCTTGGCGGGCTGATGGACGCGTCGCCGTCCAAGTCGACCGACGAGCCGGCGCTGGGGTCGGAGAAGTTGAGGCTGAAGCTGAGCGAGAAGGCCCAGCGCGGCGCATAGTAGAGGTGCAGCAGCAGCACCAGCACTAGTGTGGTGGCCGGACGACGGCAGGAGCCCATTGCTTGGCCTTGGTACGTACAGTGCCAGGGAAGAAGGAACCTTGAGCATTATAAAAATAGAGGGAAAATCGTATAGCTCGTCGACATTTCAAACCGGCGACCGGACGACCAAACTGGTGTGTGGCCAGGACTATCTTCTCGGTAGCTTGGAGCCATGAACGCCAGGGATTATCTTCTCGGTAGCTTGGACCTATCAAGTTTGAGCTGGTCGTCGTCGTTGAAGTTTTCTATCGAGGATGCGGCACACGTATGGCTCCTCCGACTGAGCTCTCCGAAAATTATGGAGACACAGGACGAAGTCACCGGCACCCGGAGCTCAAGGGTCGTCCACACAAACCAGTTGCGTACAGCTTCAAGTGAAAATGACTTCACTAGATTTCTCGCGACCGTTGACGAGACCAGGAAGTTGGCGTGGCCAGGGAGGCCTCCTCGCCGGAGTTTCTGACCTCGTGTGCCGAGAAGGCGACACCGGTCAGACCGCTTCTAGTGGAGCGCCATACTCCATTCGTGCTGGCGGCTCCATGGCTACCCGGAGAAGCCTCAGGTCGCCATCAGCGTGCGGTTCGCCGAGCCGAGAGTTGAGATCAGCTCGTACTTCGTGCCCTGACACGCCGAACCTTGAGGATGTTGCTTGGTTCGTCGGCCGGAGGGGGTCCGGAGTTCCCTGGCCCGTCGGTGGAGGTTGTGCTCGAGCTGGTGTTTTCGTTAATTGTTAGAGCATCTCCAGTCCAAATGTCCAAATGTAAAAGTAACTAACTTTTGATCGTCCAAGACCAAAAACGTAGCTTCAATAGACAGTCCATATGTAGAAAAAATTAGACCGCCTCCTCTTGACGTGAAATACAACACCTCATGGTGCAAATTTATATCACAAGGTGCATCTGGTCAAAAACCAGCCACCGCCCACGAACGCCCAACCGTCAGTTCTTTTCCTTTCCTGTCCGCCCGTCCGTCGCCGCCCCGCCGCCTCCATACCCCGCCGCCGCCCCGCCGCACGCCGCCCGCATCAGATCCGGGCCAGCCCCGCCCCCCGCCGCTGTTTCCACGCCGCCCCGTCGCCCGCCCGCCGCGGATCCGGTCGCGGCCGCAGCGTACGCCGCCGCCCGCCCGCCGAGGATCCGGCCGCGGCCGCAGCATACGTCGCCGCCCCGTCCGCCCCGCCCCGTCCGCCGCAACTCCGCCCGGCCCCGGCCCGCCCGCCGTAGCTCTGACCCGCCCCGGCTCCGTCCGCCAGCGCCGGTCAGCTCCGCCCCGCCCTGGTCCGTCCGCCACCGCCCCGGCCGCACGCCGCCGCCGCTCTCCGATGGCGCCGAACAAGACGCCGAAGGTCAAGTCAGGCTTCTTCGGCGTGAGGCAGAAGCTCTCCGGTAACTTCGGAGTGGAGTTCTCTGACGCCGGGAGGCGTTGGTGGATCGGCACGTACCCCTCTGCCCACGAGGCCGCGCGTGCCTACGACGTGGCGGTGTGGCGTGCCGAGAGGCCTCGGGAGGACCTCAACTTCCCAGAGATCGAGAGTCGGGCGGAAGCGGAGATGCTTGGGCCACAGGGCATCAAGATGAAGGAGATCCCGACGAAGAAGAAGACGACGAAGAAGCCGTCGGTTGTCGTCAGTGCTGGCGAGACCGACGAGGAGGCGATGGCAAGATTTGCTTGGGAGCATCCGGAGTACGTCCAGGACAAGCTGGAGTACTAATGGAAGCGTGAGGCGGAGCAAAAGAAGAAGGGGGCGAAGAAGGAGGACGAGGCCGGTCCCTCGACGGTGATCCCCATCGAGTCCTCTTCCAAGGAGAACTGGGCAGACTTCTCAGAGGGGGAGGAGGAGGGGTGCGACGACCCGGAGAAGGAGGAGTTCTGGGCGCAGTTCCGCAGCTCCCACGATGAGCAGTAGTTTATCTAGTAGTTTGAATAAGTAGTAGTTGAAGTTCATGTATGAAACTATGTTGAATTTGATGTTTGAACTATGTTGAGTGGACTAGTTGTTTGTCGTTTTAAGAAATTAACATCTTCATTTTGGATCATCTATTGGAGTAGCTCTTTTGGACCATCTATTGGAGTTGAATTTTTTTTTGGAACTTCAAAACGCAATTTTTGACGGTCCAAATTTTACATCTCTGGTTTTGGACCATCTATTGGAGATGCTCTTAGAGCATCTTCAACAGACGCGCTACATAAACCGTGCGCAAGATGCCTATATGGCGCACGTGATCAAAAACAGCGCTCCAGCACAAGCTGTAAAATAGAGTGCACACAAGAATGAAGTTGTAACTATAACGCACGCGGGCTGCAAGACAGCAAATTTGGGTCGCTGGCTTGTGCACGTGAGCTACTGCATGTGGGGCAGCCGGATTTGACGCCGTGTTTTTATGCGTCTGGTAAACCTCCCGCACGCAAAAACACTATTTCTGCATCGCAAAACCTTTTTAGCGTGCCACGCTACCGTGCATTTGTGGGAGATGCTCTTAGACAGGAGGATAGCTCGACCGCAAACGATATGTATCGCCCGTGGTGACCAGTTCCAAGGGAAGCCCTATGTGACGCATTCTGCGTCACATTTTTTTTAGGGACTCATTCTACGTCATAGGCGGCCGTATCACTCAGGGAGCTTCCAGTTGGGCCGGCCCAATACTGTGCGAAGTGTAGTGGTCAAGAAATAGAGGACGGTAGTGATCCAGCAAGAGTACAGTAGCGATAGGAACCCTCAAGTCACTATAGCGATCATTTTTTCTAACATTCATTTTGAAAAATAAAATATTATTCAAACATGAACAACACTTTAGTTCTTGAACAAATTTTCATAAACGCAAACAATTTTGAAAACGTGAAACATTTTCCCAATTTGCAAACAGTTTTTAAAAATCTCAAAACAGCCTTTTGAAAAGCAAGAAAAATTCAGAACATGTTTCTTTTAAATGAGTACATTCCTTGAATAAAATTTAAAACATAAATCTTTAACCAAAAAATGAAAAAAAATATGTAGTTTTCAAATGTTTAAAAAGCTGAGCACAAAAATGAAATTTTTAATTTTCGAACACATTTTGATTATCTGACCATTGTTTATAAAGAGAGAATAAATTTATAAATCAGAACATTTTCTAAAATGCGATCATAAATTTAGAATTATAGAAAAAAAAATTGTAATTTTTAGGTTTTTTTATTATTGAATTTATGAAAAACGAAAATAAAAATGAATCAGAACAGAAAAAAAGTAAAAAAATAACGGAGATGGGCTGGCCCAATCGCTTGATGGACAGGGCCTACGCGATTCGTTGACAATTTGTTACAACGTGCGACTACTAGGAATATGACATTTCCTTTTGTGCCCTGATAAGTGTCACATGTATGTAAAAGCACATGCCAACTTCGAACATTTTTTTTCTGGGAAGTTTAATGACATGAGTATGACAACTTTGGGAGCCAAGCATGGCCACTTTCATGATTCAGTTTATTTTTGACAGAAACCTGCCGTGTGTCATTGGAATTTGCCATCCTTGCGTGACTGAAATTGCCATTTAAAAATGTCAGGTCGGAGTGCCACACACCTGACGTGTGGCACTTATCATTTGAATTCATTTTTGGTCTTGATGTGCCATAGCGATTTAGCGATACGAAGTGCCTACACCATGCTCATATCGGTTGGCCCATGTACCCACCCCCGATCTCTTTTCGGAAGTGTCCACAAAGAGACCTACTACTTGATGCCTTCAGGACCTGAAAATTAGATTGTGCTCAAGCGCGCCCAAAGCATGCCGCGGACCAGGTTCCCCGCTTGGATTTATTTCGCTCGATCGCTCGGCATCGCCAGCACGTAATATACAACTTTCTCTAAAAACAATATTGAACAAGTTCATGCAAAAAAAAAACTTGTTTCTCACATTTTTTTTTATATTCAAACATTTTTTTACAGGTTCGTGTATTTAAGAATAATTCATGAATTTGACAAAAACACATGGATTAGAAAATTAGTCATTAATTAGAAAAGGGTTCATGAATTTGGAAAAAGATCACAAATTTACAAAAAAAACTTTGGGAATTCAATAAAGTTCCTAAGTTTGAAATATTCACGAATTAAGAAAAAGTTTACGAGCGTAAAAAAACTCACGAGTGAAAAACACAACTACATTAATTTTAAAAAGTTCGCAGAATTATAAAAAGAGCGTGAAATCAAAAAATTCACGAGTTCAAAAAACGTCTACACATTTGGAAAATGCTTGTGTATTTTAAAATGTCAACGAGTTTGCAAAAGAAAAATTGTACATGAATTTCGGAAAAATTTTCACACATTTGATAAAATTTCGCAAAAATGAAAAAAAATAAAAACCGCGTGGATTCACCAATCCATGTTTGAGCTGCCACATAGACAATCCATGTTTGGGGAACGTGATCAAGGTTTAAAATAGACCGGGATTAGAGAGTTTGATGTGCTGATTTCAGGGATTCAAGATTCGGGGTTCAGTTTAGCTTTCGTCGAAAAGTTCGAGGTTTATTTTAGACTTTTTCCTTAAAACAGTTTAAGAAAATGGCCCATGACGAATTTCGGGGAGGGGCTGCGCGCCGGTTTGTGAAAAGTGTAATCACCGCTGAGGGCGCCGAATATGGTTTGGTCTCGGCGAAACTTCTAGCCCACTTTTTTTCTCTATGCAGTCCTTTTTATAAGCTTTAGGCCTAGTTTTATTCGGTTTTTCTCTATCTTTTCCGGATATTTTACCTTGCTTTTATTTAGTTTTCCTTTTTTATATTTTTAAAATTCTAGCACATTTTTTAATTAGTGTTTTCCAAGAAATTATGCTTTTGTTGTGAAATTTTTTCCATAATCAAGAGCATTTTTCAAATCCCTAAATTAATATTCAATTTGTGAATATATTTTAAATTCATGAATGTTTTTTGAATTCACACATAATTTGCAAATTCACGGTCATCTTTTAATTCATGAATAATTTTTTGAAGGTAGAGAAGATATTCTAAATATAATGAACATCCGCTATTTTTTTCAAATGTGTGAACATAGTTAAAATATTAGTTAATGTTTTATGTACGAGAACTATTTTTAATTGACCTATATTTTTAAAATTCATGAACATTTCTCAAATTCTTGAATATATTTTTAAAGCCACAATTGTTTTATCTCATGAACATTCTTGGATATGATTTCCAATACGTGATTTTTTTTAAATATCATAAAAGATAAATATATATGGGAAAATAATATGTAATTTTTATTACCAAAATTTTTGCTTGCTGTATTTGATCATATATATATATATTACTTTGATGTATTGTATATTTGAGTATCGTTCAAACAAGCTTGAGTATATATTTATTAATTATTCATTGCAAATATTTGACCTTTCGGTTTTTGTTACTCATTTCACTTTTGACAAGTCTTGAGTGGCAAAAGTGAAATGCCAAGAGTTAGAGTGGCAAAAGCATAATGCAAAAAAAAAAAAATTAATTTTGAATTCTATGAGTGCACGTATATTGTAATTATTTCATGATCAAAATATGTGCCTAACTCATAAACATATGAGACCTAGA